>JAYDZK010000202.1:6577212-6622942 GCA_034509185.1 Euphonia xanthogaster | reverse complement strand
GCGCGGCCCGGCAGGGCGAGGCCGCCGCGCTGCCGCGCATGAAGCGCCGGGATTTCTCCCTGGAGCAGCTGCGCGAGTTCGACGGCGCTCGCAATCCTCGCATCCTCCTGGCTGTTAACGGCAAAGTCTTCGACGTGACCAAAGGCAGCAAGTTCTACGGGCCCGGTGAGACGGCGGGGGGATGGGGGGAGTCCCGGCCGGGGACCCACCGGCGCTGTTACACTGGTGATGCTCAGCGGGTCTGGGTTCTCCTCACGCAGCCGTCATTTTCCCAGATGCTTTGAGTTGGATGTGCCGTGGTTAATTCTATTTTTTTTTCCCCTTCTGTCTCTTCTAGTAGGTTTTCCAAGTGCAGCTGAGCAGTGCTTTCTTCGTTCTAGCGCTTACGGCTCAGGAGAGGAAGCCAACCAGCTGGTTATTTATTTAGGTGTAAATGCCGTATTGAGTGTGACTTTTAGTCAGGATAAAGATAGGCAAGGAGAGCTCTGGGACTTGTATGGTGCTGCTGTTGGGAAGAGTGCAGAAATCAAGCCAATCTCGTTAACAGCCAGCCAGCCAGCACTCCTCTTCGGAGAGGACATGTGTATTTCGAAGGTTCAGAAAAGCAGGCTTCAGAGAAATGTTCTGGTTTTGTATTCACCTTGTACACTGTGAAACTGCAGCACACTTTCTCGTGATAAGCAGCATTCTTAATAATGAGGTGGGTAAACTTACTGGTGAGCTCTGTGTTCACGACTGATGCCAAAGGAAATGAGCCTTATGACTGCTGATAATTTTCTTCTTTAAACAATGGTGGTTAGGAAAACTTGCTCTAATCAAACTATGCAGGAGTTTTCATAATAACCGTGGCAGTCTTCCTTGTGAGAGGGGTGGAGGGGAGAGAGGATATTTCCCACTCCCCCAGGAAATAGTTCAAGTTAAGTAATCATTTATTATTATTTAATAATTGAGGTTACAAAAAGAAAAATACAAAGCTGGCATGTTACGAGCCTTTGGTTCTTGGCGGGGAAGGGACAAGCAGTTCTGTGGTTGAACTGGGCTAGAATTTTGTAACTATTTTATGCTCAGAGTTGGTGATACCAGTTGCAGAAAGCAAACCTGCTGTAATTGAATTGAAATGCTTTTTGGCTGAAGTACCTTGCCATGCTTTATGTTGTTTATTAACCAGTAAAACTGAGAAAATGCAGCCTGGTGAGCTGCAGCTTTCATGCCACTTAATCAGGCTAGTTCTTTTGTCTCTCTTATTTAGGGGTTTTTAAACTGAGACCTGTGTGCTGACATAAAATGCAGGTAATACACATGCTGCATGAAACTTAAAACACCAGTAAGCTGCCAGAGTGCTCTGTGAAATAATACTGAACCCTGATCTAAACACTGATTTTCCCCCTTTTGTGTATCAAACTTCAGTTAAATGTTAGGCTCTCCTCTCCAGATACCATCAGTGGTTCACACTGTCAACCTTTGGAGGCCTCTTATTGTGAGGAAGCTAAATGTTCTAGGGCATCAATCTGCTTTTTGATAACTGGTAGCAGCTGGTTTTCCTTAAAAGCAGTGCTTCTAGCTTTTCATCAAGAGGGACAAAGGCTGCTTTTTTTTTTTTTTTGATTGTCCCTGAAAGATTGCCTTTTTCTAACAGGAGTGACATCGTTTTCGTGTCAGATCTGTAACTTGGGATGTTGCATGTAAAGCTCAAGCAGTGCATCATCAGTTGTGTGTTCTCTGCCAAACATGATGATTTCTGGATTGTGCTGGTGTGGTTTCCCTCTGGTTTCCCTCTTTGGATACATATCAGGGAATTTTTTCTTGCAACTGTTTTGTGGCTGAAAAGAAGAACACTAGTAGATAGTTTGCAGGCCTTAAAAACCTGAGAAGAGTTGAAGTGCAAAAGTTTCCTACAGCTGGTTGAGATCTTTTCAGAAAGGCTTCAGCCAGAGTACCCAGATGTCCCCAGCAGTTCTCATGGAAATTTTGTGTCTCATAGCTGGAGTGTGGCAAGGGAAGCACAAAGCATACCAGCAAAGCATGGCCAGATTTGAGCAGAAGGAAGAGCTGAGGACTTTGGCTCTGCTGGTGTTTCAGGCTTTGACTGTGAGCCTTTAGTAGATTGCTGGGGTAGTGATGGGAAGAGAGAGTGCTTCAGCTTTGAGGGCAGTGGAAAGCAGTGGCTGAGGGCTCGCTGTCAGTCTGCAGCAAGTCTGCAGGCCTGGGTTAATGCTGAATAATGTGGCTGCCTCAGGGGCTTCTCATGTCTTCATAGTAAGGTCTGGTTTTCCTTCTTCAGTGTAGTTTGGATGCCAAGGTGTTCCTTTTTTCCCTACTTATAGCAGAAAGTTTAAAATGCACAAAATTGTCATCTAGTCCAGATTTATGTCCAACAATTGAGATTCCATTAAAGTTTCCACCAAACTTCTGATTTTATTCAGAGTTCTCCTGGTTTTAAGTTTCCCTCCAGCAAATCCTGTTATACTTTGGAGAATTTCATTGAAGAGCCCTTTATATACATAAAGGTATTTTTAAATAAAGGTATTTTTAAATAATGATAGAGTGTTGAAGCTCTCCTTTCAAACAGCCATGACTGAAGACTTCATTTTCTTGAACATTTAATCCAAATGTTTCCCAGTTTGGTTGTTTTTTTTTTTTGTTTTTGTCATGCTGTCTTCTTTAAGCCTTCTGCAGTTTATCTCATTGGTATCCTGTTAGTCTCTGGTATCTCTTAATGTGTTTTAGCTAAGAGTAAAGAAAGGCTACATTGCACATATAACAATCTGTGCCTCCAAAAACCACTTTGCTCACATTGGACTCTGAATTTAAAACTTTACTTGCCAAGTTCTTTTCCAAAATGCTGCCCTGTCCTGCAAATACACCATTTGTTTCCAGACTTCACTTAGGTGTATTAAATTCCACCTCTGCTTGTGTCCAGATGAGTAAGTGACCTAGAATGCTTTGACTGATTATTAAATCTAATTTAATAATCCCTCTATCATTCACAAACTCCAAAAGAGATAAAGTAAACAATTAGTGGTACACTATTAAAAATATCACATAAGCAGACTGTTAGAGAACCTCTGTTGGGATGATTTCCCATCTGTAATCACATCTCATGACTTAGGGTCTAGTCACTAATACCTTCTGTGTGTGCTGTGTTGGTTTTTATGTCTTACAGTGAGAGACAGTTTTTCACTTTTCATTTATTGCAACATTGAACTTTGTGTGTTTGTTTGCATCAAGGTTTCTGGTTGTGTATCTGTCAGTAGAAGAGCATTGTAAGAGTTAGTGTACTTTATGTAAGCAAATCTTAATATTTAGCAGTTAAATTTGCATGCCAAGGTATTGCCATAAACAGGTTTTGCTTAGCTTAGTAAGTACTTTGTGTATTTATGAAAATTACACATCTTTGAGCATGACAAAGCAAGATTATGTGCAACCCTGAGTATGCAGCTGTTCACGTCACTTCTATTTCTTAATGTTTCATGATCTTAAAAAAAATCAATTTCCTTACTTTCCTTCACTGCAGTATGTTGTCACTGTCTACTCATCTCTCATCCCACTTGTCTTTCACCATGTTATGAAGGTCTCTGATTTTCCAGGAAGAATAGATTAGATAGTAGTAGTTCCTTCTATAAAAAACATTCCATCATAGTTCATTTTCTAGGAAGGGAAAACTGCCTTTATTTCATTGTAATAAAGAGCCATCATTTTTTCTGATAATTTGTATAAAAATATTCTGATGCTGTTAGACTTTCTTTGAAATTCAGTGCCATAAATTTCCCTGTGTCTCTGTTGACCACATGGCAATGGTGCTTTTCCATACATCCTTTCCAAGGGTATGGTTAGAATGAAATGTTGCAGGAGGGACTCTGCATATGTTGTATTTGGAGGATACTGTTAAGGGTGGCCTTATCTTAAGAACACAACAGGCTGAGGGGTTACAGATAAGTACAGAGGATAAGACTGGGGGAAAGAAATGTTTTCTGTAAAGTCTGAAAGGTCTCAGTGGTTCTGATGTTTGTCACCTCTTTTGTTGTCTGTGTAGTGGAAGTGTCTCTTGCCCTGGGATTCAGCTTTTCAGAGAAAAAGCTTTTCTGGACAGAGAAGTGGAGTTCCAGCCAGAAGCAGTAAAACTAAAAGGTGTATGCACACATATTGGTGAGAGATTGTTTCCGTAGTTCTGGTTAAAGGGAGTAGTGCCTTCACTACCAGGGTAGAGGTTGTTCTGAGCCTCCAGGCCATGCTCATGGAGAGCAGTAAAGTGGTTTTGTACAGGAAGATCAGCACTCTGTCTCCTCCTCTGCTTCTGCTCTGTGTGTCTGTCAGCTCTCTCTTTCTTGTTTTTTAAATTTCTTTTTACCTTTTTCACAACCTCAGTATATCCCTTAAAACTTGAAAAACTGTGTGTTTCATAAGAGATCTGTACAAATTCCTAGTTCCTATTTAAACCAATCATGTTCCAGTCACAGAATTGATTAGGCTGGAAAAAACCTCTGTGATCGTTGAGTCACCTGACATTTGAGGGGCCTGATCAAGCAGGTGTGCTCAGAGCAAGATAATATGAAATGTGATAGTGGCATCACATGAATTGTTAGTTAGTTAATATGAATTGTTACATGTAGATGCTAAGTCCAGTACACAGCAGCGTTGCTGTCATTGAATGAAAAAACCTGGCCAGCTTTGCTTGTCTTACTAGGAAATAAACTGGTGGTCAGAGCATTTCTCACTAAACCAAAATGTGGAATCGAGGTCCTTCTCAAGAGCTCCTGACTGCTGGCCTGTGGGCTCTCTGACCCAGTGCTTGTTGTCTGCCCCTTTAGTAGAAATTGGGTCATTGATTCTTGCCCTTTTTTTTTTTTTTTCCCACAGAGTTACAGAGCAGGTAAGCAAAAGAGAGAGTGAGACTCTCTGGCCTTGTGCCTAAGGAGTCAGGTTTAGACCCCTGTTTCTGGGCAGTTCCATCTTAGCATGTAGACTTCACATCTGTAGAGTTCCCATTTAGCATGTGGATTGGTCTCCTAAGGACACATACTTTCCATGCAAGTTGTAACTTAAAATTGACCCATATCTTCCCTTTCATGTAAATCTGGAGCAGTAAAGTTAAAATTATGTCACCTTGAATTCCCAGTGATAAATGTTATTGGAAACCTTCTGCTTTCAAGCTACATCTCCAAATGGCTTAGTCTAACTTTCAGCTTTATCGTTCTCTCACGAAAGATGCAGCACTGAGCAAACACGTGTCAGGATTCAGATACAAAATTTGAAACAGCCAGTCAATGTTTCACTTCAGTTTGGAGTGGAAAAAGTAAGCAAAGTGATAGAATAATGTAGTTGTTAATAATTTTGTAGCCTGTCTCTCTTTGCCCTAACTCACCTTAAAGGAGACATTAGTCCTTATTCTTGTCTGCAGATTAACAATTGTTGTCCCTGAGTATCTAAACTTCAGAGAAAACTGAGGTTTATTTCCAGTAGCTGTACGGAGCCCCCAGATGCACATTTGCTGATTGCTTTGAAGTGCTTTTTGACTAGTTGAAGAAACCAAAGCTGCTGGTTTAAAACTGAACTTTGTTGTTAACCTGTGTGGCTTCTTTAGAGAGATCACATGGGCCTTGTGAGAAGGAACACAATTCTTAGCTCACCTCTCACTTCATTAGCTATAAAGTCCACATGTGGCTATCTGTGATGTATTCTCTGTGCTGCCCCTTGGAGCCATCCAAAGTTCAGTGTACAGCGTTACTGGTGTTGGAGCAATAGTCTGGGATGTTCCACAAAGCTGCTACCAAACTGAAATGCTCAGGGAGCCTTTTGGCAGCCAGTAATATACTCTGAAGTTGGATCCAGCATAGGTTTTGCTGGGGAAACTATTGGCCAAACTGGCTGAAAATTGAAATAGGTGCTGTTCCAAGATCCAGTTTACCCTGTTCTGGAGGAAGTGACTAGAAGTAGTACTTCCAAATAACAATTTTGTGGTTAAAAATTTTTAATATGTTGGTTTAGGTTGAATAGATTTTTTTCCTTGTCTGCAAAGAGAAATTAAATCTTCTTTAGAGAATCAAACCAGTGCTAGGAGATGCAGAAATCTTGAATGTATTTTTATGGTCTGAAGAGACTTTGACTTTAGCAATTCTCAAAGTTTATTGTGAATAAGCACAAATGTCAGGCTGAACAGGATGTCAAATTCATCAAGGCTGCTAAATTCTTAATGGGATTCTGAAAGGAAGTGAAGCTCTGCAGGTTGAGGGTAGCAAGATTTTGCATGTGTTGCAGCTTAGAGAAGGGCATACTTTATACAAGGTGGAGTTGTAAGGTAGATGAGGACTTAATACAGGGGAAATGCAGAGTATGAACATGGAGGTATAGATGTGGAGATAGGCAGGCAAATATGTGGGCTTGATAACTGGTCTCAGGGCTAAAATAAACAAAGGCTCTGGAACAGAGGTCTTTAAATGTGAGAGCTGTGATGGGAATAAAAGCATTCTTCAAGGAGCAGCTTTCCTTTATGGAAGACTTGTACCTCCATATACCCAAGTAACATGTAGCAGACATGTTTTAATTGGTTTTGACACTTCCCTGACTCTTGTTGTTGTACTATCCCAAATAGGAGTGGGAGGAGAATTTTTTTAAAGACTTATTTGTCTGTGAAAAGGCTAATTTGGAGGTACAGCAAAAAAAAACAAAAAAAAACAAAAACAAAACTGAAAAAACCCCACTGAAATGTTGTGATATGGTCTCAGAAACTTGCTTTGGTTTCCATACCTGTGCTACAAGCCGCTGTTCCTGCCCTCTCCTCAGCGCGTTTGTCATGTCATGCTGCAATCAATTATTTACAGCAGGAGCCAGGCTAAATAGTTGGGCAGACAAAAGGAAAGGAAAGAAGGACTGTGGGTAGGGCCTGCAGAGTAAATTGCATCAGGCCATGGAAGAACTCTGTGGGAGGGTGTCTAGGATTGCACTGATGTCTCCACCTCAATCATGTTCCTGAAAGATATTTTCTCCCTGGGATTTTATGTGCTGGCACCTTCCTGGACGCTTCCCCAAGTACAGTGAAATCTGATATGCAAAATAGCTTTTTCAGGCTGTTGCACCAATTTTTTATATAAAAGTGAGTAATAGGCTAGGGCTTAGAGCAGAACCCCAGAGCTGTATGTTTTGTATTAATATGAAATACTGTAGTTCAACTCTGTTTTGTATTAATATAAAATACTCTAGTTCAACTCTGTGTAGAAGCACCTAAATGGAAGCTTTAAATCTTGAAGTAGATCTTGCTCATACTGAGATCTCTGAACTTCTGCTTTAGGAACCAAGGTGAAGCCAAGCTTGCACCATTTACTAATAATCACAATTCAATATTTACCTTTTAGTATAGGATTAAAGAATAGAACACATTTCTAAGTTACATTTGCAGAGCTGGAATTTAAAATGTGTCTGCCACGTCCAAAGGTTGGTTTTTACAAGTTAGCATTCCACTGAGTGCTTGGATGTGGCTTGATGAGTCCTCTGTGACTTCTGAATACTTCTGTAATAAACATTCTGGAATCTTAAAGTTCAAGTTCAGTTTTAGGAAAGAAAAAAGATATTGGTGTAAGATCATCTGAGATTACAAGATGTTGCAGAAATTTTGCATCCATTAATCTTAATGCAGGCTGATATAGTCTAAAAGTTTTCATGCTTTCAATTAAGTGTGTTATTGAGATTTAAGACTATTCAGTGCTTGATACAGATAAATATAATATCATTCTCTTTTTAATATAAATAATTGGAATCAAGCTGGTGGACCAAGAGGTGGCATCTCAGCAGGTGCTGTGAAACTTCATAAACCACTAAATGCAGGGTAGAATGGAAGGGCAGCAGGGTGCTACTCTCTGATTAGCCAGAGTTTGGAAAACACCTTGTGCAAACAGTAGGATTTATGGACATATTTGCTTGAAAACACTTCAGAGAAAGGGAAAAATGGGGACAGAATATTGTTAGTGGGGTCACTACGTAACAATTTCTAATTGCTTTTAAGGATTTACTAATTGTGGTGTTTGTAAGGGCTGTTTATAGCTCCCACGTTCTTCGTTCAGAACATCGAAAACGAGATCACTTGAATGAGAAATCATTGAGTTTTGTTTGAAGCAGAACTTTTTGTTTGAAGAAACTCTGTTGTGTTGCAGATGATGGTCATTGCTGCCTCTTAGCCTGTCCTGTGGAAGTGACCAAGCATACAGAGTACATTGGTATAGGATTGATTTCACTCTCCACATCCTGCTTTTCAAATAAATACCTAATTCAGGATGCAAATAGGAAAGGTAGCCCTCCTCTTGGCTTTGTTTCCCTGAAGTACTCTACCTGTAGTCTCTGATTCCTGAGGTGGTTCTCATGAGTGCTGCTCTTGGAGCTAAATACCTGAAAGGATGAGCACAGAGATGCTGTTCATCATTATAGTCCCACTGGTACAGTGCAGACTTCCAGCTGATAGTTCATTCTCTCATACCTACTTCTTGTGAAATTGTGCTTTGAAATCAGTTGGTTTGTTTCCAGAGGAAGGAGGGAATTTTCTTTGGCACACAGGACAACCTTCTGTTCTCAGGTTTGACTGTAAGCAGCTTAAAATGCCAAGCACTCTGGGGTGGAGAGACAACACCAGTTCTGGTGAGGACATCATTTCTTCTGATCCATATGGTGCTCAGGTTCCCTGCTTCAGGAGTTGTCCCTGCTGCACTCAGTCTGTGTCCCTGCCCTGGCATCAATGCCCAGCAGGAGATAGGTGTGGTAGCTGCAGTGAGCAGCCTGGGCAGAACCAGCCTTTTGGAATGATTCTCCATGGCTCATCCTGCTGCAGAAGAGGTCTGAGGTGCTCCAGCAGGCAGTAGAGGGGGTGAAGGACAGACAGTGTGTTGCCGCTTGCTTGTGTTCATTCTTGCCCATGGGTGCTGCCTTTTCTTCAGGCTGATGGCCACTGTTGAGAGGTAAGCCAGAGAAGGGTTCTGGCCTGTTCACCACCACACAGGGAGCGCTCTCTTGGGTATCCTGGGGTGCTAGGCTGCTGCAGTTAGTGCAGAAAATTTTACAGTGTGTTGTTTTGGTTTTTGGGGTTTTTTTGTATTGGTTTCAGTTTTTTAATTGATCTGAATTTAAGGTATTTGGTTTTAGGTCAAGAAAATCTAAGATAAAAATATGCTTAAAGTTCTTTCAGTTAATTAAAATTTGGGAAAGCCAGTTACCAATCTTACCCTGCAAATTGTTGGTTTATATACCATCTATTTCTCTCAATAATAATATTTATTTCACAGTCATTGTTCAACATTTTATTGGGATATTTGTGCTGCTTTGCATTGCTCAAAAAGCACAGAGGAAGCAGTTGCTGTATATTGCTAATGTGACAATTTGTGCTGGTTTCAAGAGCATTACAGGCTAAGGGTATAGGGGATCTACTGCCCAAAATAAGTGAGGTGATTTCCTCAGAAATAAGAAATGTCACAAAAGATGTAGAAAGTTCTTGTGATTCTGTAAGTGAGGTGAAATCATTACTTAGCCCTTAAGTTCTATTTTTTTATAATAATGGATTTCTAATTAAGATGTCTATGCAGTTTGCTTCTGTTCATATCTGACTTGTAAATATTCAATGTGTTGCTTAATAGAAGTGTATTTCTTTTGAATTCCAGCCTCTGGTCCCTTTGGAATTTGCATCAACTGGCTTGCATCAACTGACAGGGATTTTTCCAGATATCCCTTCAAAGCTATTTTCCTGGTTCTGCTTCTCTCAGCAGACTTTATCTCCTAGTGATATTAAAGATTGAATTGCAGTGCTGTTGACTGTCAAACAGCCATGGCATTGAAACTGCTGCTGTTCCCATCACTGCAGAAATTTAATGTATGGCTTTGGCAGGCTACGTAAAGAGCTGAGCTTTGGTCACCATAAGCAAAGACATGAAGGTATCAATTTTGTCTTTTTGTTTTCAGAGGGTCCATATGGAATATTTGCTGGCAGAGATGCCTCCAGGGGACTAGCAACTTTCTGTCTAGATAAAGATGCACTCAGAGATGAATATGATGACCTATCGGACTTAAATGCTGTACAGATGGAAAGTGTAAGAGAGTGGGAAATGCAATTTAAAGGTAAATTCTGCAAATATCAGCTTAAGGAAATGCTTTGAATAAAAATGACTGATTTGGGCTTGGGGAAGCTTTTAAAGAGGTGTTGACAGTAATATTATCACAGAATATGCTGAGTTGGAAGGGACCCCCAAGAATCATCCATTTCAGCTCTTAGCTCTGCACAGAACCATCCCCAAAAATCCCACCCTATGCCTGAGAGCATTGCCCAAACACTGCTTGAACTCTGTCAGGCTGGTGCTGTGACCCTGCAGAGCCTGTGCCAGTGCCCAGCCACCCTCTGGATGAAGAACCTTTCTCTAACACCCAGCCTAACCCTCCCCTGACACAACGTGGGGGTCACCACAACAAAGTGTCTGCCCCTCCTTGTCCCCTCATAAGGGAGGTGTAGACTGCAGCAAGGTCCCCTCTAATGTGTGTGCAGCGTCACTTAACTGTTAAGGCCAGAGCAGGGATTTCAGGGCTATCTTCCACAGAGGCTTTCACTATATGTCACTGTAGCTTTTTTAACCTTTTATTTTTATACAATAAAACTGTTCTGTTAGCTCGTTGGCACAGAATTTCACTCCCAAATCTCATCTGCTTAGCTGGTGGAACTCCTGCTCAAGGTCGTTGGCTTTGGATGCCATGGAATTATCATTAGGACTAAGAGTTGTTTTAACATAAAGGGTTGAATGAGTTTGTCTTGAAATTCTAACAAATAAGGAATTATGCCTCTGGAGGGAGGGGGAATCATTTTTCACACTAATTGAAATCAAAACGGTTGAAGGATTGAAAAGCATTGGTTTTTAGCCCTTGGGTGGTAAATCTTGCCTGATCAGCTGGAGGAGAATGGAAACAAAGTACTCACAGTTAGAGAAAGTAATGATAGAAAGATTGCTTTAGGAGGCTGAGCTTGCTGCTAAATTGCCATCAGTTTCAGTGATTGAGATTTAGAACTGTAGTGTGTAGGAGAAAAAGTGAATTTGCAGTAATATGGGCTAGCAAGCAAATGCAGCTGTATTTAATTGTAATGGAATCATAAATCTCTTTCAGAAAAATATGACTACGTAGGTAGACTCCTAAAACCAGGGGAAGAACCATCAGAATACACAGATGAGGAAGATACCAAGGATCACACTAAACAGGAATGAACTTTGTAAACAACCAAAGTCAGGGGCCTTCGGAACTGCAACCTCTTATTCCCCATCACAGAATGTCCTGCATCTTTGGGTACAGTTCATCTGCTGCGAAAAAACATACAACAGGTTTTGTACAAGGAAAATAATATACTCACAAATGAAGATTTGAATACTAGACATTCTTTGTGCTGCCAAATTTTTTGTTGCAGTTTATTTGTAATGTCTGGTTAGGCTTCATTAGTGAAGAGGGGCCAGGGATTTAAAGGCAAAAATGCTATTCCTTTTTATCAGTAAGCTGAAGCCTTCAACTAGTGTACCTTACAAGCTCTCTAAAAGATGTGAGTCTTCAAGCTCAGAGGAAGGTTTGAATCTTGTTTCGTGTGTGTCTTCTCCTTCAGCATTAAAAGAAAGATGTACTCGTCCGCATCAGCATCAGTAGGTGAGACTGCTGAAGCCGGTGTTAAAAATGTGAATTTCCAGTTTTGTTTTGTGTGTGGGCATCGGTAGCCCGGCAGAATCCTTCAGTTCTCTAAGAGAAGTCCACGTAGATTAGGATGGGGATAAAATTCGTCCTTTTCTCAAAAGGATTGGGTAAAAAAAGTTTCTTCTATAACAACTATTATCTGAAACCTGCCTCTCCCCCTTTTTCCCATCCTCTAAATCAAATCAAATATTAATTGTGCCTTATTTCGCTTCCATAGACTTGAATTGTTTTAAGGGACAGCCCCCAAATTGCGGTTTCATAGTCACTACAAGCAGCAGTGAGACTGAATTGGAATGTTCTGTTGACTGGAAAACCTTGATGTCATTCTGTGTATAGAATGTAAAAGAGGAGCACTCAGTGTTACTGCCATATGTTAATACTACATATACTTAAATTAGCATTGTGATGGCCAAATGCATACTCCCATGCTTCTTTTTAAGGAATTACAAACACACAAAAAAAAAAAAAGTCTCCCTTCCTCCTCTTCCAGAAGCTGCCTAACTTTTGGGAGCATAGCCTTCACACCCTCGTATAGTGAAGGGGCGTTGCGCGCGTGTGTCTGTGTGTGTGTCTGTCTGAATGCAAGACTTGGGAGGGATTGTTTCTGCAGATATTGTAAATACGAGTACCATTTTAATAAAGCATGTACAATACCACCTGTGCTGTCAGACTCTGTGTAGAAGCTGGTAAGCAGAGCTGGAATATGATGCAATAAAAAGGGGGAGAAGTCTTGGATAGATGAAGCAGCCGCTGCTCTTTGTCCTGGTGGAGTTATTTTCCCTTTCAAGTCCCAGCTGTTGAGGAATCTCAAAGACTCAGGTAAGCTGTATTTAAGAAACTAAACCTATGCCAGTGAATTTATGGTGTGGGGGGGAAATGATACAAATAAAGCATTGTAGTAACTGAGTGCAACATAGAGTATATGTCGCGTGGCATTAACAGGACAAGAACAGCAGCCTTGTGGCTTGTGTTTGTACCTCTGGTTGCAGATTTCACCTGTGCTAAGTCTACAGTTTATATATATACATTCTGTTGAACTGTAAACTCTGAAATTCCAGGGATGAATACCTTTTTTATTCCTATTTGACTGAAAGAGATTCATATTGATGTAAATGAAACAAATAAACAAAAACTCCTCTGTGGAATCGTGTGTAACTCACATGTCCTAGAGGTGGAGGGAGGGTGAACTCTCTTTATTTCATCTCCAGCCTTGAAATAGAATTGGTTTGGCCTGGAAGAGATAACAGAAATGGAGCTGTTTCTCCATAGAAGCTGTGTTTGCAGGCTCCTGTAGAGGCTGGACACTCCTGGGAGGTGTGAATTCAGTAAGCACTGGCTTCTGTTTGAGTCACATCCTTATAAGCTGAGCAGTGTCCAGGCTTGGATTGAGAGTCTGCTAATCATCTAACTCTGCTGAAATGCTGGGCATGCTGCTGTAACTAACCACAGAAATATGTGATTTAGATGGAGCAGTGGGAACCAACAGGATAAATAAAAGCTTCCTTGCATAGGACAGGGGCTGGGAGTAATTAAACACCAGTTCTATATCTGGATGCTTCACTAGGGATTTTTTTTCTTTTAGGTAAGTCTCACTATAAAAGGTTTTACAGTACATGTACAGTATGCCTTTCACTTTTAGCTATTGCACAGCTGTTGCAGCTCATCATGGCACCCAGCTTGTTGAGCTGTGGAACAAGAAAAGGCAGCTTGCCCAACCAGCCCTTAGGACAATCAGATAAGTGTTTGTCTCCAGGCTTCCACATCAAAATACATGTATGTGTTACAGCTTCTACTGTACAGAGTCGTAGCTGGAAGTTCTTGACCCTTGCTCTGAGTTTCTCTGCTCTTCACTCAGTGCAGCTGTAGCATTAGCTGCTCCTCAAGCTTGTATCACGCTTGTGTCTAATTTCCTACTGGTGCGAGAAAGGTAACTTTTGAAGGGACAGTAGTTTTGTACCTGCTGTGACTCACTAGCCCAAGTGCAGTCTTTTCCTTTCCCTTGCTATCAGAATGGCAGTGAAGGTTAAGCACAGTGAAATTACATGTAGTTGTGTTGCTGGGGGCTTTAGGAGGGCAATGTTTAAAATTTAACTTTCAGGATTAGCTGAACAACAAGATGGGTACAGGGTGAGTTTTGCTTTGAAGCACCTTAAAGGTAACTCTGAAGGATACAAAACTTGTCCCATGGCAACAGAACATTGCATAGACTTAATGTCTGGTGGATTTAAATTAACCTCATCCATCCTACATACAAAGTCTCTAGTGATCTAAAGCTGACAACCTAAAAACAGTGCTTTAAAGCACACTGTAGCTTTCATATTTATAAAAAGTTGACACACAGCATAATTTAGCATAACATCAGATCCATCCAAACTTCAGTGCTATTATGAAAATTTGATGGAGGCGTTCAACCTTGGAACATTTGTGTCAATCTTTTGGTCAAAATTCACTGTTGGGTAAAATGACAGGCACGTTGATACTGTGGTAAATTTTGTTTAAGCAACATGAGGGTCTTGATGGAAGAATGTCTCATCTTCAGAAACAAAATACATTTCCAGTTTAATGTATGGCTTGTTTTCCTAGGCTAGACTTGGTGTTAAATTAGTTGTAGTCATCATTTGTTTTGACACTTCTGCCTCATTTTGTACACCACTTCCCAAAAATGCTTCATTTTGGCAGTAGATATATTTTCAAACCTCCTTGGTTTAAAGAGAAAAAAAAATACCATGTTGTTACTTGATCTGAACATTTTGAATTTCCAGTAAGGACTACAGAATTATCTCACATGCTTGTACTTGTTTCTGTCTTTTTTATTGAGCTAGATCTACTTTTTCTTGACTAAGGCTTAAATTTTCTATCATTCCGAGTTGGACACAGCATATAAAATCAGTTTGGCACTCTGCTGTGGATGTTGTTGCACTTTAAATTTCTCAGTGCTGAGCTATTTTCTAACTTTTTTTTTCTTCCTGCAGAATCAGTTTGATTTTACTGTCTTTGCTGTAAAGGGCAGGGAGCAGTTAAACCTTTCATAGGCTTTGAGTCTCTTGGATAATATTCTGTTTGACAACACAGTAAGAGTTTGTGGGGTTTTATTTCCTCTAGGAAGAGGTACTATTCCTGTGTAGGGAATAGTACAAAAGATTTGGCTATTTATTCCTTTACCCCTAACCATCAGCAATATGTAACTCTGGCCTTGCAGATGGAAAGCAAATCCTCCTGGCTTTTAATTTATGGTGAAAGGTGAATGTTTCTTAACAGGTGCTCACAGCTTGGGTTTCAGCTTGCTTTGACACAACCTGTGTGCCAGGTGAAGGGCTGTTTACCTGAAATCCCAAAAGCACAGAGGCTGAAGACAGCAGAGAAGAAAGTTCTTGAGGTGACAGATCAAGCCTGGTGTAGCTGTGGGATTTGTCAGGAGGAGATCCTTGGCTACTGTGAAGTGTCCTCTCCCAGGGAGTGTCATTTGTCATCTCAGCAGTGCCTGAAGCAAAGGCTGCAGCATGCAGGCTGCCATGAATACAAACTCCTTCCCATCTATTCTAATGCTTTATCTCCCACAGAAATCCAAATCTCTGTATAAACACAGACAGGCTACTGCTGCTCAGTGTAGGAAAACATGATCTGCTCTCCAACAGGAACAAGAGCCAGCTTGAATCTTCCATTTTAAAAAGCTGTTTAGAATCCGGTGTTTTGAGCATGACAAAAATCTGGGTTTAGGCAGAGTAACGTTTTGTAGGGTTTGTACAGTTATTTGTTAACAGAAGAAATAAAGACAAACCTAAAAATTGTTCAACAGGCACAAGGGAGAATTTTTAGACAAGATCCAAGATTGGCAAAGTCGTCAGTTATAGACCACTCTATTAAAACATAGTTAAGGTTGGAATAAATGGACCCAAAAGGCATTGGAAAAGATGTTGGATACACAACTAAGCCCGGCACCAAGGCACATCAATTCCTGAGAGGTGATGAACCAGACAGTGAAACCATCAGCAATGCAAGGATTGTTTTTTCCACTATCTGCAAGGGAAGAGAGGGAAGATTGAAGCCTGTAGGAAGTGAAAGGGGCACCCCTGAGAGGCAGCCAGAGCTGTGGATGGATGGGGTGGTGGTTTTGTCCAGCTCACTAAAGGGACACGGAGCAGCTCTAGAGGCCTGCGGGTGAAATACTCACTCTCCTTTTTTGCCTCATATTTATCAGTCACCTGTCATATTTTTGACAAATACCCAATCATATGACAAAAATAAATCAATATTCTTCTCTGGATTCTTTTGAAGAAAGCTGGCTTGCATTCCAAGAAGCACTTCTGCCTTTACCAGGCAACACCTCAGTGCAGCAGAAATTCCCATGCAAATCTACAGCTTCCACTCTTTCAAGTTGTTTTTCTTCACACTTCTGGGGAAAAAAAACTTGATATACAACAGTGTTAGGGTTTTTTGTTGTTTTTATAAAATTTTTCAAGATATCACAAAATTACACACACTAAAAGCTTAATCTGCACATTTTCCAATGAAAAATTGAAATATCTTAAATTTATTACTCGTATATACAATTTCAATCCAAATTTACATTCGCATTTTCATGGGTAGCAAAAGGCATGGATCAAACACAGGATTGAGATGTGTCACTTCAGCATATTTATAGGATATTTACTTCAAATCTTGGTATGTGTTCATTTAAATTTATTTAGAACAGGCCACTGACAAAAGGCTGGATTTTGTGCTGAAATGGTAGAAACTGTGGGGAAAGTCGCTGCTACCATCCACTCCTTTCAATGCAAACATCCATCATTTGTTTCAGTGAGATTCACAGCACAGCGACTGAAAAATTAACAGATTCACTGTAACCTCTGAGAGCTGTTAGTTTAAAGCTCCATCTATGGCTGTGCAGTCAGTTTAAGGCATCTGTGCTAGACATCACTTTGTAACTTTTTTTTTTTAATTACCTGAAGTAATTCTGCTGTTAACTAACCAAAAGCTGGAATTCCTCTCACCTACCCCGGAAGAGAAGTTATTCACTTGGTTCTTCTTGAGTCTTTAAAAACAAAGTAGTGAAGTTAATAAGACATGACAGGTTATAAACATCCCCCTCTTTCAGCTACAAAAATGGATTTGTACTTGAGTAACTTACATTCAGTGAAATTGTCTTTAGACCTGTTTGAAATCATTTAGGCTTAGCGAGCACAATTTAAGCAGAACTTCATTCAGATATTGCAAAACAAAGCAAATTAAAATTTACAAGGAATACTTCCTTTCCCTCCAAACTAATTATTACTTGAAGTATGGAGAAAAAATAAAATTCAAAATTATGCCTCTCCTGCTAGACTTCATAATCATAAGAGAATTCAAATGAAGACACCTCTCAAGCCCAGAGTATGAATAGCTGGCTATTTTAACAATCTGCACAAACTCTAGATACATACTGAATGTTAATTTAAGACACTACAAAATCAAAAGCTCATTTTTCCCCTGTAGTTTTCTGTTGCTTGAGTTGTTAAAGAACCAGCACTGAAGGAAATACCTGCAAAACTATCCCAGTGATGTCCACTCAAACTCCATACTTAATAAAATACTAACTATGGGGACCCTGAAAAAAATAGAAACTCTATCTTTAAATAGAATCCAGAAATGCAGTTTCATATACAGCTGCATGTTCTCGAATGTGCTTTTGCAGAAAAACATACTTTTTGATAGTTAGCCTGGAAAGCAAACCTGTCACATAGATCCTTCCTTTCCATTTAATATTCTACATATAATGTAATCTTTTTTTTTTTTTGCTTTGGTAAAATACAAATAACAGGGAGATATGGGTAAGGAAAGCACAGTAAATAACATGGGTATACATCATACCATTTTTTTTAAGAAATCTGAGCTGAAATGTAAGGCATCCCTCAAAGTATTTTTTGCATATGCAAGGAATGCAGTTCTTTGTAAACAAAAGCTTGAGGAAAGCAATACTGAAGCCAAAGAATCTTCCCGAGCATCCTTCCAATGATCCCATAACCAAGAGCAACTCTCCTAGGGCAAGTGTTTTGGAACTATATCTTGTGAAAAAGAGCATCCCATCCTTTGTCTTCCCATACATTTTTAATCACGTAGTAGAGACTGCCTCGCCTTGAAGATCTCCAGATTAGGGGAGTGATGCCAAAGTTGATTCTCGAGGGCACAAGCTCATCCAAAGTCTATTTTTCTGGTACATCACTTTCTATAGATTTTGTGGCTTGCACAGTATTCCCACAGGAAACGCTTCCCAGTGCCTGGGACTGGCAGGCAGCGGCGGGATTGGTGGCGGGAAGGGCTTTAGAAGAGTTGGGCTGATGTCTGTGGTGTCCTGAATCCTCACCTGCTCTCCTCCTGCCAGATTCTTCACCAATAGGAGGCTGAAAAGAAACATGGGCAGCCTGTTAGGTGTTTTGCCAGAAAGCCAGGGGGTTTTTTTTTTTGCCTCTCCACAGACTTTTAGGACTGAAAGGATCAGGCTCTTTGAATTTATCAGGCTGCCATTTCATGAAATCAAACACTGCTTTCAGATTACCTTGCAGTGAAAATATTAGTACAACAAATATTATTTAAAATAGGCATTGAAACTTACATCCACCCTGAAGTCCTCCAGTCTCTTAAATTTACTCAGGTATTCTTGCAGTTTGGGGTCAACAGCTGGAGTCTTGTGCTGAGAGTATTTTAGGTAAGCCCAAAATTTTTCCAGTCCATACAGCTGACCTAGTAACAGAAAATGATAATTTTACTGCTTTACAAAGGTCAAATTTAATTATAAATTTAATTATTCACTGGTAACTATACTTTTAAGAGAACTGAACATAAAAAGAATATAAATAAAAGCTGTTCTTGGTTAGTTAACAAGTCAGTGCCAAGGAACAGGGATTATCTTCAACTAATGTTAGCACAGTGTGAGCAGTGACAGGCCTGTGATATTTACCAGCTTCATAGTCCCTCTTGGTTTCTTGTTGGAAATCCTCAAATATTTCTTTCCTGAATTTCTTTTCCAGGCCATAGCTGTAAAACCTGAACAAGCATTCCAAGCCGTACCTGGAACAGAGCAGAGGGGTACAAAAATCCACCTTGTCTCTTTGGCTCAGAGAAATAGAGGTGGGGGAACTGGGTGGAAGGAAGGGAATTATATCCAAGAACTGAAGGACAGTGACTATTTCCTTTGTGATTGTTCTGGTATTTTTGTAAGGGAAGAACCAGTTTGAACAAGGAAAATGAGGTTTAAGAATGTCTTCACCTACAGAAGGAAGAATCTGAGGAGTGTTAGTACAGAACTGACTCGGCATGGTCAACAAGCTACAGGATTTTGTAGAATTCACAACTGATTACAGGTCAAGAAATGCTGCACAGTCAGCTTTTCATCAGCAAAGCACAATTATATACTGATTTTTGCTATTAAAGTAACTTACACACACTGCTATTTTAAAGATTTACAACAAGTCAGAGGCAGTACTAAAAGTGTTCACTGCAGATGTATGTAAACTTCACAGTCATTGAAAGGAATGGTAAGGCCTTGGGAAAAAATACCTGTAGTGTTCTTTTGCATCCTCTAGAGCAAGCTGTTTGAATTCTTCATACATTTTCTTGTTGAAGTGATCTCTCAGAAAAAAGGACCAGAAACGAAAAAGTGTGTTCATTTCTTGGGACTGGCCAATTCCCAACCGTTTCCTCTCTGGAAGAAAAAAGAAAAGGGAAGAACAAAACCACTATTTTAATTTTTCACCAGAATATTTTCAAGTGCCTTGTCTTTAATAAAAAAAAACACACCAGATTTTCTGGTAACTTTAGATTTGAGGGTGATTCTTTTGTGAGGGAATGTAAAGTTAAATGGAAAGCAGGGTTCCTAAAACAGAGGCATCAAATGAATTTTCCTCGTCTTTCCCAAGAAAAATTAAGGATGAGGAACGATGGGAAGAAAACTGGTGTCAGACAACACCTGAAAGCTTCTAAAAGTTTTAGGAAGTGCATGGAGCAGCTTACCTGTTAAACACCTCCGCCGGTATTTGTGGTACACCTGCTGAGTAAAGCCATTTTCCTTTAACAGTTCGTGAGATGGGTGCTGGAATTTGGGAAGAGAATTTGGAGTACAGCCATAACCTGCCAGTGGAGCTCCTTCTGAAGGTGAGGCATTGGAACTGCTGGAGGAAAAAAAACCCAACATGTTTGTGCCCTGTAAATAGAGCTTTTCTGCAGCATCAGTTCTCACCCACCCTGACCCACACAAGAGCTGAAGTACGGTCACCTGGGGACTGCTGCAGGGCACCTGGGTTTGGGTGCACCTCAAGAAAACCAGATTTTGTGCCAATATGTCAAAAATAAAACAGCTTTGGACAATAATTAAACATTACTGTCCTGCTTGATTTTAAATGACCACTGAAGTGAACATCAGTGCCTCAAGTAACATTACTGCTGCTGTGTCATGGATCAGGCAACACTGTGAAGGCCAATCTGCCTAGCTTGTTTCCAGACAGCTCTGTATTCCATATTTTTGTCTTTCTTGATCATTCTTTTCTTGCTTCCATTGTATTTATAAACTGCCTTCTAAAGCCTGCTTCTCCATTCGTAGTGAGAGCTACCTGCAAATAAATTTTGAATTACAGCAACAGCATTTACCTCACAGAGGAAGTTCTTGGCCTGTGGTCTCTGGAATCCATCACCCAACCAACATGGCATTCCAAGGGAGGATTTGTACTGTGGCGAGTTTTTCTTTTCCTTGGAGCCTAAGAAAGTAAATGAAGGATTTATTTCCCTAATTTGACTTCACTCATTGTCTCCCATTTAAAACAGAGATCTAATAGTTTTCTATTCTGTTATCTAACAAGTTACAAAGCCACAAGAGCACAGTTTCATAACCTGAAGATTAGTCTTATGTAACTAATCAAGAGTCTTAAGCACTACACTTCTTTCAGTAAGGACTTTCAAGGAAGAAGACTCAAAAATAATTTAATAGAAATAAAGAAGTGAATATGGTAAATATTTAGGAGTTAAGCAATAGGAGTAGAGGCATTTAAATTTTTGCCTTTTAATTCTTGTTAAACTGTACAAGCAAACATGAGTTTTATAGGCTTTTGCCGTTTTGGTTTTATTTTTAAATATTCTTTTCCATTTACCTTTACATCAAAGGATCTTGCTTCTTTAACAACAGGGTAGAACCTGGGTGTTTTGTTGGGATCCTGGAGCCTTGGGGTGCGAGGTGTTCGTGGGATGAAGCCAGGGTGGAATCGGGGGGAATCTGGGACTGCTGTTGGCAGAGATCGAGCCATTCCTGCTGTGGGAAGTGCTTCAGCACTGAGGAAATTACAGGCCAGCTCCTCTGCTAAATATGGAGGCAGGAAGGAGAAAGTGAGGTGGTTTTACTGAGCTACTTTACAGATGCTATTAGCATGTAACCCAGTAAATGTTAATAGTATCACTGTATCAGAAATGCCACCAGAGATAAGATTTGGATGTTGTGACTGCTCAGTAATGGTATGATACAAGTAGTAAATTCTTCTAAGCTCATTTCCTTCCATCCCTGTATCCCATAAAAAGTGCTGGTTTCTATAAAATGTTTCACAGCTTCGGTTTAACTTCACACGTTGTAAATTCCAAGCCAAACAAGGAGCACCTGGTGCTGGTGGAGAGTGACAACAAAGCAGAACGAGCACCAGCTTCTTGTCATTCAACTGAAACCATACTACCCATGAACAGTTGGCAATTTGAAAAATTAGCAAAGAAAAAGCCCCCTCAGACTGCTGACTGAACGAAAATTAAAATACTGCACAGGCAGAAAGAGTAAAAACACCTACAGAGTTGTTCTTTATTACAGAGATTCTAAGAAACAAATACTTTCATACTTACCTTTCTGCAACCCTGGAGGTCTTGGAGGAACTTCTTGGGTTGGATCAGCAGTTTCTGGTGCAAGACTAACAAATTCATCCTTATTAATGAGGTTCAGCTTCTTAAAGTTCTCAATCTCTTGCTGAATTAAAGAAAGCAAATTGTAAATGCAAAGCAGGGCAATAGATACCATCCTGAGAGACAGATGCATTTCATGAAGAGAAAATAAGCTAGAACTGCCACACAAGTGCCCACACACCTGTCTCGGGTGAGACATGTGCATGCTGGGCATGAAAAATCTCATCAAATCATTGTCAAGTCCATAACAGCAACAAAAAAGGAAATATTCTTCCTTGCAGTTTGCTATTTCACACTGCCCTCTTCATGTTTGCTGGTTTTCTTGGTCCATTCCAATCTGTATCCTAAATTCTCCCTTTATTTCTTGCTCTTATTCTCAACAGCCGTTTCCACCTTTCTCATCTTGCTTTTGTGCAGACGTGCTCCATTTGTCCATGCAGCTACTTCCCCCTCTTTGTGCACAGATGAAGCCCCTCTCCCTCACCACTCACTGTTTAGGTAACTTCATTTTAACTATTGTTCCAACAAACTACAAGGCCAACAGAGCCTTAATATAAAACTATTTTAAAATTACTTCTTCTCATCATCTCATCTCTAAGATGTACCCCCTTCCCCTCTGGGTAAGGGTTTGCAGTTCTTATGAAACAAGCTACTCCCAGAACACGAAAACATTGGAAAACTTGAACAATCTCCAAAATGCTACAAAAATTATTCCTTCAGTGTTTTTGTCAAGTCTGTTTTTTTGCAAGTCTGGCAAAACTTGGGTTTACTTTCAACTGTAAAGACAATTCAGACCTGCAAGTTACTGTCACTTTCCTGTAGCATTTTACAACTATGTAGCAGAAGGCTGAAATTAACTTGGAAACTGTTTGGACAGGCATGGTTTTCTAGTCAAAAATTAAAGAGAATTACCTTCATCATGGCATCATTTTCACTCTGATCCATCCACAAATCCTGTTCATAGTAGTACAAGCCATCATTAATGACTTTAGCAAGTTCTGATGTAATTTTTGCACGGCACACACGGTTGCCAGCGTGGTCTCCACAAGGATGTTTTTTCACAAATGGTGGTGTCTGTGTTACAATTAAAATCTTGTTTACATCCTGATCATCAATTTCATAATCAGAATCACTATCTGACCAATCAGTAAATTTATTTTTCCGACACTGATTTTGTTCCATCTCTTCATCAAACAAAAATTCAAGTTCTTCCTGTTCTTGTTCCTCCTGAGGTGGCGGTGGCTGGTGTTGATCTGGTGGTTGATCAGGTACAGGAACAGTCTCCTAAGTTGGAAAAGGTTTTATATTTGAATTGGATAATGATTTTCCAAACTTTATTGCATTCTCAAGCACCACATATGTTAAGATGTTTAAACCTTGGTTTATAGTGCAACCTCAAAGTTGGTTTTGCATTATCTATTTAAACATAACATAAAGGTTTTTGATTTCACCTTTAGCCTGACGGTGGATGCACGATGCCTCTTCTTCACTTCTATCCAAGGTTCAGAGTCCAAATCAGGCAAACTTGTAGACAGTCCTTTAGACATTGTCTGGAAATTACTCGATTCAGCATCTTCCTTTGGACTCAGAGGGCTCCCCACTCTCGGAGAACTTGGTGCAGACTCTAGCAGTAGAAAACAGTAGTTCAGTTCCTGTTGTGGATTGCTTTGGTTCTATTTTGCTTGTTTTTCAAATGTTTTGCTGGTCTTTCTTTTAACCACAGCTACCATTTTTCTACCTCTCTGGATAAACATATCACTGATCAAAGAATTTTTCATTTTTAAGAGACAGCTTTTCACAGTTCACTCAACATTTCAGAACAAAATCAATTCTAAGAATTTATTTCCATGGAAAGTTTCTGCATAGCCTGTGAGACATTACATGTTGTTGAGGAGGAAAAAAAAGAGCAGCATCATTAGGATCTTGTTTTCTCCATGTCATTCTCTAGCTCTGTGGATGGGTGCCTAATTCCATCTTCATTCTTCCCATTTAATTTCAGCCAACATTGTAGGAAAAGATTCCCTTGCCAAGGGCTGTCAGCAAACAAATGCATCTCCCTATTAAAAATGTGAATGTGTTTCTCATCCAAAAGAAGGATGCCCCAGATTTCCAGCTGCCACAAAAATGAAGCAGAGTTTAGGACTAGTTTAAGATTACTATTACTAATTCCACTGTAGGACTGTAGCCCACCATTCTATATCCTGGAGAATTGGTCACAGCCATAACACAAGAGACATTTTTATCTACTTCACATCAGCCATGTGACTTGGCAAGTGCAAGGCTGGCAGGCAGAGCAGCTGAATAAACCATTACCAAAAGTACAACTTCTATTATGAAATCAGTATCATGAGGCAAATTTCCTAAGCTAGACAGACAGCCCGAAACTTATGATTCTGTAAAATAAATCCTTTACCAGTATGAGAGCCAAAAGTTTGGCCTGGTATGAATTCTGGACAATTGATGAGCTGAGAAAAGTCAGTTGGAGGCAGGTTGCATGGAGGAGGACCTGGAATTGGCCACTTTTCTGGATCAACCCTTTTTCTTAGTTTCTGATCCACAGTTTCAACTTCTGTACTGTCCTTTAGGGCCTGTGTGACAAGCATATAAAAACATGAAAAACCATCAAAAAAGGAAAAAAAAAAAACCCAAACACCAACTTGGCCACTTATAGCCTCTTTATAGAATCCTTATCATTACAAACAGAAATTTTTCTTAACTTCATAGCTCTGAAGCTATGGCAGCACAGAATTAACCAAGCAACTTTTCAAACACATCCTTCTGAATGACTTTACCTCCAAAATGAGAGCAGCATTCGTAGTCAGAGCTTGCATCCGACGGAAACTGGCGATCAGCGACACAGGCAGAAATCCTTGTTGGTCCATCTTCCTCCTCAGGAAGAAATCTCTCTCCAAATTTTCTGTGCTGAAATAATATTCACTGCAGAATGAAACATACAAACCTGAGCTTATTCTATGGTTAAAGAAAATCCTAAAGCAGCAACCTAGATTCCTTGTTAAAGGCTTCCATTAAAAAAAAACAGAGTATTTTGACATCAACAAGACCATTCTTCAGCAGCAGACCCAGAGAGCAGCAAGCATGCTCGACAGGTTAAGACAGATTTATGACTCAGTGCAGCACAGAGGGGGAAAAACCAAAGCCTTGTGACATTTGCACAAGCAAAAACTACTCTCCAGTTTTCCTTCACCCACCCCCTCCCTCATTACTTACATGGACAGAAGGGAACAACGCTGTCTTGGCCCTCATAGAGATGAAGGACAAGCACTGCTCACAGTCAGAGCATAACTTATGTCCCACACAGCAGTACCAGTTCATCCTGAACTGCATCTTTTATTGTCCCAGTTTCCAGTGCATTGGAAGGCTTAAGTATCCTATCTGAGTGCTGAAGCACAGATAGATACGCCCTGAACCATTAAGGATGTTTGTGGCAAGATGAGAAAACAAAACCAGTCATGTTGTATTTGGCATGAAACTGTACCAAAAAAAAGGCACAACAGTTCATGAAGGAAAAAAGCCTTAAAGAGCGGATGATGTTGAAGGACAAGGACATTTCAGGAATCTGGTAATACTGCAGAGACAAGGGACAAACAGCAGAAAGACAGATTTTCAACACTGAAGCCGCTCTAGGAAATAATCCGGGTGTCAAGATGTTTTATACTTAGCGAAGACAAAAAGTAAGGAATTCAAATCATGATCTGTCACACAGAGCAAGGGAATGAGAGAAGGTCCTATGGAAAAGAATGGAAAACCCTCTCAATTTACATGACAACTGAAATCTAGGCCTTTCCTAGAGCTTACACAACATAGCATGGTTTTGCACAGTACATCCAAGGAATACTAACTCCTCATCACATTCAGAAAAACACAGGTAGGGAAAGACTTGATGGAAAGCAGTTCAAATTGTATGACAAAAATAGAGGCAGCACACAAAAGAAAATGAGAGGGCATTAAAATGCTGAGGAAAAAAGCTGCACATGCAAATGTAAATAAAGGTCATTCTACTTTCAAAAAATAATAAAACAACAAGTCTCTCCACTGAAGCTGGGATCAAGGTCAAAGTCTCCAAGAGCAGGGCACTCTGATGCCATCACTGACCCAAGCAGCACCTTGATACCATTTCTTTCTCTAATTTTTTGTAGCTGAAGAAATTTGAAGGAAAAGCTGGCTCTATGAAACATACAGATCACACAGAGAATATTCTGAGCTGGAAGGGACCCACAAGGATCCTTGAATCCAACTCCCAAGTGAATGGCCCATGCAGGGATGGACCCTGCGACCTTGGCAGCATCAGCACCGTGCTCTGACCAACACTCAGCTCCAAGACAGAATGAATTTAAAGTCTCAATGCTGGACAAGACAGGACAAATGGAAACACTGCTATTAAATCAAAGCAAACAGAGAAGAGAACAAGGCTTTTGGAGAAAGAATTAAGCTCTTACTCAGAGCCAAGTGTGATCAGTGAAGCAACTGGGCACAAAGAGATATTCTTTCAAGGATATCCTGTCTACTGTTCTGAGCTGCTACGCTCCTTTTCCCCTCCCGGTCTAGAAGACAAGCAAGCACAAATGCCGTACACCAACATTTTACTAGCGTTACCTTTACAATCAAACAGTAAAGGTAAAATCCTGTAACGATTCACCTAGTTAAAAATTCCACAAGCAGAAATGGACAATGACTGAACTTGACTCAAACTGCCTCACTTGATGTCCATCACTCTAGAAAAAGGAATGTGAAAGACCATTAATGATAAATGAAGACAATGCACAAGTTTGCTCCAAGTAGAGGGACAAACCTAAACACACACACCCCCTCCAGCTTTTCTCTTCTTCCTTTTCCTCAGAGTCCCTTTCCTTATCCTTGAATTGATGTTTGAACTTTTATTTGTTTATTTTCTAAAGCAAGAGGACTTTTTAAATAGAGTTCTGGTGCACATTGCAGAACGAGGAGCTGCTAAGCACTGAAACTTTTCAGGCTGACAACTTCAGCCTCTGGTTAAAAACATAGAAGATATTTTTGCATGCAATCTAAATATTACTCTCTTGTACCTCGAGTTGGTTCTTGGGACAAGCATAAATTGCTTGATAGCAATGTGTTTCTTCCTGTAATTACACATCAACTCAGTTGGGCAGTGTCTAATATTTTCCTCTATTAAGCAGGTAAACTTTTAAAATTTATTCATCCAATAATGAATATGAGTCAATCTCACATCTTTAATATATCCTGATTTATCTTGGACTCCAATAGGAACTCTGAGACATCACGATTTTGTGTACATTTATTCTGCATATACTTTCTTCTTTGGCATAGTCTCTTTCATATTTTATAGCTAAACTATGAAAAGCAGACAAAGCCACCCCAATTTAGAGGCTAATAATAGACAACTGAAGAATAAAGTCTATTTCCCATCATTATTAATGTGATAAAAGAAGGGAATAAATAAAAAACACCTTTTTTTTTTGTCTGGGGAGAATAAAACTAGTGAAGTTCTGTTCTAAATCTGCTCAGGAATCTCCCTCTCATGGAAAGCAAACTCCATAACCAAAAGCCTTAGGAGTTCACACCAGGCAAGCAACCAGTGGCCGTGGTTAGCCAGCCATGCCGAGTCTTCTACCAACACCTGCCAACCTCTCGGTGCCAGAAGGGAATACCAATATACCCACAAGTCAGGTGTGACCAGTGCTGTAACTGACATTTTTCTCAGCAGAGGGGACATCATCATGTCCTACCTTAGCAGGTCTGGATTCTACACTGCATGCCCAGAAATCTGGCCAACAGTGGAGTGGCTGTGATCCTCCCCCACTTGTCTGAGGACAGTGAAGGCCGAATATCCTGACATGGGGGTACATGTCCACTGTCAGGTCTCCTAGGGGCCTGGCAGCAAGAGCAAAAAAAGACTGCAATAGAAGTTTTGAAGTTGATAGCCACATGTCAGATACTTTCTGCCCTTTAAAGAGGCTTTTCTCTTCCTTTTTGCGTCAACTGTAACAAAAGAAGCGAGAATAAAATAAGCAAGTTGCTGTACGGAACACGAGGGCAATCAAAAACCACCACAGAGGCATCGCAGAGAAACGCAAGTACAGAGGATGAAATATCTGCCAGTGGTGGAAACTGTCTCTTTAAAATGAACTAGTGCTTTCCAGGCCCTTTTTGACTTGTCTCCTGGTGATAATCAGTCTTCCAGATGGTTTCTCATTGCCTAATGGTATACATGAGAAAGTAAACATTTCAGATTATTGAAAAATCAAGTATCATTGCAAAACTACTCTCCCTCTCTCTCTCAGTTACATGTTTCAGGTGAAGCACACTGAAAACATCAAACTAACGAGATTTCTCAAAGTGAAATTGAGAGCAAATAGGGGAAAACATCACCCAAGAAGAGCTTTACAGGCAAACAGACCAACAGTACTCAAAAGCACAAGCTCAGAGACATCCATATCTCAATTACGTGACAACATAAAGAGGGCTGTGTACCATAAATAAAGCAGTTATACGAGTTAGAGCCAGACTACAGCACAAGATGTAGAAACAGCTTCCTTAAAACTCCTCCCCATTACTCAAGATTTTCCACCCACAGGGAATAAATTCGAGCTGACACTAGTAATGGTCAAAGTTAACTCAAAAAGTTAAGCTGAAGTCCCTTAATCTCCAATTTGACATGGATAGTAAGGATTCAACACTGTTTGAAATGAGTCGTTTTATCTTAACTAGACCTCTGGAAATATTTACACGTTAAGCAATCTACTTACATTTGGTGTTTTATATATTCCTTGAGAAGTGCTTCATCCACAGAATACATCTGCACTCCTGTTCCATCACCATAGTAATAAATCACACCAGGGCTGAGCTCAGGCTGAAACACTTGGTCAATTCCTTCACCGTACAGCTCTTGATAACCAACTGAATAGTCAAAGTTCGCTTCACCGTAAAAGAGAACATAAAATAACCACATCAGAAAATGAAAACAACATGGTAACCATAGCTTTGGTAGTTTTTGCCAAGTATCTGTTGGATTAGCATACTGCTGGGGTTTGCTCTGCCTCGTCCTCTTCCTCGGCTCCTCCCCCTTCCTCTGCCTCTGGAGAAGCCTCGGACGCTGCCGCCCTCGCTCCTCACGCTGCACACCTCGTCATGGTCCTCCCTCTTGTCTCTGTCGCGGCGCCAACCTTCAAGAGAGCAAGAAAACACAAAGTAAACACCTGCAATCACAATGAAACACCCTGGTGGCTCCAAGTCCATGCCACGCATGGTCCCTCATGGCACCAGAGTTCTCAGCCTGAGCCTGGGCAAGCCACAGCCTCAGCCACGCTGAGGTTTCAGAAATTCTGAAGGAGAGGAGCAGGAGAAGTGTGCCAGCCCTGCCAGAGGGTGAGGCAGGCAGGAGGGCTCGGCAGCAAGGAGGCAATGGATGGACTGGCAGTCAATGCCAAATGCTTCTGAAGCAGGTGGATGCCGGGGTACCACTTGTGGGTTTCTCTGGGTCTGGATTAAAGGCACGTGAGACGGTATTTTCATGTTCGGACTCAGGTGTTTATTATTTCATATCAGTAAAACAGTCTCACTACTGTGAGTTTGGCAGCTTTTCATTAGAAGGCACAAAATGGCCAACAATCTGTTGTTCTGAGGTCTTTGAAGACTAAACTATCCAGTTAAGAACTGACACCTGGATTATTTTCCCTTTTAACCTGAATAACTGATCCCAAAGAGCTGCAATGGGGACTTTTCTGCCCAATTACAAAATGCCACCCAAACCCATGGAGAAGAAGGAAGAAGAAGCATGAAGAAGAAACCCAGGACAACACCCTGTGCTCTCCATCTTGCTTCCATCAACAACATACTAAAAACCCCAAAACCTCAATTTCTCACCAAGTGAAACACCTACACTACTGTCTACAATCCATTTCACACTTTTGTGGATTCCAGTCTATCTTGAAGTCTGGGAAACTTTCTCCATGAGTGAGGGTCAAAGTCAGTGCTGCTCTGGGGGTCAGGGCACCCCAGAGCAGACAGAGAAATATTCCCAGTGCCCTGGGTTTCCACACCAATCTTTCTGGGAAACCGTGGCTAAGAGCATGCAAGGAGTGGGTGATAGAAATTGAGCCAGAAGATAAAGGGCTAATGTGTATGCCTCAAACACTGATAGCCAGATGGCTGTGGAGCCAAGGGTTGTTGGTAATAGCAGACAAGAACCCAGAGAGAAAGAATGGGATGTGGCTGGAGAAGGGGCCCTGCAGAGGTAGAGCAGCACTTTTATGGACAAATGCCCTTTTTCTGGCTCCTGGAGATAAGCCCAACACAGTGCAAGCACAGCAATGAGGTTGAGAAGTGGGTGTGGACTGTAGGGAGGATTGAGACCACTGAAGAACCCAAAACCTCTGACTTATTTCCAGAGGGATCTGTAGGAATGGGCAGCGATAATTAATTTGCATGGAAAGCTAGAAACTTCTCTCCAGGGCAGAGAAAGCTTACCTATAAATAGGTATCCCCCCAAAGCCCAGTGCACTTGCTCTGCACCTGCACCCCAGGACCCTGGATGTCACAGCTAGATCAACACTGGAGCAAGGACTGGTGATCTCTTGTCCTCTCTTTTCTTTCTCTCTCTCTCCCTCTTGAATTCATCTCTCTTTCCTTCTTCCCTTTCACCTTATCCCTTAATCCAAAACCCACTGCTTATACTAGGAGGCCTGGGACTAACACAACAATTTCCATGCCAAGTGTGTAGTTTGCTAAAACAACTTTGCAACCTTTTGCAGGTACCCTCTGACTTACATCATTCCCTTTGACCACAAGCATCTACAAATCTTGGGTGCTCCCTTCCCATTAAGGAGGAACATCATAACAAGGAACCACTAATTTTTGGTGGCAACTGGGATGAAACTGGAATTTGCTGTTTCCTTCCACATCCAGAATTTAGATCATTCTATCCCACTTGTTTGAGCTTACATGGTTTCGTAAGAGGTAAGAAGGCAATTCCTACAATTTACTAGCTTATTGGGAGGGAACTTGCCTTCAGTAGTGCCAGGCTACATCTTACAGACAATCTGCAAAACCTCATAAGCTGCACTGTGAGGAGATTAGCACACTTTAGCTGACAACACTTGAGGTATCTCTGTTCCTAATTCTTGTTAAAGACTGAAGCTGGTACCTTAGTCATCCAAAAATTAAAAGAGCAGGAGCATTATCTCCTCTCTGGATGCAAGAGCAATACGAAGAACATTATCCCTTCTCTGGCACAACTTCTTAATATTAACATCAAAACCCAGCTTGAGCCTGTAGGTGTAGGCCTGTCAGCCACTTGTCACACAGTAAGTGGGGGAGTGACTCTCCAGCAAGTCAGAAACTCAGCAATAACTACCTGTGTCTGTACTCAAACACAGCTGTGACAGCAGGGCAGGGCTTTAGCTTCATTTCAGTGAAGGGTAGAGCTAATTTACTCTTTCTCCATAGCTATTAGGTTTAAGAGTTGGCTTCTGAAATTTGCCTTCATCACTTCTCCAACTGAGAAGGACAAAGGTGGTCTTTTATACTTTTGGTTAATGAGCCCTCTCTGCTGTGACCTTTTGTGTTTTGCAGCCCCACAAACCTAATATCCTGTTGTGACTACTCAGCCTTTCTGGAAATGCACTTCTTCTTCCAGTTTGAGAAGATTTAGGACTTGGTGAGAAAGAGAGAGAGTTAAATTTTACGTTCTTCCCCCTATGGTTGAAGAGATTTAATTGAAGTTCACCCAGGGGAGAAGTCACTGCCAGCAGATAAACACCTTAGCTTGCTGTTTCTACTAAAACGGTTAACAATGGAGTAGTTAAGACTTAAAATATAATTTGTTGCCATTAAGCTTTTATGTTATCTTCATCCTGAGCTCAATAGAAGCTCCTGTTGAAGGGTCCACGTGCTTTAGATATGTTCTGTATTCTGAAGGTAATCATTGCAACCATTAGTGTGAAGATTGCTGAGCTAAGCTGATAGCTTCTTGCTTTTGAGAGGGGTGGTGGTGTCTATATTCTCCCACAACTTTGGTTATCCCCCAGACCTCTGTATTGCATGGGCTGTGGGTCTCCTCTCAGCTTACTGAAAAAAAGCTGAGGCTGAGAGTCACTGAGGCCAGGTCGTGGTGTGGCTGTAGGAACTTTGATTTAGTGAGGCAGGAGCTGCTGGCTGGAGGTGGAACTGCCTCAGCACTGGTGCAGTTTTATACCTGAATTAAGTGATGATGTATCCATGGCTTTAAGCCAGATTCTCTTCTCTGTGCCCTTCAAATTAGACTTCCAAATGAGATGGCCAAATACACCATACTGACCATTCTCCTGTTAATCCACTTTCTGTAGTGGCAGTGCCAGTTCCTCTCAAACACAGTTGTGCTGTCTCCTGGGTCTCATTTGTTGCTGATACTTGCTGTGGGAAGACTTCACATGCTTGAGAGCTGAAGGGATGGCATTATAATAGTTACCATCTGTGAAGGCCATTGGGGGAACTTCAGGGAGATAGGAGGATGTTTTTGGTAATATACCACACGAGAAAATGACCCTTTTCCCATTGTGTTCTTCCTTATGGAATTTGAAACCACACTGTAGCTGCATACACCTTTGGAAGGATGCAGCATTTCAGTTGCAAGCTGCAGAAAGGCTTTTTCTTTGTCTCATTTAACAATTTCTCTAAGAATGTTTTTGGAGCTTGCTTTGGGTACTTTCCCTGATCATAGACTTGCTCAGCTGATTTCCATCTCAGGGTTTTCTGTCTGTCACTGGGTTACTGGAGAGCTGTTGTCAGATTTAAAACAACCATTGTAAGGGTCCCCTGTGTTTAAAAAAAAAAAAATCTGTTCATAAAGTGAAAGAAAGAAACTGCTCAAAGGGGCTCTGAGCTGTGGGTGAGGAAGCAGCCTGAGCAATGGAAAATGCAGGGCTTTGTCTGAGCAGCTGTGTAAAAGGGCTCTCCAAACCAGCATGGACTTGGGATAAGTCAGATGACCTCAGTGGGGTTGAATGGAGTTTACCTTTCAGTGGCTTGAAATGAAATACAAAGGTGATGCATGAAATGTATTGTTCTCATAAGCTCTATGAAATGTCAAACAAAAATGTCTTTCATACAATGGCACGACAGAAGTTGAGAATCATGCAGGAAGGAATAGAGCATTGAAGTAAACAATTTGGTTTCTGAAACTATTGGAATGGAAAAGAAAATGTTGTAACCTGGAATACTGAGAGAAGGAATTAGAAAAGAAAACAACCAGAAAAACCATACAACCTACTTGGTGTGTGGGTAAAAGATGCTTTAGATTGACCTCTCTGATTAAATTTTGCTTTTTCTATTTCTGAAAAAAAAACCAAACAAATCCAAACAAAATTAAAAACTGCAGTAAGACCTAGGAAAACAAGAACCTTTGAACCTGATAGAAAGTTACTTTTTTGGGAACCCTACCCCTATTTTTATGTATACTTATCCTGGATCTGAGACTCTGTCATACATTTGCAGAATTCAGTGTCTTTTTTTTTTTCCTTGAGTCTCTATACCATCCTTACTTAAAAGGAGCACATTAAAAATATTCACCTCTTTATAAACCATTTGAAGTATAAATGAAACCCAAAGAACTGCTCCATCCAGTAGAGATAGGGTAGAAATGCCATCAGCAATGCTAAGTCATGAAAGACCCTTGCAGTATTTCCCTGAAGCATCTCACCTTCCCACTCCTCCTTGCCCCAGCCAGTCAGCTCTGACTAAGAATCAGAAAAAGCTCTTTCTCTTGACATTGAACAAGAAACTTTGTTCAGTTAAAGGTTGCCTCCAAAACTACACTGTCTCTTTCTCTAGAGGGCTTCTGCCAAGAACATTCAATAAACACAACATTCCAGCATAGTGGTGCTGCAGTGACACTGCATGGCACTCTTCTGAATCTGGCTCTTAGAAAGGGACATTGTAGTGGGAATAAATCGTGGTACTTGTCCCAAACACAAGAGCTCATAAAATTCTTGCTCTGATGTCTTAGGTTAATGCTCTGGAACACTGCAGTGATTTTTAAAAGCTGTTGTGGTGTTACTTAATCTGCAAATTACTTGTTCTGAGATGGCATTTTTGTAAAACTTATGTAATAAAAATTAAACAATGATAATGTTTTTTAAAGGAGAGGTATTAAAAGTGGCTTATTCTGCAGACCAAAGCAATAATATGTTGGGCAGCATCAAAGCATTAAACAAGATGGTTTGCATCATTAACACTAAATGAAATGGCTTAACGAGTCAATAAATGATGAGAATAAACCCAAGTTATCACACAATACAGTGGTTTAAAGTGCCAGAAACAAATTTTCTGAAGCAAATAATTTTCCAATAAAACTAGATGGAATTTAAAGGAACATGTTTTTCTGATTGTTGAATGCATGATCAGTTAAATACTATTTTGCATATTCAGTGTACTGTGTGTATGGTCTTCATAACATCCTAGTGAAGCAGAAAGGAAGAGGGAGCAGTGCTTTATTTTGTAAATCAGGCAAATAAAGAAATTACATCAGGAAGACCGGAAAAAAATTTGCCTCTTTCTGAAATCCATATGGTGGTTAAATCTTTAAGTCCTGTTTTTCCTTTATTTTCTGTGTCTGCAGAAAGGCTTTACATTCTGCATTCCATAAAGAAAGCTATGAACAGAACAGTGCTTGTTAAAGTGGGGGGCATTTTCAAACATATAGTGTTCCACTATGGAAAGTTTAGATTTTGAGGTTTTGTCTGGGGCAAGGATGGGAGATATTTGCTGTTGGCTGGTTGTGGCCTTTGGCTGAATTTTGTGCTGTGGGATTCTTTTGATTTTTAGGTAATGGAAATGGTAATGGGGCTAGAAGGTGTCTTTGACCCCCAGCAAGGAAAAGCCCATCCCTGGGCTGACAGGAGGCTGGTCAGATTAACATTCTTCTCATTTCTGCTTCTTATCTGCATGCATAGCTACAGTCCTGGGAGATAAATATTTTTCACATCCAAAATTTATTGGTCTGGAAGATAATTTTGCCTGTGCTGCTAAAGAGTACAGGATGGCACAGATGAACCTGAGAGATTTTATCAGACTCATTAGTGCAGAACCTGCACACAGCGTTCTCAGACACTGAAAATATATCTCACTGTACCAATTCTTTCCTTTTGACATTCTTGTGCTTTTAAAACAAACCCTTGACATATGTGGAGCTCAACCAAATTCAGCCATGGCAGTGCCAGGCCTTCTCCAGTGACTTTAGTAGGTTATATTTAGGATTTGACTGCTATATACCATTTTCTTTCCAAACTCTGATCAAGGAAAACCCTTGTATAATTATGAGCATCTGTTGAAGTCCATGGTGTAACCACAACATCTTCTTCAGAAGCAGGAGAGTGTGGAATAATTCTTTTTTTTTTACCAATGTAATTTTCTGAGGGGAAAAAATATTTTGGCCCACTCCTAGAAGAGAAAAATGAGAATAGATTTGGTATGGTGATTTCTTGGATCAAGTTAGAAATAACTTCATGCAAAGAAGTACCTGAAAAGACTCTTGGGAATTTTGTGGATTATACTTGCCTGGGGTTAATTTTTGTTTTGTATTTAACTTTACATTAAGTACCCATTTAATGTTTTGCTGAACTGGTGCTCCCATCAGATATTTCTCTCACAGCACATTACATTGAAAGGAATTTTGGGATAAACCCCTCATAATTCCCAAAACTCCTCCAAGCCCTGTTCTTACATGATTTGACTGATTTTGATTGTTCATCACTTCCTTTTCACAGCAAACCCCACCCTCCTTTACTAATGGCCAGACAATGCTCCAGAGTCCTTTCCCCTGACAGAAAAAGGACTTGGAAAATAATGAGTGAAAATTCTGCTCTCCCTCTAGCTGCTATGGAGCGGGGAATGAGCTGCTCCAGTTCTCTACTGGGAGATGACTTTATCAGAAACCCAGTACCAATGGGGAGACTTTGGAGTTATTTCTCTTGCTGCAGTGGAAATCCCTGTGGTGGAGGTGACTTTCTTTTCAGAGAAGTTCCAGTAGAAATTGCCTGTTTCTTATGGATGGGTTCAGACCATAAATGTTTTTTCTTCCTAGTACCTTTCTCTGAACTGTCATCATGATGCCAAGCACTTTTTCCCTCTTCACTTACGAGGTGAGGCTTCAGTCTTTCTCTGAGAGGCCAAAGAACAGCAGAGATGGATTTGGCCAAGGCTAGGGGCTTGTCTGTGCTAGATGCTACTGGGCAGCAGAGTGAAATGATGATTCTCTAAGGTTACAGATGCAAGTAGCAAAGTTTCAAATTAATAGAGAGGGCTAAAAGCAAAATTAAAGCTAATATGAAAAATAAAGCTCCAGAAAAGAGTGTCACACATGAAATTTGGCCATTGATTGTGTGATTGTGTTTTAGTATTTTAATTGATGTTTTCTCAAAGATACATCAGAGACTACCAACCCCTACAGCTATGGCATTTTTTTTCTGGTTACAGGGAGAGCTTTGAGTCAGGCCCTAAAGGTTTGAACCTGCTCTTGCTTGTCTTTTAAAACATGATGGATCAGTTGTCAAGATGAAGAACAAAACAACTGGGACTTCTGGAGATCCCTTTGCATCCTGAGTTAATCTTGCAGAGGTGCTCAGCTCCTGCTGGTGCCTGCCCATTGTGGTCAATGCTTTCATTGCAGTGTCTGCACCTTCTTCATATTTTGGTGATTTGTTGAGCACAGTTGAGCTTGATTTTGTAAATGCTTTTAGGATCTTGGAGCATTGTTGGACAGCCTTCAACAGCATGTATGTGACAGCATGAGCATCTGGAGGGTTTGTGTGCAGATAAAGCATCTGCGATGTTGGGAAATCACTGCAGTGTTTTTGCCAAGCTGAAGTTGAAATGTCCATGTCTAATTGAATGGCAGCTTTTGAATCACAAACTGAAACTTTCTGTGCTACAAACACACACATGGATCTTATGGCAGAAAGAATGGTTTCCAAATCAGCACAGGGAAATTATGCAGCTAACTCCCTAACACAATTAGAGAATACTAAAGGCAAGTGAAAACAAAAGTCATTTTTAAAGCTAACAAAATAATCACAGGTTGAGGTTTTCCATAGCTTTATAAAAAGAAGCCAAGGCTCATTTCAGTGCCAGGTAAAAGTTTCAGTCCATAAAGAGCAGCTGTGTTGTGCTACTTTGCACAAAACAAATAAGCCAGTAAAGTTTTACAGGACATGGTTATACCAGACTCAACATGCCTTCTAGTAGAGAAGCTCTACTAAAGAAAAAAAAAAAAAATTTTCTTTCCTAAAAGAACCTGTGTGTTTCCATGCTTTAGGGAAGATGATTTAAGGGTGGATGTCTTCTTGGTTATGCTGTGAGTTCAATGATCTGAGGGACAATCTAAGACTGGAGAGACTGCAACTGCCTGTCAGCTGATGGATGAAGGTGATGTAATTAAATTCAAGTCATCATAATGTGGAAAGAGTTTCATTGAGATAAATAGTGTCTGCATACCTCAGCCTTGTGGACTGTTGATTATACACCCCCTAAAGTTCTAATCCAAGCCCTTGTTCTTACTGAAGCTCTGTGGAGTGACTGAAAAGGCAATCATACTTTAAAATTAAACACCCTTGGTGAATTAGCAATGGTTTGCCCATAAATCATCCATATAAGCTTTCTGCAAAATTCCTGGCCCTTCCCAGCTTCTGTCCACAAAATATTGAAGTTTGAGCTTGTTTGGTAGAAATGGGGAAGAATTGCTGGAGCTGCACTTAAAATCTGAGTTTGCTCTAACTTCAGCATTTGCAGTACTCCTGCATTTAGGACGGAAAAATGGGGAAACTCCAAGGTCTGTCTGGCTCTTGTGAGTGCTGAACAACAGTCAGGGCTCATTCTCAAGCTCCTCATTGCTCTTGGGCTGGTCAGTCTGGCAGTGGGGAGTTCTCAACACGCCAAGGGAAATTAAGTTGGAGATGGAGAAACTCCACTCTCTTGGCACTTCAGTGGCTCCAGACCCTGTCCAGTTCTCACAAGGTCAAGCACTCTGTGATGAGAGAGGCTGGGCAAGGGCCAACATCATCCAACAATCAGCACAGGCTTACTAGCATCCCATCCCATCCCTTCTCCTGGGCCTAACATATCTTGGAACAGGGAGAAGCCTGGCCTCCTCCTCAGAAAGCTCCTGTCACTTCTTCCATGTCCTGGGTTGGCTGAGTCCCTCCCGAGTGAGCAGGCAGGTCAGCTTTGCTCACTGAGAGCCATTTTCTCTGGGTTTCTCAGAGAGAGACTGTGTTTCAGCTGAATTCAAAGCAGCTGGATAGTCAGGAAAAAACATTTCTTCTTGTCCCTTGTGTCTGTCTAGATCTGGCAGTCAGTGTTTTAGCACATTATTATCTTTTAATTCCCATAGTTATTGGGCATTGTCCAATTCATAGAATGTAGACTTATTTGGATCTGAGGTAAATATGGTGAAAATGTGAAGAAGGACAGCTGAGGGGAAAGGTTCTCATTTTTCCTGAACTGTAGGTGGTTATTGCAGGTTTGGAATAAGGGTTTCAGTTGATTCTTTTGTTATCCACGTGTTGTGGGGGAAAAAAAGAGTTGTGTTGGGCAATTTCATGGAATTTACTTTATTGCAATTAATGTAAACTTTTAAAGTTATGGAGAAACAAACAAGGTATCGAGGTATATCAATACTTTTAAAGGTATTGAGAAATAAACAAGATTTAAACTGGGGGAAAATACCACTTCCCTGTGTAAAAGCTCTCCTTCCCTGCCCCATCTCCCTCACTGCACACCACACTTCAGCTCCTTGATGGGACAATGGACATCACAGAAGAAGGTGGTCACTGTGTGGTTTTTCCTTTTCTTTCACTGCTCCTTGTTCCCTGCTCAAATAGGGAAGAACCTTCCACAGAGGCTCCTGAATGGGCCACAGTGCCCACAGAGCTGTGCCTGCTCCTGAGACTCCTCACCCCTGCTCCAGCCTTTCCTTTTCCTCTGTCCCTGCTTTGCTGTGGATTGGTCTCCTCTTGTTTCTCCTTTTTCTCCAGCATCTCCTCTGCTCTGGTGTCTCTCTTGCCCCTGCTTGTTCCATGCCAGCTCTGGCATCTCTCTTTCTCTGGCATCTCTTCTTGTTTAGTGGCTGCCACCTTTCTTAAATATGTTTTTGCAAAGGCACCATGTGCTCCTCTCACTGGTTTGCTCTTGGGGCATCAGTGAGTCCGTGTTGGCTGTTGCAAATCCTGCTGGAAATGTCCCTGACCAGCACAGGGCAACCCCTCCTCCCCCACACAGGTCACCCTGCAGCCTCTTCTCCTGCCAAAACCTTACAGTTATGCCCAATATAGTGACTTATTCCAATTATATCTGTATTTACTGTGCATTACACAGGTCTCTGTGAGCATATTAATTCTCTTGTCTTCAAGTGCATCTGGCTATGGTGCTCAGCACCTTTCAGAGTTGAGCCGGGAGTGAAAATTACAATTGTAGCGATTCTAATAATTTATTTTGCATGTACACATACTAACATACTTTATTTTCTGGCAAAGAAACCTGGGAAGTATCCATAAATAAGAGCAAATAAATTAGGATATGTGAAGCAGTTTAACACAAATGTGAGTATTTTTGAGGTTTGGGGAAGCATGGCTAATTTTCAACATTAATTTATCTCAATCCTCTAACTTCTGCATCTGTTCGGGAATTTCAAAGGCAAAGAGCATCACTGACATTTCTAATTTAAACAACAATAAGAAATTTATCATATGGGTATATGTTATTACACACATATGAAAGACCACTTTATGAGGTGGAACTCTGGGTTATTTGATCAAATCAGACTTGAATCTCTGTGTTGAACACAAGCCAAATTGCTAGGTCCGTATATAAACAAATACCTCAACTATTTCTGGGTGATGAGGTACCTTGATGCCAGACAGTCATTTAGCAAACCTTGTGACCTGCTCTCATCTCCAGTTGCTGAAAGTCTGTTTGTAAGTTCCAGTGATCCTCTCTGGCGTGCTCTTTTCTCCCAGCCACTTTATGTTTGCAGTCTGGGGCATGGCTGTACATGACAAGGAAAAACAAGTTTGTGAGACCTTAATGAAGGCAAAAAGTCATAGGCTATGTGTGTGCCCCACATGCTCTTTATTTTACAGCTCTATATTTCAAAGCTTTTATCTTTTATTGTTCCAAGGTGGGTATAAAAGTTAGACCTGCAGAAGGGCATAAGCCACCACAAGGCACTTTAGGTGATTAAGTCTGATATTTAGAGCCTCAGCCAGAAACTTACTGAAATGAGATCGTGTTACCACTGCACCACTCCTGCACATGGCACTGGTGTTCACCTCACTGTCCCTGTCTGTGTGGGCAGCCAGGGGACAGCAGGCACCCCACACAGTCACCAAACCACTGTTCCCTTCCTTAGACATCACCTTTGGAAGAACCAGCTTGATAATGCAAAACTCTTGAGTTACCTGGCACTAGCTCACAGCATTATCTGTGCCACTGAAAAGTGGAGTTCAGTACCTGCAGAATTCCTGAATATTATCACCTGAGCAGTCTAAATCCTCAAATCATTAACTTAGAAAGATAATATACATATATGAATACCTGGGGGGTTTAAACTCCTATAGATTAAAACTCTTGTTGTCCCTGCTCGTTGGATTACCTTTAAAGGTACTTTCCATCCCAAACCATTCTATGAGTCTGTGATTTCGTATCTGCTGTGGTGGAGGCAGTTGCATGCAAAGCTAGCACAGCTCTATTGTCCCAAAATAGCCCTATCCATGCTGTTACTTATTTTAGGAACACATATGGCCTCTCTTTCTTTAGCATCTCATCATCTCACAGTCCCTGTGAGACTTCTTTGCTATTGTCTCCCATTTTGCGCATGGGGGATTGAGACACTAAGATGGGGTGACTTTAAAATAGTGTGAGGCACTTAGCACTCCCAAGGAGGAGTTCTGCAGATAATACAAGTGTTGCTCTCATGCCTGTGGTAGGATAAGGAATGGATCCTGGCCTTCCCAAGTCTCTACTTGCTGCTTAATTGCTTGACCACACTTTTCTGTGACAAGCCATTCTTTCATTTTAAACATACATTATGGCTAGCTAGAAGACACCTTCTGAGAGATTTTCATCTGTAGGAACAAAATCAGCTTTAACAGATGTATTGCAGGAAAAGCATCTAGTTAATTCCAGTGTAGAGAGTAACAGACCCTTCCTGACTAAGACTAATAGGGAAATCACTCCTCCCCACTCCACATACATTTGCAGATGAATCCATAGAAACATTTTGACTCCAGATGAAAATCCTTGATCCCATCTTGGGCCTCCCATCTTCAGCCTTGCAGCGGAGTGTCAGCTCCAAAAATGGTGTTCTGCCTTAGGCAATCTGACTTGGGGAGCTATAGACCTAATGAAGCACAGGACCAGCCAGAGTTTCTGACCTCTGCTTCCCCTTCCTTCGAGGTCCAAGGGGCCCCTGAGCTCTTGCAGAGCTCTCTGCCCCCGTGTCCCATTCCTTTCCTAGCAGGACAGCTGCAGAGCACTCCATGGAGCAGGACCCCTGTGCCTGCACTTTCCTGTTAGCTTTCTATGAGAAAAGTGCAGCTCTGGTTGGCAAGTGCTGGCCAGGGGCCTGGTGCTCCAATTCCCTCCCTCTGTGCACCAGGGATCTGGCCTGCAGCCACATTCTCACATTCCCCAGGAAAGGGAGGGCTAGTGGCCTGGGAGAAAACACTGGCCCCAGACCTGGCTTTCATCGATGTCTTTTCTGAGAGAAAATCACTTGCAGCCAGGTCAGTCTTATTCTGAATTAAAAATAAGATATAGAAAGCACAGACTTACTTATTTACAGATAGTCTCAAATAGAATCCTCTGGATATGTTTAGCACTCCCATCTCTGTATCAGAAAGCACTTTGTAAAGCATTGAATTAATTAAGCCTAAGAAACACTCCAGGGATACAGAAGTATTATTACCCATATTTTAAAGATGAGGAAATGGAGACAGTAAGAGGATAAGGGACTGGTGTGTGAATGCAGGCTGAGTCACTTGTAAACTCAGAAATTAAACTTAAATTCAAGTTTTTATATCCATTCCCTCTTGCAACTAGAATTGGCTAGAAAATGGCAGTTTTCACCAATGAAAACATATACCGCTTTCTATTATAAATAAATTAAATTAGAACATTTTATAGACTGGAATATACCTAAAATTTTCTGTTACAGTCTCCACAAAGATCATTCAGTTCTTTGATATCCATAAATCTGAAGTGCATGTTCTTGTCTAGGCTGTGAGAAGAGAGTTAAGCTACAACTTCCCCTGGTTCTAAATAATAGCACCATGTTTCTCATAATAAAAGCAAACCAGATAAAAGTTTATGTAGGTCCAGGAAATTCAATTAACACCTGTCAGGGGTGAATATAAGAACAATGGATGCTTATTTCCTCTTATACCTTCAATTTATAACTTGCTTCCCAAGAGGTACCTTCTCCTAATGACTTTCCTTGCTCATGTTTCAAGAATTACACTAAGCTCTTTTTGGCTTGCTTATCATTGCTCATAGTAAAAATCCCCAGGGGCATATTAATTAAAGATAGAAAATAGAAGTAAGTTTCCAGTTATCCCAGTTGGGAGGTTCTGGAAAAGTGTCCCAGGAAGAGTGGTGGTGGCAAACAATTTTGTTTAATATTAGACTATGCTTGGTAATTTTATGGAAGAGATTTTGTGATGTAGTTTCTGTGATAAAGAACCTCAAAATCAATGACCCGTGAGACCTTTTCTACTCCAGTAAATGTTGTTGATAAAGCAGGACTTGGGAGAGGAGTTAACTCCTTTTCTCAGATCTGGGTTTTTTCAGATGTTTTGAGGTGTGGTGGTGAGCAGCTGCTCTCGTCTGTAGAGGAGACAGATGCATCTAAACCATGGGAACCAAGGTCAAGTCCTGAATTCTGGCTCTGAGTTTCCTGGCACTGCCTTGACTAAGTGTGGAGGGCAGATAGGTAAGCTCCCCTCCCTCCCTGAGCCCTGCCTGAGCCCTGGCTTCCATGAGCAGTGGGGCAGGGACTCATTCATGGTGATCTCCAAGAAGTCCCTTGGGAGCAGCTGTGGAATCACAGCTGTGTGATGGATTGGTGCATGAGGAATAAGAAAATACCATTTTTGCACAGTCTCGGTTCTGTACTGCTTCTACACTTGAAGAGTTCTCAGTTTTTTAGAGAACACCAGTCAGATTAACACTCAGGGCATGAGGAATGTATGTGTTGGTGAAGATATGTTCAGTATCTGAAAGCAAAACTTAATATTAAAGAGAACAGTGTAAGGACCATTGATGTTTGAATTTTCAAATCCCCCTTTTTTTAGAATTTTTAGATCCCCCTTTTCATTTTGCTAATTAATTTATGTCCTTCTGCTAATGTGTATATAGAAATAAACCACATATCAAAATAAAGATTAGGAGATTATTACCTGTTTTAACATAAGTGCTGAAAAGACTTAATTTCAGCTAAAACACTGCTACTCTTCTCACCTTCATTACCTTTGTTCATTTGACTTAGCCTAGTGTTAGAATAAAGTTGGTCCATGCATGTGACATCATTCTATACTCAGATTTTTACTGCTTTAAAATTAATTTCAATTTAATGTTGGAAAAAAGGTTTTTAGTGTCATCTTTAGCTGTGGAAGTATTTCATTCGTGTTAAACTAGATATCTCAATTAGAAGAGAAAGCGCTGCCAAATGAGTTGGATTGTGGGCTAGACCCAACCTGTAAAATATGGATTTGAATCCAGATTTTAAATGCTAGAAAGAGTCCCATTCCTGTCTTCATACAAAATCTATTAATTTGTGGCTCTTAGAGGAAAAAAAAAAATGCTGCTTCTTGTGAAAGCTATCAGAGTGTGACCCAAGTGGTCAGGCTTCAGAATTTGATCCAACATGTTAGAAAAATAGATTCTGTGCAAAATGCAATGCCAGGTTTAAATGTACCAAAGGTTTGAAAGTTTTTGTGTAATGTTTGGGGTTTGAATCTAACCCTATGGGTCCATTAGTAAATGGCTTAACTTTACAGTTTCAGGACCATCTGTGTTGTGGTGAAGGGTAGCTAAAGGCAAAAAATGACCTGTATTAATCTAAAGTTCAAAGCCTGAAATCCACAAGTAGGGGAGAGGAAAGATGTCATTTTCTCCATGGTAACATGGATGTGTACGCACCTTTTCATCTGTGAAACAGAGAATGGCTTTAAATGCTTTGGAGAATCCTCCCCACTTTGGGAACATCAGGGCTTTCTTTCTGGAACAGTGGGCACAGATCTCCTGACTGAACCATCTTCCACCATTTCTCATTGTTAACCCTTCATAGCTTCCATTCGTGTTGGGGGTGTAGAAGCATTTCCCTCTGAGTCACTGGACACTTTTTTCCCAGCTGGCTGCTTATGTAGCTGAATGCTCCAAAAGTAAATATGATTTCTCTGGCTAGCTGACCTTTCCCTGAGCGAGATCACAGGAGGGACCATGCTGTTACTCTGCATGCTGAAGCTCCGTGAAATATCCTTTTATCAAATGATGAGGACAGGATCATCAACAATTCATTTTATTTTGCAAATAATCCTGTCTCTTCTGTGTGACATTCTCTGAAACTAAAGCAATTGTTGATGTCCAACTTGGCAGTTTGCACATGGAAAGCAATAAAGACTTACTCGTAAATTTGGATGCAAAGTTTATGTTATGTATACACTGTGTAGTGAAACAAACATCACAGTTCTTCATGCACTCTGTTTTCTTTTGTTCTGTAGGGTCCTGAGCCCCAGCACTGTGTGCTAAAGAAACCCAGTAGTTTGTAAGCACAATGTGTTTATTTACACTGGGTAAGCATGTTGGTGCTTTTGCAGTTACTTGGAGTTATTTTGTGTTTCTCAAAACCAATGCATCTGTAGCTCACATACATACATAGCAGCTCACCTACATCAGGCAGGCTGGCAAGAGCAAGGTCTTCCTGTCAGGCTATCTGATGTCTTTTTTGCTCAAATAACCCTGCAGTCTACTGGAATGCAAGCTTGGCTGGCATTTGTGCTCATTCCCAGCAGAGGAGATGCTATCACAAGCCTTGTTTCCAGCAGCATTAGTTGGCAATGCTGCCTTGTGATCTCCTCCCTGCAGCTCAGGTTCCCTTTCATTCAGGCCCACCACGTTCCTTCTTGAAAATCCCAGTTGTGCTGCTCTTGATTCCTTATTTTCAGTGAGCTGGAGTGAAGCTGCTGGCCAGGGGAAGCCTGTGCTGCTGGAGTCAGGGTCCAGAGACCAAACATCCCAGCAGTGCCATCGAGTAATGACAAGAGGCTTGGCATGGATGCTGCCTGGGATTATTCCTCATTTATGCCAAATCTGTTCCAAGAGATGGCTGGCTCCCCCACCCCACTCTGGGAGCCAGCCACTTGGAAAGTGGTTTCAATAAAACCACATCATCCCTTTTGAAGGGAATATTCCAGTTCATTGGCTTTTTGGTTTGAGAATTCAGCTGTTACTTCTGGATCCTCTGCCTTCAGAGAGCTATGGGAGATAGGATGGTAAATCACATATGGAGGCAGAAAAGGGGGCATTCATATTCTTCAGCTGTAAGTCTTTTAATAAACCACCAGCACGTGTTTTCATATTACTTTGACGTTTTTGTCCTATTTTCTGCTTCTTATGCGTGTAGCTAGGTGCCAAAGACCCAGAAAAAACACTTCATTTATATCAAATCTGATCCTCCCATGTGCTGAGTTCTTATTAGTTCACAGGCATTTTTCCAATATCACCAAAAGAGATTAATGTAGGAATATTAATCCAAGCAACTATCAACATAATATCCGTGGTCCTAATAATGAAGACACTACAGGTGAAGCAGGTAGTAATTTTTTAAGTAATTAAACTCACCTGACACTTCCCACTACAGCTTTTTTTTTAGACCTTTTGCCAGACTTTAATTGTTGGAGTTATAATTTTCCATTCCACATAACCTAAGTTGATTCTAATTTTTTTCAGGGGAGGGTTTCTTTTGGGGTTTTTTTGGGTTTTTTTGGTTTTTTTTTTTGGTTTTTTTTTTTTTTTTTTTTTTTTTTTTTTGTTTTTTGTTTTTTGTTATTTTGGGGTGGTTTCCTTACCTGCAAGTGAACATGTAATAGTCTGA
>JAYDZK010000202.1:6564157-6577112 GCA_034509185.1 Euphonia xanthogaster | reverse complement strand
TCCATGAATGAGGGTCAGAGTCAGTGCTCCCCTGGGGGTCAGGACACCCCAGAGCAGACAGAGAAATATTCCCAGTGCCCTGGGTTTCCACAGGGAGATACCCTGGTGCCAGCTCAGAAGTCACAGTACCCATGATCAGCTCAGGGATGGAAGGAATGATCCCAACAGCTCAGTCTCCTCCTGTGGACAACTTCCACCACTACTGGAGCAAGATGGGAATCACAGAATTGCAGAATGGCTTGGGTTGGAAGGACTCTCAAAGACCAGCTGGTCCCAACCACCCCTGCCATGGACAGGGACACCTTCCACTAGACCAGGTTGCTCAGAGCTTCATTCAGCCTGCCCTTGAACTTCCAGGGATAGGGCATCCACAGCTTTTCTGGGTAACCCTACTGGACCAAACTGAGAGCTGCTAAATTTAACAAAGGACTGACTAAGGATATGTACTAAAAATTGTATTAAAAATCTTGGTTTAGCAACAATTCTTACTGAACCCTACACATCCATGCTCATACACTCAAGTCCTGTCAAATAAGGCTCTGAATTTACAGAGGATATAATCTGTATGTGAGTGGTTTTCAGTCATTTGACCATCCTAAGAAAAAACTGCTGACGGAAGTGATAACTGGTAAAAATCCTCCCCCAGCCCTATCCATCCTTCAGACATCCAGATCAAACTCTTACATCCACGTTCCTAAAATGACTTCATAAATTCCATATCAGTAGCATCCAGTACTTATTATAATGAGCAAACATTCCAACTGGGAACGTACTCTGCAATTTTCAAACTTAAACCAACAAACTTCCACTTAGCCTGAGATTTCTGCCACCTCACCAGCTGTGTTCACAGCACCTGTGGACCAGAAGCAGCACCAGTTGTGGTGTTAGTGCAGCTTTTTGCATAGCTGTGCTGAGAAATAGGTCAGGGAGCTGAGGGAATCGGTCCAGCTCAAAGGACAAAACAACATCAGCAGAACTGCCAAAGCAGAGTTCAAAGTGTAGCTCCACAAGCAGCTGCTCTGGTAGCAACAAGCTGTGGGAATAGCAGCAGGGCAGGACTGAGCAGACACCTTCTGAGGCTTTTCCAAACTTTCTGCATTGTAAAATTGTGGGATGAGATGGTGTAGGGCACCATGAAGAGGAATATAATATAACAATTCTATTCCTGCTGGTCACTGGCAAATATAAACACCAGGTTTTACCTAAATTTCGACACAAACTGCCAGCTCATGTGATATTACACTTTATTTGCCACCAACAGCAAGACCCAGAGAGTGAGAAGCACTTACTTCTTGCCTCATTCCTTCTGTTGTTATGAGGTATTAACTTGTTTGCTTCCAGCACGAATCTGGAGCTCGCTCGAGAGCCTGCTCTGTCTTGGCTGTCTGACCTCACATCGTCCAAGTGAAGTGGCACCCATTTCTGCTTGTTACCTTGAAAAGTTAATATATTACTCTTTATTATACTAATACTTGAGGTTTCAGCTCCTGAAAAGACTCCACAGAATTTTCCTTGTAAAACTAGCAACAGTTAATTTCAAGTTTTAAAAAGCGGGAGAAGCTTAACATGGAAATTTTAAGATATTACAAGTGACAAAATCAAAGCAGTAAACAACAATTTCTGAAACTGAAATGCAACCTCACCTAAGCTTCAAATATAAGAAATAAAGGCAGACATTTTATTTAATGGCTTTTTAGATGCTCCACGATCAAGAATTTACATCCATGTCTACACATTACGTCTAACTGTTAAATACAGACGGTAAATTCCTTGCTATACAATTTCACAACTTGTATATGAAACTTTGAGATCAAAAAAACATATAAAATTAACCACCACAATAAAGATTTCAATCACAAATCATACAATTTTTCCTGAGAATTTAGCTGTGGTACTGTACTTTCACCTCAAGATATTCAAAGTTCATTCAACTTGCATCAAAAATTACTAGCAAAACTTTATTTTGTTTTATTTGCAGGCTGGCCTAAAGATCCACTAACAATTTATTTAACTGCAATATTGATTGGTATTGTATGATCCATTCTTTTGTGGCTAAGAAATATAAGCAAGTATATAAAATGTCTTCTCTGCACTGGGTGGGGGGAAACAAAATCATGTTTACCTGTGGAATGGTTAGATTTCCACTTAGACTGAAAAATAATTAAAGCAGTATAGTTTTTTTTAATATATCTATGTATATAGGAAGATTCATAAATCTGAACAGCGAAGGTCTTTAGGATCTGGAAAAACACCAGCAGGGAAGCAAGACAAAAAAAGCAGCTGATCTTGAAACTCTTTCTGCTGTTTCTCCTGCCTCTTCCAATCTCCTGACCAAAGGAGGTTTGCTTCCCATTTTTAGTGTAACAGATTGGATCAAAAGGAAGCAAATAACCCGGTTTTGTTTTCAAATGCTCACTTCAATGTGCAAACTAATAGTAGAGCATGAAAATGGAAGTGCTGGTGCATATGCAGTAACACACACACACACACATATATATTTTAAGTTAAATTAACACAGTGCTACCTATCGAGGGAAACAAAGATATCAGAGACAGAAATGGCTTGTACAGCCATGAAAAAATCTTCCAGAAATCCTGAGAGCTCCAAGGACCATCAGCAGAGCATGAGCTGCTCTTCCCCCTGAAATCTGACTGAACAGAAGGCTCCAAACCCTGAGGGAGGCAGCCTGGCTGAGGCTTCCATGCAGACACCAATATATTCTGTATTCACCCAGCAAATGCACATTATGAGGAGTTTTATTGAGTCACTCAGCTGGAATCGATGCAGCTGTACCAACAGTGACTTACAGCATCCTACACAGTGCCTAAACTCACCTTTTTTCCTTTGGTTATTAGTTTGAGCTTCATCTTCACTAGTGTTATCTGCTGGACCATCTGGCTTCGCCTCTGGATTGTCCTTGATTCCATTATTGCTTTTTTGATCAGATTTCTCCTCCTTTTCTCTTCTATTTGTTGGCTTCTTACTATGACTTCCAGTCTTACACTGTAAGAGACACAAGTAGTTATTTCTGGCAGTACAGCTGCTGATAGGTGCACATTTCCTTCCGCTATTAAAATTCGTTTTTTATTACCTGTTCTCAGCCTCTTCAGCAAGGTGAACTTTAGGAATTGACTTGTTTTGTAAGGTCTTTTTATAAATAGTTTTATTTTCTGCTAACATGGCAAGAGCACCAAATGAATTTTTAGATTAAGAAAGTTTTTGGTTTTTAGAGAAGCGTGCACAACAATCATGACTTCAGACAGGAAAGTTTATTTTATAGGGAAGAAAGAAAGAAATAGTCTCACTAGGATCTACTGTTCAGAGTTATTGTCTTTAAAAAGCTGAGCTCACAGATTCCTGGGAGGGAGGGAGGGAGGGGATTCTGCCCCTCTGCCCCACTCTGGTGAGACCCCACCTGCAGTCCTGCCTCCAGCTCTGGGATCCCCAACATGAAAATATGGACCTGCTGGAGAGAGAGTCCAGGGGAGGCCAAGGATGATGAGAGAGCTGAAGCTCCTCTCCCATGAAGAAAGCTGAGAGCTGGGATTGCTCAGCCTGGAGAAAAGAAGGCTTGAGGGAGACCCCATGGCCTTTCAATGCTTAAAGGGGGATTGTGAAAGGGGGACAGACCTCTTAGCAGGGCCTGTAGCAATAGGACAAGGGGCAATGGCTTTCAAATAAAAGAGTTTCAGACAAGGTATGGAAAGAAATTTATCATGATGAGAGTGGTGAAACATTGGCACAGGTTGCCCAGAGAGGTGGTTGGATGTCCCTGGGACATTCTGGGAAACATTCAAGGCCATGCTGGATGCAGCTCACTTGATCAAGTGGAAGATAGATGTCCCTTGCACTTGTGTGGAGGGGCTGGACTAAAGAACTTTAAAGGTCCCTTCCAACCCAAATCATTCTATGATCAGGTATAATTTTACCTGCAACATGAGAAGTTTTGCAGACATTTCTGCTAAAGAGAAAGAATTTTCCTATGTTGTGGAGACAGCTTTGAACCTGCTGGAATACGTACAGTAGATACTGCAGTACTGTGCTCTAATTAATTTGAGCACAAAGCCTTCCCCTAGACAAATAAACTAAGTTCAAGTACAAACTGAATGTTATTTTGTTTTACAGACACTACATGAATTAGGACCCTTTCAGCTATAAAATGCATGTTGTTGAACCCAGATGTGGTGGTTTTCCTGACCAAGAACGCAGTAAAAGCACCACAGGGATGCTGCTGCAGAGCTGCAGCACTGTGCAATGGCACCTCAGCATTTGCAATAATCTGTGCTCTCTTCTTGTTTTAAATAGCATCAGAGAGGTCTAAAATACATTCTGCACTTATCACTTGAGATAAAGAGAAAGGAGGATAATTTGACAGAACAGATGTAAGTTTAAAACCCAGAAGGGGAAAAATATATCAGAGGAATAAGATAACTAAGAGTAACTAAATTGTGTTCAGACAATGGGCACTAAGCACTCTGAGCCACAAGAGAGGGCAGCATATTAGCAACTCCAAAGGCCTTTTAATCTCTTCCTAAACAGATGAAAACAGCAGAAAAGGTAAATGAAACTTTTTAAACAGTGGAGTTAAAAAATAAGGCACTATTTAATGCACGTGTCCATGACACACTACTACCAAATTCCAGAAGTCCAGACAGTTAAGCACACATCAGAATCCTGAATTACTGACAAAACTTCTACTGAAACCCTACAACACTCAAAGCACATTCTGGGGGGTACAGTATGAAACAGATAAGCCAGCATGGTTTAAAAAATAATAATAATAATCCTGAGGATTACAAAGGACACTTACTTCATTGTTTGCAATTTCGCTCGGGGTCGGCCAGCTTGCGATATCGCCCAAATCATCAGCCTGCAAGGGTGACAAACAGTTTATATTCCTTCCTTGGCACAGCCCTTTTTGACACAGGAAAGATGTCACTCATGGCTCAGAGAGCCAGACTAACCCCTGGAGCAGAGCTGTCAAAAGTAGCAATTTAAAAAAAAAAATAAAACAAGAAATACAACAGAAAACAAACACACAATTTTTGAAAGAGTTTTGAGGTCACATCAGACAATTGTCAGATTAAGTGTTGTCCTACACATATGTGATTAACAGGTGTCTACTGCTCAAGGCTTTTAGTTTTTTGAAAACCTTGACAGCTATTAAACAACCTAAAAGGGGTGGCTGTTCAAAATATTAGGAATTTAATGTTTCAATAAAAGGACTCGCTGTCTCCTGTTGCAATGGTAACTTTATGCACATAAAGGACACTCACCACATAAAATGCAAAGAAGATTTCCAAAACCAATCTAGCATGGCTTGTGCTCAAGTGATGCTGTTTCTTTGCAGCCCCTTCACATTTTTATGCAAGCCCACTGATTTTTTAAACAATAATGCCTTTCTTTTTCCCTCGTCCATACACCAATTTAGCAACTCTTAATTTTAATTCCCCCCCTTTTTTTTTTTATTTGCCTCTGTGTTCAAAATTGCCTATTACCAAGGCATAACATAACACTTATGGTTGGAGCTCCAAAATACCTTCTATCTTTTTATTAGAGCAGTATCAGCTACTTGTCATACAGGCAAAAATACAGACCTTGCTGCTTTTTCTCGTCCTGGGTTTTCCCGCTTTTATCACTTTAATGGAATTTTGTAGTTCTGAAAAGGAAGAAAAACATTTTCAGGTGAAGAATTAGGCTGCACTTTAAATGAGTAAGGCAGGTGTGTGTTAACAACTCTGCCATGCTCTATCATACTACACCAAAGTGTTTCTGAGGGCTTGATATGAAAGTCAATGAACTTTTTTTAGTGAATAAAGTCACTAATAGCAAATGACACTGAAAACTGACATTCATAATAAGGGCAAATCCTCTTGCAAACCAGGTGTACAAGATGCTGCCTTACTCTGTATTTAAGCATTTTTTTTCAACTAAGAAGTTCAAGACTATGTCAAATTGCTGGCATTTTAACCTAACAAGTGGCTAAGAAAGCCCCTGATACTTATTTAGTAAGTCCTCCTATTAAAAGCTATATTTATAAGGCAGAATTTATGAAATACATAATTATGCAAGCAAGGAAAAAAAAACAAAACAAGAATTCTATATTTCCAAATTCCTAGTAATTTTCTTTTCTAAGTAATTATTCAGATGCCAAATAGAGTTTAGCCATATAGCTCAAAATCAAGCCAAAGTAAAAAACAAACAAACAACAAAGGAAAATACGCAAAGAGAAAAATACTACTTAGTTAAAGCCTAAGCATTATAATAATGATCCCATCAGATCTCCTGAGCAGGAGGAAACATCTCTTAATTTCTTCTGTTAAGCCCTGGCTCTCCCAGTGCATGCCTTCCCACAGAGATGGGAGTCACAGGCATTCCTTGAAACCTCCCATTCGGTGTTTTATTGCAAGACAAGCTTGAAACACTGAACGTGTGTGAAATCACAAGTGGATTATTTTATACGGGGATAACATCACCTCCTCAGCCCTTATCTCTTTCACATCCAGTGACTAATCTCCCTTATCAGGGCTCCACACTGGGAACCCCACCCTTGTGCCCCAGTGACTCTGGAAAGCCTCTCTGTCTGCTTCCTGGAATACACAGCGAACGTTACAAGCACAAACTAATGCTTACTCCACATCCCAGCCTCAATTTTAATATCACTTATAGCCATAGAAATGATGAATTTCTTCTTACAACTTGGACATCTCACCAGACACGAATCCAGTGAATCCTGACCACCATTTGCCAGCAGGTTTTTGCCTCTCCTACAGATCTGCTTTTTAAAACGAAGACAAAACACACACCTCAATTAACTTCAGACTGAGAGCTTGAAGAAACACACGGTGGCCACGTAACCCTAATTTTCACTTGCCACTCAGCAGTAAACTAATTACCCTTTTACAAAACAAGACAAACAACTGCAGGGGTGGAGCAGCAAACAAATTTGTAATTCTCTCCAAGAGAGCTGCCAATTAGCCATGCAGGTAAACTGAGTGGCCACGGCGTGGCTGTAAACACACATCCCTGTCCAATTACCTGACTGAAGCCCTTTTTCCACCTGACAGCACTTTTACTTCAATTGCTGCTGAAGGACTGTTCTGCCAGAGCTACTGCTCTGTGTGTCAGCAGGGCGTAGCGAGGCACCCAGAAGTGCAAGACTCATTGCTGCTGCTGCACTGTCTTAGTCATGGGATATAATTCATCACAGGTGGCAGGAAAAGCTATCTGAATGGAGCAGAATGAGATCCAACTCGTTTGAAGGAATCTCTCCTATCTGAATGGAGTAATCCAAGACTTGGAAGATGCATTTGCAAGCTAAACAAAAAGAAAATATTGGGCAACGCACCGCCTGGTGCATGATGCCCTTTTAGAACTCAAAGGGCTTGAGATTTCATCTCACTCTGTGCTTCCCCACTTCCACCAAGTTCCTTGTCCTCTCAAAAAAGCCACGCTGAAAACCAAATTTACAACCAAATTTACCAACAGGTCCTTCCTGGCCAGCTTTCTGGGGCTTATCACGTGGGAGCTGGACTTCAGTGTGAAGCAGGAAAGGGGAGATAAAGGGGAAGGAAAAACAAGAAGGGGGTGGGAGAGTGAAAGAACATAACATGAGATCACTGAAAGGTTTTTACCCAGCTCACACCTGTTCTGTTGTCATGAACAGGCCTAGAACCACAAAACACCTGAAAAAACATCTGGACACAGGAAAAACACGTGGTCAGATAAAAGCCCCCAGCTTAACATCACCCTGGGGTTTGGTTTTAGCATCCCATAACAGCATTGGGTACCCCAAAATGGCATCTTTAGTCCAAATAAACTATTTCACTTGTTAATTCCAACACAACTGCATTAAAATGGTTTATTCTGTGGTATGCTACAAGTGGTGTTAATAAGTGGTGTGCTGTGCTGATGAAAGAATTCTCTGATCTTCAATGATTTTACTCACTGGGTTTCAGAGTTTTGAGGGTGTGAGAGAAATAAATAAATTATAAATTTAAAGTGCCTCAAGGAAAAAGCAGTTTAATTGCCATTGATCATCTTGCAATCACTGAACTCCATCCAGTAGAGATGGCATTCAGATGAAAACAGAAGTCAGCCTCCAAAGCCATTTTTATTACGGTTCTTCCAAGTTTCCTAACAGACCACATCCTACCAGGAGGTAGTTCCTGCAGAAAGACAAGGCTGTACAAGCATGCCATGAGCAGCACGTCAAGACAAACGGAACAACAGGCCTGAAAAATGAAACTGCTTGGGGACAACAGCAACAGAGAAGGAAAAGCAAACTGGATGGCCAAGGAGCAAAGTTTGTACATAAGATATCTCACCAAAATACCCCTGATCACAACCACAACAGGGTCACAAGACAACAGGATGACAAGTAAGAGGACTTCAGAAAAGATGGTTTGAAGATCTGCAAATAAATAGCCAGCAAGTAATTTTTTTCTGATGGAAAGAGAAGATGATATTGCCAATTCTTCTAAAAGCAAAGTCTATTAATATAGGTGGAATGCATTCTGATTTTTGATACAAACAGTGTTAATGCTGTGAGGCTTTCTAGACAAAGCTCAGGTTTTATTTTTACTTGGACTGCATGTGTGCTGCCTTTTGTGAAGGAACAGCACCCCACAAATACCAGAAGTGCTTCAGGGAGCAGATAAAATCACTCAGCTCTTCAAAACTTAATTGGAGCCTGTGTTGAAGTTGTACAATGTTTTTCTTTCAATGCTCAGTTTGAAACTTGATAGTATATTCCATTTTTAAACAAGGTAAGCTATGCTTATATCTATTGTTTTAACAGATTAATTATTGCAAATGTAACGATGATCCTTTGGAGAATATCATTAATTAAAATCCAGAGCAGGGATCAGAGCAGAGATTCTGCAAAGCAATAAAAAAAATCCTAATTACTATCCTAACAATCTGCCCTACAGGAGTTCTAGCATTTTACAGCAGAAACTACATTAGATTGCCAATCTCCACAATATTTGAACAATTAACCAAGGCAGTCAATTATCACACCTGCATCCTTCCACCTATTAATGCTCAAAACCCATCAATTTTTCAATACAACAAGCAATAGGGGGGAAAACCCACAATCTATGATTGATTCACCATGATGCTATTTATTTTATTTAAATTTAATTTCTCAGTTCCTTTTTTTCTTAGCTTCTTCATAGAAAACTACAACCTGTGACTCAATTTCTACCAAAGTTTTCATGGTTAAATGTAGCACATGCCATAGCATGGGGAGGTGGGTTTCAGTTTCATAACAGGTCTCCAGTTTAGAAACAAAAACCCCAGACAAAAAACAGCCACAGAAAATTACACACGCTGTAACGTACAGCTAAAATACAGGCAGCAGCTTTGTATTGATAACACTTTTAATCCCTTTAGGGTTGGAAAAATTGTCAATGCTGAAACTTCTGCTAATGCTTTGAATGATTTTTAGACACTGCTATTCAAACACTCCATGAATTCATAAGAGCTAATGAGAACACCTGACTTAAACACACCCAAAAGATTTGATAATCAGATAATTTATGAATTTACTCATCTAAGGTTTGCTATTCCTAGCAACACAGTGGATCTTCACCAAACTGTACCTTTACAACCTGTTTTCCTATCAGACTAAAGCAATTTGATTTACACAGTAGCACTACAGTGAAATGGTTCTGCTACCAAAATAACAAACAGATAAAATGTACTCTTTGATGACCCAAAATAAACACAATAAGCACAAAATAAAAGAATGGGGTGGGCACTTATTTTAATTAACTACATCATTCAAGCACACACTAATAGGCAAACCCACTTCAACCACTTCAGCAGCACAAGTATTTTGCTTCACTGAATATTTTCATGAATTTCATGAACAGCTTTTAAATAACCATCTAATAAGTCATTAGAGACCCATATCAGCTATACAAATCACACAAAGACTTGAGAACTTGTTATTCAGATTCCCTTTTTGCAACCTCACAAAGAGGGCAGTGCTGAAGGTTTCATCAGATGAAGAGGTGGGAGAACTTTTGAAATAAAATTATTTCAGCCACTCGATCCTGGGTGCCTTTTTTTTTTAAGAGGAGGACTCACTGCAATACATTGGCTTGGCACTACGAGGGGAGGGAGGCACATCTCAGAAGCACCTTCCATCACTTGGCAGCCTCTGTTAAAGCTCGTTCCATCCGACCACAGTCATCAGGATTAGAATCATGGAATCACCAAGGTTGGAAAGGACCTCCAAGACCATCAAGTCCAACCTTTGACCAAACACCACCTTGTCAACTAAACCCTGGCACTGAGTGATTCCTTCAACCCTTCCAGGGACTGACACTCCACACCTCCCTGGGCAGTGTGTTTCAAAGCTTAACCACTCTCTCAGGGAAACAATTCTTCCTGAACTAGAGAGAAGCCAATTAATTTCACTAGCAATTTTATACCTGATACGAGTCTTTCCCCACAAGTTAAAAGCAGACAAGGATGCAAAAGTAGCTTCTAAAGTTATTCTGCTTTAAAGCAAAGTTTAATGAAACTCTTGGTCAGAAACACTGAAGTGTGGTAAGAAACACACCATGAAAATTTCAGGTATGTTTGCACTGGGTGTTTGGTTTACTGCAATGACTAAAATCCACTAAGGGTATCTGAGACAAAAATATAATCAGTTCTAGTTACAACACTTGGACCAAATTCTTCAGCCAAAATTTTACATTTTCCTGGTAGCATCAGGTGACATTAACAGTTTGTTTCATAGCAAGAGCCAGGTTTGCCTCTATCACAAACCAATCCCATGCTAAATTGAAAGTCCAAAGATGACAGGCTGGAGCCAATTTTCTCAAGTCTGTAACTATCACTGAACATTCCATAGGTGCACGTCTCAGGAAACTTTTAACAAATTACGTCAGGATCAACAAGTCTAGCAGGATCCAGTCCCTGCTTTGATGTGTTACATTTTATTATCCTCTTTACGGATACTTCTACATTCCATCCCAGGAGTATTTCTGCTCATCCACTTATTATTTCACATGACTAATTTCCATACTACAACATTCATAAGGGCCTAGTGTGACAGATTTTGCTTTGCCAACGTGCAATTAGTTTCTTCCAAATACATCCCTTGTTGCGGGTGGAGGCACATGGCAATTTCTTCCTTCAAACAGCCAGGAAGGATCAGCTGCTTTGCCTTTTACAAGGGTAAGAATGGTGGCTTCTTCAAGGTGCTTCTGGAGGTGGCCAAACCAAAACACACACCCTGGTGTGTGTTCTTCACCAGTGCCACTGACAGCAATACTGACTCCTTTATTTGCTCAGTTACACACCTGGCTACTGAAAATTATGTTCTAGTACAACTCCTCAGCTTAATTATTAATTCCATAAAAGGCAGGCACAACTTCTTGCAGGAGAAAAACAATATAAGGCTCTCCAAAATCATGAAATGAAGCAAACAACGCACACAGTGTACTGCTTGCTGCCTCCTCCTTCCTCCAACAGCTATTTGTATTTTATCTTTGCTGGGAAAGCAAACTTTACAGAGGTGAAGCACTCAAGGTGCTAACACAACAAAAGCAGCTTTCCCACTGCTTCTGATGCAGCAGTGTTGCTATTGCTGCCACAGCAAGGCAAACGAGTGACAAGTCCCCTTTCATGCATGAAGCAGACCACAAGCTTCTGCCCAGCCAGCTGGCTTTTGGAAGCTGGGCACAAACAGCTACTTAGGAGAGCGTCAATACACCTAAACAAAACAGTGCAGATAATAAAGATGGGTACATATATGTTGCCAAAAGTTCTGCTTTTCAGCCAAGTAGAAATTTTGTGGTCTGGAATGTGGTCTCTGTTTGTATGACCTGTATACTTGAAACTGTAAATTATATATTTCTCTTTGTCAAGGAAGTACGTGTTTAATTCAAGGATAAAAGCGACTGTGAGATCACAAAAAAGGTTTGTCAGGTGCCTTCGGGAGCAATTGCTGAGATTGAAATTCTCGGGAAGCGCTGGCTGAAGTATTTATTTTGAGGTCAGTAGTTTACTTGCAGCCAAGAACAATACTCCAAGAAGCTACAAACTTCTAGGAACTCTTTGCTGGTCTAAGCACAAAACCTAGCGATTTCAAGTTAGGTCCTTGACGACCAGCTTTGTAAAGCCATATGCCCGTCCAGTCAGCGTGGTGCCCATAAAGCAGCTTTATCTTCCATGTAGTGATTTAAGGCCAGGAAATTATCCCGTGGCTCCTCTCCCTATGTAAACACACCAAATCCCAACAGCGAGCGAACTGTCTGCTTTGGTCAGCGCTTAGAGCCTCCGCAGCCCCATCCTGCAACCCAAACCCAGCTAACGGATCCTTCCCAGGGCCTTGCTGCACAAATAGCCAAAAAAAGAGCTGCGGCAAAGCGGCGTTTCTAGAGGAGCCTAAACGAGACGAGTGGGCGAGCAGCCCTCTCTGCGAGCGCCAGGGGCCAGCCGGAGGTCACCGCCGGCCCGGCGTGGCCGCTCGCAAGCCCCGGGACCTGCAGCCGGCCCGGCGCTGCTGTTCCCGGCCGCGTCCCCCGCCCCGAGCGCTGCCTCCCGTGCCCATGTATGTCAAACCCAGCGCGCCCGGCCCGGCTCCGGCCGCGCTGCGCTGCGCACGGGCCCGGCTCCGCGGCCGCCGGCAAACACGCGCTTTTCCTTCCTGAAAACGCCAAAAAAAGCCCCCAAAACCAAAACCGCCCCGGTGCCATCGAGGCGCCGCGCACACGCTCCCGGCTCCGCACCTGGTTCCTGCGCTCCGAGCCGCCCGTCCGGCCCCGCGGGAGGAGAAGGGCTGTCCCGCCGGGCTCTGCGCCGCGTCCACGCGTTCTCCTTGGGCGCCGGGGCTTCCCTGCTCCGGCCGCCCTCCTCCGCCACCTCCTCCCCGCGGGGCGAGCCGGGCTCGGGCTGCCGGGGCTCCTGGGCCGCCCCCCAGCCCCGCCGCTCCGAC
>JAYDZK010000202.1:6550280-6563907 GCA_034509185.1 Euphonia xanthogaster | reverse complement strand
CGCTCTTCCGATCTGCCTGCGGAGGGACGGGCGGCGCTCCGGGCGCGCTGCCTCGGCCGCCCCGGCCCCGCCCGCGCGGGGGAGGGACCCGGGGCTCTCCCGTGCGCCGTGACCTCACGCGGCCGGGAGGCTTTCCAGGCCCTTTCGGACATTTCGGCTCCGCAGGCCTCGCCCGCACCTGCCCGGCGCGAGGAGGGTCTGGATGATGTGGGCAGGAGGATGAGCGCATCTCGCTGGTGAGAAGGGGCCTCCCCGGGGCACAGCCTCCAGAACACGCTCAACAGGCGCAGGAGAACGTACTCGAGGTCCCAGCAGCCAGGGAATACCATATCATTTAAGCATTCCAACAGACAGGCACCTCTGCCATCACACCATCTCTCCTCTGCCAAAAATCTCCCAGAAAATCATCTCACAGTAGCACGTGCACTCATTCCACGCTCGCTGGTTATACCCATACTCGGGTCACAGGATAAGGAAAGCCACTACAGCATGACATTAATCACTCTTTTCCCTCTTTGCCAGCTCCCGGTGCTCCCACAATTCTCCTTGATCACACCTTAAGACACCTTCTCCTCTCCCATTTCTTTCATTCATCTCTCAGCCGTGTTTTACTCCCTTTCTTACAAAACGTCTTCCAAAAAATAACACTTTTCACTTCCAATGCTTCTTTAGTGAACTAAGCAAATTCCCAAATAGGCTTCTGTTAAAGCTAGTCAAATATTTTTGAGGTAGTGTCACAAATAAACAAATTTCCTGCTGGGTTTTGCAGCACTAAAATATGTTCTGGTTGGGGTAATGCTGTTTTCCGCTCTAATGAGATTGTGAGGAGTTTTATCCCTTCATCAGAAAAAAAAAAAAAATCCACTACAAACCAACCAAAACCTCAACCAATTCCCACTACAGCTGACACTTCAGGCACTGAAACATTTTTAGGATTATTCTGGAATTGTGATTCCAGTAGTAGCAGATCAGTCCCAGGCCACCCGGGACTTGAGGAATTCTACAGCTCAGGAACCTTAAGAGAGCAGGAAACTAATTAAGGGCTAATTACTTGGGGGGCACTAAAGTTGATAATTTACGTGGTACTTGAGAAGGTTCTGTCCATACTTGCTTGGCTCTGTGGGATGGAGCCTCCTGCAGACTTTGTTGGATGGACCGGGACTGAAGAGGATATAAAAAGCTGTTACAGTTGCTACGACTCATCCTTCACATTTTGTCCACTTGTATCATCCTCCTTGTTACTTTCTAGCAGGGTGAGTCAGACTTCTATGGCAAAACCCTCTTTCCTTGGGGAACACGGTACTTAAAATGCTCTTGTTTGGAAAAGGGGCTGATTTACACCAAATGAAACCAAGAGAATAACTGTTCTTGTTTATGTTTTAATGCTCATGTTTTATCTTGTGTGGAAGCATCCAAGCCTACCAAGGAACACTGCAAATTCCAGGATTGCATGGAATAGCAGTATTTTACTTGTATAGGGTAAAAATTGAGGAGGAATTACAGGGTTACAGACCACCCCAAAGCTCCTTTCCATGCTGTGTAACTTATCATTACTGCCAAGCTGGTAGAGAACCTGACAGTCTGAGATAAAGAAACTTCCCTGCCCAACCAACAGCAGTTCGGATCCAAATTTCAAAAAAACCCAACACAAGACAGAAACAATTAAGATAAAAAAAAAAAAATACCTGCCTCAAAGTGTTAGCAGCAACCAAGCAGAAATACTATTCTGAGGATCCAAGGATTTTCACTTTTCTACTGTTTAGAAAGTATCTCAATTACAGGCTTTTGACATTCCAGTAAGAAGAAAAAGCAGCAAGACTTCCTTCCTTCATATAGTGTTTCCTTTCTGGAGTAATAAAACACAAGTGATCTCTCCTTGCTAAAAAAGAAAAAAAAATAAAAAAAAAAATAATCCTGAGTGGCTCCTTTTGAGTTGTTTGGGGGGTTTTATTTGCCCTAGGGAAAAAAAAAGAAAATGCTCCACCTGACAATTATTAGATGAGTTCTGCACTGGCAAGTGTAAAACTGGAATCACAATGGTATCTTAATTAGCTGATACAAGCTTATTTTCTTCGCTAGGTTTCTAGGCATGTAGAAAAACATCAAAGCAGCACCAGTGTTTGTTGTGAGAAGCTTTTATCGTGCCCTGTAGATTACCTGCTCTCCTCGTGCTACAGCCCTAGTAGGGACAGAAAGGATTACAGGATGACAGTGGGATGCATTTGGAACACCTTCTTAACAAGAGAGAACAAAAACCCCCTCACACGTAAATGTTTTTAGGACTTTTAATGAAAAAAAATTTAAAACCAAAAAATTACCAAGGCCAGTTTTACAATAAATTTAAGACATACAGAATGGTTTGCCTGCTACACAGAAGAAATCTTATTACAATATTTCTCTCATGCAACTCCTGGATTAAAACCATATTTTCATTTAACATCAAAATGGATTATTTATACTTTCTTAGGATTTAACCTTAAAATATTATTTAAAAAGTCGATTTTCCAAGGGTTAAAAACACGTACACAGCAAGATTCTCTCCTTCCTAGACCATCTCCCCATGTCTGATAACTGGCAGAAATAGACCAATGAGCTCGTTTTTGCTTTTTTTGTTATTCTAACCTGAGAAATTTCTTAAATAATGCTTGCTGGGCTTTCATATTTGGCAACACAACTTCAGTTACAGAGCAAAGCGCAATTCCTTATTCTTCTCAGAAACCAGTCTTTCAGTGCTTGTCCCAAAAGACACTCTCAGAACCAGGAGCAGCATTTGTCCCAAAAGACACTCTCACAGCAGGAGTGGCATTAGCCCAAACCTCCTTCTGTGTCCCTTTGGTAGGTTAAACCTTGTTAGTAAAACCATTGGGACACTAACCTCAGGATGCAGAGTTCCCATCAGTTGTGTAATTCCCAGTATTGTGCGCTTTGAAAATATTTACTTTGGCATGTTATACTTTGTAGCAGAGTTGATTTTTTTTTTTGTGCTTACTCCTGGCCTTTACAAAATCTGTCTTTTCTCTCTTGCATTTATTCAAGCCCTTTCCCTTGCCACCAGTTATCTCCCTTTCTCATAGCTGCAACAGAAGCAGGACACAAAGCACACAATTACATTTAAAATGTCAGAGCTCCAAAAGCTGCTGAAGTGCAGGCAGTGCTCTGGTAAAGCACTCTTAGTTGATGCATATGCTTGTAAACCCTGTGAATCTTTTAGTACACTAGTCAAGACTTAAATTTTAAATTTGTTAACTTACAAATATTTAATCTCAAACCCTCCAAATATTTGGTGTTTAAATGTGCTAGTCACTTCACACTTGCTCCCCACATATAAAACCAACACTCTCCAAAGAAATAATGAAAAACCACTTGAAAGAAGCAATTTAACTTCCAACAGACTAGAACCTCTTCTACATTTTCAGTAAATTTGTATGTTACATCATTTGGGTTATTCAGAATTGTTTCTCTTCAGTTTTATCTGAACACACCTGACTTTTAAATGAACAATGATTTCCTCACAGTTATTAGTCCTATCTACCTGACTAAAATCCAAGAGAATTTATAAACTGAGCTTTGTTCGATACTCTGCCTACTAAAAACCTTTACATTAACCATGGAGATGAAAAGTGCTCGGTTGGAAAGGTGCAGAAGTCACACATCCTGAGAAATGGCTGGATTTTTCTGTTTGTTTCAGAACAATCCTGGTTGTAGCTGTACTAAATACTGAAGTGTTTCAGTTTTCAATTTCTCTGCAGATTGGTTTTAAAATAATGTTATAGGAGATTACCACAAAAAAAAAAAAATACATGGAGAGATACCCACACAGTTGGTACATGACAACCTTTTATTCTGCTGTAATTTGTTGGCATTTTTGATCCCAAAAGAGGAAAAAACAGACATTGGATTTTCTTAAATGTGTTCAAAATCCAAGTTTATTTTCCATCCAATTAAAAAAGACAAGTGCTGAAAAATAAGGAGCAAACCTAACTGTTTCAATAACCTTTAGTCTCACGTTTCTTTTAAATTATACAGTGCAAGTGTATTTTGCATATCAGCACTGAGTGCACTTTAGAAAGGACATCTGTTGAAGTATTTCCAACAGGTCTTTATAGCACCATATAATCTGCTGTCAATTTAACTGCTTAGAATCAGCCAGTGCTTAGAAAGTAAAATGATATTTCTATTTCATCTATCAATCCAAAAAAAGAAAATAAACCTGAAAGCTTATGTTATCCAACTGAATTAATGTAAACAATTAATTACCAGACACTTGATTTTCACTTATTCCAGTTTTGTGAACCTGGTTGATGAGTTGCTACATGATCCTTCTGTAATGGCACGGTTTAATTCAGTGGCAGGAAAACTTCACTGATGTATTGAATGAAAACATCTCTCTCTCACTTTTCCTTGGATTGTCAAAGTCTCTCTTTGCAAGATGTGGTGCTGAGCCTTCTGCTAAGGCTCATTTTCAATTCATAATTGAAGAGATAAGCAGTGACAAACACAAGAGGCTGAGTGCTGGCAAAGCCACGGTACAACACAATAGGAACAGCAAGGCCATGAGGAAGCAAGAGGTAACCGAGGTATCTGGAACAAACCAAAACTACACCAAACACAGGAGAGCAGCTTAGCCCCACAGCACATTTCACATTCTTCCCATACTTGACTGGTCTGTTTTCTACTGACACACGATTCAGAATTTATTCAGAATTGAAGGAACACACCATCTGATTAGACATGGAGTACATGAACCATTCATGCACTGACAAAAGCTGCTGCTGTTTTTTCACAGGTAACGCTGAAGCAGCTGTGTCAGAATGGCACTGAGTTGAAATGAAAGCAACGCTGGTATTTTACCACTTCTGGTAATCGTTACCTACAACAGTCAGTGACCATCTGCTCAACACTACAAGAGGCTTGTTTTCCAAACGTGAGTTCCAGAAAGCTGAATTACAAATGAGATCAGTCTGAATGCATTAGAAAGATCACATGGTGTATTTCTGGAGGAAGCGGTCAAATGCGTCGTAAATCGCTTGTCTGAAATGAGGAAAATAGAACAGAATTTGTATCATCTGGGAAAAGGCAGATATAAGGGCATTTTTCCATATATTTACAAATATATCTACAAAGCTATCATCACAATTTCAAAACAGTGTTCAGTAAAAATGTGGTATCAGGTGGTGTTTTCTCCTTCCTTTATTTCTGGGATCTCTCACTTCAATCTAGTAATATATTTGTGTTTCAGGAATGAGTGGGACTATTTTCCAAGTTTATTGCAAGTGGAAATATAGATGGATTAGGAGTTTTCTAGTCAAACACATGAGAGACATGCATGAGAATTTTTGAGCAACTATCATAAAAGTGAGGCTGAAGTTTTAAATAGCAATAAATTACTGGTTAGCATACATCAACGTGATGTAGTATTATTCTTTTTTGTTCTTGCTTAGATGTCCTAAATTGCATGTATAGTCTTCCTAATTCCTTGTATTTTAAAATTACCAGCACAAGTATTTAACTTTTGGAAAACTGGAGAACTGCACTCATAAAACTGATTTACATAACTTTAGAAAATCAACGCCTGATATTGCTAAGGCACAAACTCATGCAAATACTACTTATTGAATTTTGATTAAATCTAAAATTTAATTTTAAACCTTTCTGTTCACCTTACCTGAAGAGTCCTTGTTTAAAGAGGTAGGCACTGACATGACCTCCATCCAGATACCTGATTTCACAGCCCGGCCAGATCTCCTGGAGGCTGCGCACGCCAGTGCGAGGAATGTACGCATCCTCCTTGGCTTGTACTACTATGATTAAACTTGGGTCAACTGGAACTAAAGGAAAACAAAACACAACTGAATTCATCTGTGCCAGGAAATAGAAACACAGCAGCTGAGATTTCTGCTGTCAAAATGCTATTTTTACAAAGAATTAAATTATTCAAAGCTTTAATAAAATCACACGTTCTAAAGTGTCCAGCAGAATTTATCTGGTTTTTGATGTTACAGTGGTGAGGCCATCACTGGAAAAACAAACTAGCCCTTACCCTTCCCACCCCTAGAGCAGAAATTCCTCAAAGACTTGAGAAGTTGACAGGAGAATTATCTTTCCTCTTTTCAACAAAACTCTATAGCATTCATGTCAGTTCTTTGAGATCCCTTTTTACTGGCAAAAAGAACTACGAAATTCAACAGAGTAAAAGTTTCATATATTTTTCCCCCTGAAGGAGGAAAAAAGACAAATTTTCATACCAGAGGTCAGAAAGTACAGCCTATGTTCACTTTCTTTTTTCTTTCCTACATGGTTTGCTTGCAATATAAAAATCCCAACATATTGTTATACATATTTATTACTCATAAGCAGAACTGCACCAATCAGATTACTAGCAGAAATAACACCAATATGATGTTGAGAAAAGTAACACCAAAATTATGTTGAACACAGAACATTTCTCCCTTCAAAAAGAAAATATTTGATAAATTAAAGGGTGACCAGCCAAGATGTCTGGCAGTGGGGTGTCACAAATAATTTAAACTCTTCCTTCTTTCATACTAAATCATATATCTTGAACATGAAATGCTAAGATAAATTCAAGTCTTCCATGCAATTTTCCATGAAATCTGAGCATTAGGCAGATTTTCTGAATCTCCTCTCTGGCCTCACTCCAAGGATACCCTGGCAGGGAATGCAAAGTCTCCCAGAGAATGACAAAACCTGGGAGACAATTGGCACAATGGACTCCATCACTTTGACAAGTGCATCAGGGTCACAGATCCTTTAAAGTTCCAAGAAAGGTCAGTGCTTAGCTAAGAGATACCTGGACAAGTCTAGATAAACAAGAAAGTCTGCACATGGAATAAAACTTACAGGGCTTTTTCTGTCTACTGAAATAACTTTAAAAGCTTTAAAGAAAGCACTTCACTGGTATTCACCACAAAACATCTCTGGTAGCAGTGAAAGAATCTACACTGGTGTAGATTCCTCTTATTGTGTGCTTCCTTTTATTTATTTTTAACATTTATTTAAATCTAAACACTTGTACAATGGAGTACAGAATGCCAGGATTAAGAGATGAGGTGGCACAGGGGCTCAGTACCAAGAAAGCTTTGACACTACAAGACAACTGTGTCTGAAGTCAAAGCACGTTGTAGGAGATGCCTTCAGCAGCAGGTTCATGCCCAGCCAAAGCACGAGCTGCCACAAAAGGAATCCCGAGCCCCCGCTCCAGCAGAACCTTTTAAGGCGGCTCTAGGAAGCAATCACTTGTTAGCCTTGCTGCAAAGGGTTTGTCCTGAACGCCAAGGAATGCTGGACTACAGCTCCCCCTATATGCTATGCCTGTCCTGGGAAACAGCACTCACCAGCCTGCAGAAGGACCCCCAAAACGCTTTTACTGGCAATATCATTCAAGCTTGGGGCTCAGCTATGCAGACTTCTTCCTATCCAAAGTCAGGATGAGATTTCTGCTTGAAAACCCTTATTAATTAAGATTAATTACACCTAGGTATTACTCACATCACACAGGTGTTTTCTTCCTTTAGATAATACAAATTTGCTCTAACTCATGTCTGAAAAAAAGCCACAGCAAGGCAGAGGAGAAAAATGTGCAAAGATACTGAGAGGCAAATTTTTAATTAACTTTCTCATTAGTTGGCCACCAAGAAGGAACAGAAAAACAATTAGGAAATGGAGTAGTAAATTGACACTACAGAATAATGCTCACAATATTTCCATAAGTCAGCAAAGGTGCCAGCAGGTTTACACTTGGAGAATGAAGAAAATATCTTTCTGCCCACTGTATTTTATTCAGTTTTCCACATTGAAACAAAGAGATACATACCTGGGAAGTTTGCTACGTGGGTACATTCATCCATTACTCCCTTCATGAACATTAAGGATTCTCTCTGTAAAGTGTCACTCCTTCTCCTTGTATTTATCCTGTGTCCTTGTGGGCTGGTTAAGTTTTTATTGCTACTGCTACTGGTGGAAAAGGTTTGATTTATGCACTGCATTTTAGGAGCATCTTGCATTAAGAGTCCTTCTGAAGAGGCACTTAGAGCACTTCTATTCGTGGCAAAGCTGTGAACAGGTTCCTTAGATACAGTGTCATTCAAGGACTCAAAGCTGAATATTCTGGAAGTCACATCCATGTCTGCCAGACTATCCACACTGTCAGGGAAGTTCTTCACAAAGTCTTGTCCCATCTTGAAAGAATCCGTCTAAACAAAGACAGCAGTTAAGGGTTTCTCCCTTAAACCAGTAGGTTAATTTTATTCTTAAGACGAACTCATAATTTAAACTTTTTTTTTTAAATTTTAAAAAGCCACTACCAGCACTCCTCACTTCTATTTTCAGCTTGCAGGTCATTCAATTAAATCCTGAATATCATAACCTCTTGATAATATCACTGTACATTTCTATCAGTTTAAAAAAATGCAGGAGGTACTTACATATACAGAATCTTTGATATAAACAATTGTTTTTCTTTCTGTATTTGTAATTACAGTCATTTAAGCTTAAATGACCTAATAATAATAATTACAGAAAAATTAACATGCAACCAGTTCTAATGTTATGTTTAAGACTGAAAAATTGACAGTCTCTAAATACTAGGGTGACACAAGCTGAACATCTTGAAAAACATTTCTTCTTTTCATTTTGTCTTCTCCATCAGTGTTGCTGGATATATTTGACTTAAAAATGGTAAGTGCCCAAGTAACAACTATCTGCACCCCAGCTCCTCTTCTCCTGCTGTGAGGTATTAGAAAAAGAACTATCACAAAGGGAAGAATCTTAGGGGAAAAAGCAAAAAAAAAGGCATTTGTCAGAATTTTGATAGAATACATTTTCTGTTGTATATTACACTAAGAGTGATCAAAGGAAAAACTTGTAGCAAGGGCTACACTTTAAACTCATTATACAACCAAAATATTAGTTTTCTTTCTCAGTTTTTTCCTTCAAAGACTGAATTCATCAAAGCATAAAGACACAACATGTTCTAGCTAAGAATTGTCTGCTTTTAGTGGAAGCAAAAAGAAGTTGCATTATTTGCTAGATTTTCACGTGTAAATATTAGCAGCTGGGTAAAATAAACCATACTTACTCCACAATATTCAAGCATTTGAATGATTTCTTCTTCATACACAGTTTGTGTGAAATACTGTTTCTCCAGCTCTCTCCAGTTCACTGCCTTACTCAGCACACCCTGAGATGACAAACAAAAGCATTCAGCACACAAGTAAAACCCAGAGGTCATTCTAAAACAATGATACATGCAGGAAATGGACTTGTTCCTCTCCTGATTTTTTCAGTGGAATTCTGTTCCCAGACAGCCCTCAGAATTATTGCAATCAAAGCACATGCACATATTATAACACAGGACATGGAATCCCACCTCCCTTGTGGCCAGCCCAAATATTTTAATTTACATTTCTGATCATAATCTAACATATTAACAAAAAATGTATTTTGTAATTTGTTAATTACCGTTGTGAAGACTGCAGAGGCTGTTGACCAGGAAAGACATGGAATCAATGGCAATGGTTTAGGCCAGTTTGTCACTGCCAGTGAAGCCATCTGGAATCAAAGGCACTTATTACACATTTTAATACTGAATTCACAATATAGTAAGAAGAACTCTCTCATCTTCAATTTCTTTGTTTACATGGTATTTGTGAAACACGTGGTGCCAAAGAGTTAAGGACTGTGGCAGCTGGATATACTTTCACCTATTTAGAAGTTACTATCTAGTCTCCAATGATATTTTAAAAAATAAATGTTGCTCTGGAAAGGACTCATTTCAAGGCTGAATGTGATTTGGTGATAAGAATTCCCAATGGAATATTTACTGAATATTCCATTTATTACAATTAAAATTCAATGAATTATATTTGTAATCCATTAATTATCATTATAATTACAAAAACTAATACAAGCTATCAGTTGTTTAAAACCATGAAAAACTTCTATAAAATTTTCCACCAAGCTCTTGCAAGTTTATTTCAAGGCAAAACACAGGCAATCTATGAGAAGGACTATTTAAAATTCTATACTTCCAAAATTTGTATACAGGAAACAAAATTTGAGAGACGAGTAATTCAACATGTTAAGAGCACTCTTTTTCTGTCCTTTAAGTTTGAATTATTACTTTTTTTTATTATTATTATGACTTACTTTTGCATTAGTTCTCAGAACATGTTTTTGTGACTATTCTGTTTGTCCCAGAAAAAGACAGAGCAAGTAAGTTCAATGTACAGAAGTTCCCCACATGATATGTTCTTGAAAAATTTTATTTTATTAATACAAAACACCTCATGTCTGTTCTAGATGTTCCAATAGGTGGATTTATGCAACTGAACTATTCTAATTATTCTATTCTAATAATTTTTATTAATAAAAAGTTACAAGAACACCACACATCTATGTTCTGATTCTCTCCAGCAGTAGAAATCTCTCCCCTTTAGTGGAACTGAATCAATGCTGACAAGCTTCCATTGTAAAACACACTCTATAGAGGATCAACATCAAATATCACTTTTTTCACAGAAGTTTCTGATTCAGCAGGGTGATGTTGATGTAAACCAAAGGTGCTCTGTACATTTATGACATTTACAGTTATAAAACTGTGCTTTAGGGGAATATTTTCCTTTTGGGAAACACTACCATTACCAACGTTATTTACTGAGCTCCTGACAAAGAAATGTATGTTGCTTTAATCAGCTTTGCACCCGTGTCTCACAGAGCTGTGATAATCTGCAGAGACACAAGCAGTAACACTTTAACTGTGTATTATTCTTTCCTTAGTGCTACACTGCTGGTTTAGTTTGAGCATGCACAGTGTCACACAGAAAATGTTATCCACCTCACCACAGAAATCTCTGATCAGTACCAATGATCACTGACACCAAAAGTCACCTCAATTACAACATGCCTACAAAGAGGGGGTATTTCACACAATGCATTAAAACACAAAGGTTTCAACAAGAAGAAAGGAGGAAAAGAGGGAGAATTAGCAATCGATCAGTGCAGACTTTCTTTCAGCAAACATTTCTGCCCCACACCCTTGTGGAAAAAAAAACAATTATGTGAGAAGTTTATATTCTTATTAAGCCTGCTGGGAGATGGCTGACAAAGGGCTCTATGATTTGTCAGTACATATTAAGGATTATACTAATTCAGCACCACAGAACAGGAGAATTGCCAACAATCTGTTTCTCATGACTGTAAGTGTTTATTTTAAAGCACTTCTGAGATCAACACTGTAAAACAAATTATTTCCGTATGCTACATGATCAAATGAGAAGTTAAAACAAAAATTACTGAACAGGAGATATAAAAGCTTACATGTCCTCCCATGGATATTCCAGTCATCCCTAGTGGTCCATAGCCTTCTCTCTCTAGCCAGTGCAAAAGAGCTGCCGATTCTAGAATTAGAGCTCCTCCCATCACAAACAGGTCCGAGACATTTTTTAAACATGACCGTCTTTTCTCCCCAGAAAAGGAAAATAGAGGGTTTATTTTCTAAAATTAGACTCTGACAGTTCTTATCATTCTATACATACTTTTATACACAGCTTCAGCACAATCCCAGAGAATTTTGGAGCTGAACTCCTGTTGATTCAACAGGAGGAAAAAGCAAGCCCAGATTTTCTGACACTCGTAATTTTTTATCTAAATGAGGACTAGAAATAAACACCTGCCTATGCTTTTAATGTAATATCACTGACAGCTTGGTCTTTTGGAAACAATTACCAACATTAGCATCTCACTAATAGCAATATTCTGTTCTGTGCAGTTGTAACAGATATTTTAGAAATAGCATCAAAGTGATACAGTCCTAGGCATACACTAGCTTGTTTGCAGAAACAAGTATTTTTTTTCTTATTTACCTGTTTTACATCATTGAATAATTGCACACAACATTTGAAGAGCAATCAGTATGTCAGCTTTGGAAGCACTCATCAGTGTCACTGTAAGACTGAAACTGTAAAGTGGGAAGTTTGTCACGGTATTGAGAAATTCAGGCAGTGTACTGCAAAGCACTAAAACACAGAAGACACAAAACAAGTAGAAATCTATTTGGCTGAGCCATCAGAGGGACTCTAAAAATAATAGACCTCTAACTTGGGGAGGGGGGCTGAATATTTTCAGTACCACAGCTAGGTTACAAAGGGCTCCTGGCCTCTCCTGCCAGCATGCCAGCGTCACATTTGCGACACTCTGAAGCACAAGGACAAAGCTCACTGTGAAGTCACACAGAAATGAACAGAGCTGCTGCAGAGCAGCATTTACAGCCTAATGCAATTCTTTCCTACAGCTCAGTGAGATTCCTTAGCCCTCTGCAGCTGCTGTATTTACTGAACACTGTCACCAGTTACACTGGGGCTGTGTAACCCTGTATTGGAGTGACAATCACCTACTGGGGCATTAGACTGAGCACCCCCTTGAAACGATCCTGACTGGACAACTGAGAACAGTGTTATTTAATTGATTCCTCTGCATCAGATTCCCCATAATTGGAAATTAACCTACCAATGGATGTATTCCAGCACACGCTTTCTCCTGTCATTTTCCTATAATCTTACAAAAAACCACCTTCTCTGTGTCTTCTAGTCATGTTAAATGTCTGAGTTAGAATTAAAAAGGTTTAAAACACCAACTCATATTTGGACTTTCAGAAATATTGGGGGACAAAGCTTTGCCTCGGACACATATCCTGTTGAATTCTGATAATACCTCTGTGGTTTGGAAAATGTAAAAACTAAAAAACCAAGACTGCCAATTGCCAATTCCAATTTAAGAAACTGACTGAAGAAATAAATTCTGTAAAAAATACTGAATATTGCATAGTGTCCTGACTAACAACCAATCAACACCAGGTTTATTCATACGCCTGCAAATCGCTAAAAGATCCTGGAAAAGCAAAATCCTAGCAATTATAATTTATTATATAAATTGTAATTTATTATAATGGCAATATGCTATCTGAGCAAAGATTATTCAGAGCTGACTGAAATATACCAGCAGCACTTGTACTGCAGTTGTGAGTCAGGAAAATAAAATGGCCCTGGCTTGTACTCACACAAGATGTTTGCATCTCACTCCATACTGCAAGTTCATCTTGTGCAAACTTTCCTGATCCCTGAGATCTCCTAACACAACACCCAAAGCAGTTTAGCAAAGAGCAGATAATTTCACATTGGCAGGTTACAAGTGGTTTTTGAAATGTTTTTTTTCTTAATAAGCTATCAAAGTTTAAACAACTTTTGGCTCAAAAGAGAAGAAAAGTATTTTAAAAACACAGTATCCATAAATGTAATAGGAATACTTACAATTGATCCTTAGGTTTTCTACAGCCATGTAAAAGACCCCAGTTAAAGAAAGTAAAAAAGGTTTCATCAAAACTGGTCATTTAAAAAAAATAGATAAATAATATGCATAAATATCACGAAATAATTGAAATTTGGAATTTAAACTCCCAGTGTTTAATTGCCACTAAATTAAAATCAATCTAATGTCAGAGACATATTTTACAAAAAAATCCTTTCATTAGGATATTTTCTCCTGAGAAGCTGGGAAGTTTCAGCTTCTCCATGTTTTGCTGCTTTGGAATGTGATTTGGAGAATTGTTTAC
>JAYDZK010000202.1:6518254-6540862 GCA_034509185.1 Euphonia xanthogaster | reverse complement strand
GGAGGTGGGGCGCCGCCGCCGCCGCGGGTGAGCCGAGGAGCCCTCTGTGGGTGCCGGGTCCTTCCCCGCCCCTCACGGGCAGCCCGGGCCTGGGGGCCCTGCCCGGCCGGGGGTCCCGCCCCAGCCGCCGTCCCCAGCGCCCCGGAGCTCGGATCCCGTGTCTCGGACCGCTCCGGGCCCGGCTGCGGGAGCGGGCCGGGGGCTGCTTCCCTCTGCGGGAAAACACAAACGCACTGGCTTGGGAAGTTCCTAAAAAGCGCCGAACGGGATTAATGTGCGGCAGAAGTCTGGATGTTTAATAGCAGCCTTCATGTGTGGGCAGCTGTTCGTCCCTTGGGGTTTTTTCCCCCTTTTGACGGCAAAACAAGTGTCTTGAACTTAATATCGCAGTTATGCCTAAGTCTAGGTGCGACTTGCATAAACAGCGTTTGTAAACTATGTTTAGGCGTCTGCATCTATAACCTGAGTCTGCATCATCTGAATAAACATTACTTTGTAACTTAGTTTGTAACTTCTGTTTTATTTTTTTTCAGCCCTTGCAATCTACAGCAGTATCTTTTACGCACAACTTTTATGTTGTATGTTGTTATTTTCTCATCATAAAAGCAAACTGGTTGTAGCTTTTAGTCAAATCAAGAGTTGTTCAGGTTTGTGGCTCCTTTAAGGTTATAGCTGTGAGGGGTTTAACGCCCACTTTTTAAATGTTTTATATGATCTGTGGTGCTCCAAAGTGTCTATACAAAGAGTTTGCAGAATTGAAGACCTGCCTAGATCAAGATGTCTCTGTGTGACATTTGGTGTGCATTTCTGTTATTTTGTTTGATTTGTCAATCTTGTATTTTTCCAGCAAAAAATAAAGTCCTTATAGTCTTTGCTGAGCAGAAATCCACTCCTCCTTAACAAGTTACAGAGTTGCATTGAGAGATTGGTGAAAAATGTTGTGAGTGTCATGTGGGAGCAACTAGAAGAGGATCTGATAATGATTTCTTTCTCCCTCTTGCTTTTTTTTGGAAACCAGGGATGTTGTGGAATCACAGGAGCATTATAAGAGCAGGTGGCGATCCATCTGGATCATGTACCTGACAATGTTTCTCAGTAGTGTAGGTGAGTAAGTGCATGTGGAATTTGATCTTATTTGTTTAATTAATATGCTTTGGTTTGAAAATGACAGGGCTTTCTAAATTCCAGCTAGAGAGCTTCTTTAATGCTACTGTTCTAACCTCAAAAAGGGTGCATTGTTTGATTCTTCAAAAGAGAATGTATGAATCTTAGCAAATCAAACAGAAAGTTACACCTGATGAGAGAACTAATAAAACTGCTTTTACACGAAGTGGTGGATTACATAAGTCTGTGGCTTATGACTCTCTAACAGTTTGGTAGTGGCAAGGTAAGGGTATTGCTCAGAACCCAACAAAACAAAGGTTGCACTTTTATCATCCAGGGTGAAACTTCTGGGGTATGAAAACAGAAATAACGTGGCATTCTTAAGGGGTAAAGTCTTTATGGGAATGTATGCTGTCTATTTCAAAACAGATATCAAAACTTGTTTTCTCCTACTGGACTTTGCATCTCCATTGCAGGACAAATAAAAATTTTATTCCTAAATAACTCCTCCCAGAAACAAGAATTTATTTTTCACCAATCACTGAGGTTAATTTTTGACGTTTGATGATTTTCTGTGGGCCTAAAAATTATCTTGAATTTGATAGGATACTAAAGTAACTCTTTTTATTATTATTATTATTAATTAAAATCTCTGTGACTAGTGAATACAGATACATCAGTATATCAAGAAATGCTTTTTACTTTGGAGACCTTGTCTTTCCATTGGGAGGACAACATAGGAGGTTTTTTGTTTAGTGTGTATGCACCTCTAAAATGATCTTTTGAAGATAGTTCCTCCTGATAGGAGGAATTAGCACTCCTTAAAAAAAGCAGGAAATGCACAGGTTTACACTGCAATACATTTAGAGGCAGAAAAATTGACTTGTAATAACTGTTTCAGGAAAGAAAATTACTGATAAAATGGCAAATAACTTCATTTTGTACTGTGTTACAGGTTTCTCAATTGTAATTATGTCTGTGTGGCCATATCTCCAAAAGGTTTGTAAATATGGGGTGTTTTTAAAAATAATTGCGAACAGAAAACTCCTGCTCAGGAAGCAGATAATATAAAACCTGACATTTTATTTAGGAAAAGAAGAAGTAGAGGGAGGTGTGTGGCTTTAAGAGACTTTTATTCTGCCATCCACTTAGACAGCTTTTATTATTTCTTGCAAAATCTCTCCAGTTTTTTCCTGAATTGATAAAGTTACATCGTAATCCAGAAATGTTTGGTTTTCCAATATCAGATTTTCTGGACAGCAGATCAATAGAATCTTGTTATTAAAACATAGTAGAAAGACTTGTCTGTGTTTTGGAAAAAAAAAAAAAGAGGAAACTGAAGGTAGAAGTTGCTCTGTAGATGTCACATTGTTGCACATAGATCTTGATATTCCTAAGAGGGGATAGCCATTGTTTCTGTGATTATAGTTTATTTGGGGTTTTCACCTCTTAGATCTTAAAAGCAGCACAAAAGTCCCTAAAACCTCAGTTTAAGCTGTGCTAGGATTTTAGTGCCCCTGGAACTGTAGGAGGCAGTTGTCAAATGCAAATTTGGAAGAGTGTAACCTGGGCAGGGACCTAGAGGTGTCATTGAAAGTGAGGCTGATGCTGGACTCTTGCAGAAGACAAGAAAATGCGTTGCCAGCCCCGTAAATCAGGACAGATTCAGGCATGTGCAGAGACAGTGGAAGTGACTCCTTGCTCAAGTTCTGTCTCTAGCCCAGAACATCAGCAGTGCTGTACAAAAACTCCTGGAGTTTGCTGCAAGTGAGCTATTCCCAGGCTTGGAAGCAAGGAGGGTTTTATTGGTTGGGTGCATTGCTGGAGAGAGTGAGGCAAGTTTTATTACCCCAGAGAAGGCATGATAGTGCAGAGTCCTTGGTGTCCCAGGTACTGATTCTGGAAGGGTGTTGCTGGTAATATCAAGCACTGCAGTGCTTTACCTGCAGATCTGACTCATGTGTTCCTGCAGATTGATCCAACAGCAGATGCCAGTTTCCTGGGCTGGATTATAGCTTCATACAGCATTGGCCAAATGGTTGCCTCTCCCCTCTTTGGCCTGTGGTCCAACTACAGGCCCAGGAGAGAGCCTCTGGTCATTTCCACTGCTATTTCAGTAGCTGCTAATTGTCTCTATGCCTACGTCCACGTGCCCCATGCCCACAACAAGTACTACATGCTGACTGCCCGTGCTCTCGTGGGGTTTGGAGCAGGTAAACACAGCAGGATTTACATTTCTGCTATCTGAAATGATTACATTCTGTGTCTCGTGTGAGATGGTTAACATTAAGTTTTAATACCAGATATACCATTATGTGAATGAGAATTTAATATTTAACAAAGCAAAGGGTGGGCCCACAGTGGTTTATAACTGTAATTATATAACTGAAATTGTGTAACTGTGCTGTTGTGTAAAAATACTGGAGGGAGTGCTGGCTTTTATTACCTTGCAAAATCAGAAACCAACCCCTAAAATAAATGTCACTTAACAGTTTAACAATAGGAACTTGATATTTGCATGAACACTTGCTTGGTTTTGGTTTTTTTGAAGGAAATGTGGCTGTAGTTCGATCGTATATTGCGGGTGCCACTTCTCTGACGGAAAGAACGAGTGCCATGGCCAATACCAGTGCCTGCCAAGCAGTTGGCTTCATATTAGGCCCAGGTAAAGCAAAATCTTCTTTCCTCACTTCTCTTACTAGGTTGAAATTGGGCAGTGGAAGTAGGAATCCTCAGCAGCTGAATGCAGGGGATTTTAAGGCATAGTTTGTCAGTGATATCACAACTCAATAAATGGGGTCCACTAATCTATACTTCTGTAAGCCAATGTAAATGAAAAATTCTTACCCAATTGCTCTGCACCAATTTAAAATTTAATTTAACCCCCCCTACTGCATCTTTTCTCTAGTTTGCCCTTAGCACAAGGGATAATCCAGTCCCAGGACCAATGTTTTCCATTAAGAGCAAGAGGAAAAAGAAATAAATCGTCTGTCTGCCAAGAAAATTGACTATTGGTACACTCAGAATTCAGTTCTATAAATGTCATGATGCTGTTTATACTATTTATTTTATGTAAACAAGTACTTTCCTGGCTAGCTGAGATCCCACTGGTATCCATTTTGTTTATTTAGAGTAGAATTCTCGAAATGTAAAAGATTTGACAGGTATAATACTTAAATTTTACATGGCCGTTAGAAGAACTTTTCTTATGTGTTCTAATGTTTTCTTAATGATTCTCAAGATTTTCACAGTACATTTATGTCTTTAAGTTTTTCAGACATGTTTTACACTTATTGGAGAAGAAGGAGTAACGTGGAAATTCCTTTGTCTTCAGCTGAACATGTACACAACACCTGTGTTATTTGGAGCTCTCTTAGGAGTTATTAATATTATTCTCATCTTTGCCGTATTCAGGTAATCAAGTAAAAAAAAAAAACTTATAAATACCTTACCGTGTTTTTGTGGGTGACTTGTAGCAAATAATAGGCTGCTCAGCAGGAGGAGTAATAAACCTGAAATCTAGAGTGCTAAAGCTATAAGTTGTTATTCATTTTTTCAGTGTTTTGACCTTCTTTAATACCTGTATTTTTCTGAAGCTCATAAATGAATCTTGGTGATGTTATGGTTAGAATGTAAACTGATTTAAAAAGTTAAAGATATTAGACTATTAGGCTTGATATAGTTTAATGTTGGTAGTTGCTGCCTATGTTTTTTCTCTGAGGAGAAATAAGGTTTGCTTGTCTGTAGGGATCTCACTGTCTGTGTCTTTCCTTTAAGGTTCTCAAGGGGCATTTTTATTCATTATCCCACTGGTGCAAATGCATATGGATATATGATATGCTCCCACTAGAATATTTCTTTTCTTGAATAGTGTTCACTGCAGTCAGGTGCCAGCTTTGTAGATGATGTTTAATGGAGCTGCAAATAATTCTTCTATAGATGATACCATTTACAATTATTTTAATAGAAACTTGACTCAATAGTAGATCAAATAAATATGTGTATTAATGAAAAAAGTTCTACATTTCTAGGGAGCATCAAGTGGATGACATGGGACGCCAGTACAAAAGTATCAATTCTGTTGGAGAAGGTACCCCTGTTTCCTTGAAAACTTATTCTGTGATTATAATTTTTAAGTGCTCTCTTATTACATAGAAGCACTGAGAAGTATTCTAAAGTCTGATGCACTGGGAAGTTGATGTGGAAAATAGGCTACATCTCTCCCTAGCTGGTCCAGAAATTGCCTCATTTGTCATGTTGTGCCCATAGTACTGTCTGGTAGCAAAGAAGGAAAAAAAAAACAACAAAAAAACAAGTATGGATCCTCCCATATTTTCACCCTGAGAATTTTGCTATTTAATTTTGACCCTTGAAAAGAATTTTTTGGTTTCCATTGTTCATATATTTCAAGAAGTTTGCTTATTTTGCTGTCACTCAAGATTCATTCGGAAAACAGACCATGTAACCAGTTTGGAAATCATTTTCTCTAATTGACAGTGGAATTGAAATTTGAACAACTTCATTTTGATGTAAAAACTTTATACTTTTATACCTGTCAAAGTATAACTGCCTAGCTGCCCAACAACTTACATGCTAAATATTTGGAAGAGTAAAGGAATCATTATTTGTGTTTGTAATTTGTGTTGGTATAAGCAAAAGCTCAGTGTACAGTTCAGGTAATTCTTTTGTGTTGCTGCAGGAAGTGATGTTGTGGATCAGAACACAGAAGGAAGCATTGACCACGTCGCTGTGGTAGCACTCAATGTTCTCTTCTTTGTCATCCTGTTTGTGTTTGCTGTCTTTGAAACGTAAGTTTGTCTATTTTCTCTCAAAATATTCAGACATGTAGAGTAATTAGAGTGGGGGTGCATTTAAAGGCTTTTCTGTTCCACTCATCTTCCTGACTTCCTAAGTACAAGTCCAAAACCACAGGCAATCAAGCTGATGTGTACTGATAATGTATCAAAGGTCAGTGATAACTAAAGGAATGAATTAAAGGTTGGCAATAACTAAAGATATGTACAGTTCGTGGTATAGAAAACATTAATGTAAAAGCTTTTCAATGGAGGCAAACCCATATCCTTAACTTTTCAAGTATTCAAAAAAGAAAAAAAAAGCTTAACTTAGGCTGCCTAAAATCTTCAGAGAAAACATGTTTTCTGTTGAGTACCTTGTTCCTTATTTTTTGTTTAAGTTTTGTGTGATTTCTTAGTATGATTCTGAATATCTCCAAAAGTTTCAGTGCATCTTTTATTTCACTAATGGCTAAAACAATTGTTTGATAGAGTTAATGCAGCTGTATACTGAAATACACTATTTTATATGACTGGGTTTTTTTTAGCTTAAAGAGCTATGTTATTTACTCCCAAATTTTCTGTCTATAAGAAAAAAAAGTAAAACATAGCATCATTATCTCAGGCTCAAGTGTACTTCATTTTTTTAACTTAGGGAATGCTTTGAGAATATATGATTTATTCTGCAAGTTTTTTAAGCTCTAATGTAGTTAAAATTTATTTTACAATTTGGCTCTATCATGAGTTGCATTATTTTTAGAAAACTTGAGGTTTTAGAGACTGGTTAGTTGCTAAAACTTAAACATTATCAAAAGTTTATTATTCTTGTTCTCACAGATTTTTTTTGTGTCTCTATTACCGTGGCTTGGCTTTCACTCCATCACCTTTTCATGAACTATCAGAAATAGATTAATGATGCCTCAGAGGATGTCTGGTGTAGTGCATTGATGTTTGGGATGATACATGTATGGACACTAATGTGTGGAAGAAGCTTTTTATGGTTACTGTATTTTTGTTCTGTCATTCCAGTATAGCTACTCCACTGACAATGGATATGTATTCCTGGACCAGGAAAGAAGCTGTTTTTTATAATGGAATAATCCTTAGTGTGATAGGCATTGAATCAGTTATTGTTTTCATGGTAGTTAAAACACTATCAAAAAAGTAAGTTTTTGGCATTTTTTTACTTCTGTTGGCTAAATGTGAAAAGCTTTTTGGCAAGGCCAAATCCCTTACTCAAGTCTTTTACTTGATAATGAGTCTGAGTTTACTATGACAATGAAATGCTTCTAATTTTGGCACAGCCTTGATGTTGTTGTTGTTCTTTACTCTGTTTACATAACCACCTCTTATTTGACTGTCTTTTACCCTTGAATCACAAGAAATGCTGGTTTTAAGTTACTGTGATTTTGTAACTTATCTTGCCAGTGTTTTGGTCAGATATCACTTCCACAAACTAATGGGCTGTGTCATTAGCAGCTACCTAAATTTTACATTAATTAAATGATACATTTAATTGCAATTTCATTGTTTGGTAGGACTGGTGAGCGTGCCATCCTCCATGCAGGCTTACTGATTGTCTTGGTTGGATTCTTTGTCTTACTGCCTTGGGGGAAGAAACTACCAAATATCCAGTGGCAAGGTATAGTTCAAGTCTTACTAGACCACCCTCTTTTGAAAGCCTTTCATTGCACTTTTGTTCTTAATGATATGAATAACTTATTTTTACAGAAATAAAGAACAACTCCATTCCCAGAACAGCCCCCAGTGAAATGTTAGCACCTTTCTGGAGTTTGCCAGAGCTGCAGCTGCCATCCAACCACACAGAACCCGTGGGCTGCCCTGTCACCCAGTCCTGGTGCCTGAACACTCCCATGATCTACCTGGCCCAGTACATCAGCTCTGATGTGCTCATAGGCTTGGGCTATCCTGTTTGCAATGTCATGTCCTACACTTTATACTCAAAAGTCCTAGGACCAAAGCCTCAGGTGAGCACCATCCCTAAATGGTTTATGTCAATTGCTGTGCAAGGCTCACACTCTCTTTATTAGAATGAGGGGTCTAGTTAAAATTCCTTTTGTCATCAGTCAAATAATACTGTGTCTTAAGCAGGGCAGAACTCTGCAGGAGCTCCAGTCTTTTTCAAAATCCAAGGCAAGTCTCTAGGGGAATTAGAAAACAAGGTTTATGCTTTTTATGCAAATCTTACAACATGAAAATTTCATTACTGTTCTGGCAGAGTCCTTTTTGTAAATACCAATTACATATTTGGAATACCAGCATGGAATAATGTCTCTTGCTAAGTTTATTATATAAAGACTACAAAATAGACTACTATAAAGACTACTACTAGACCCCCAGTATGGGCATTTTTTAGTAGTGCAACACTATAGCAAACTTACATTATTGCTTAACAAAAAATTTTATTCCCCTTTTGCCCATTTTTTCCTGTTATATTTTGGTGAAAGAGACTAAATGCTGTGAGCCAGAACATGTTTTGTTAGAAAGCAGTAGAGTACCTATGAGTGGAGCCTCGGAATTAAAGCTTGGAGAGGCTGAGCAGTACTCTTGGAAACAAAGTAATCAGTGTCTTAATGAGTTAAGAAAGTGGTTGTTTAAATACTTCTACATTTTGTAGTTAGGCTAATGGGTTGGAATTAATGGCAAGCTAAATAATGCCTGTATCACTTACATAAGCTTTTGATCTGCTGTAGGGTGTCTACATGGGATGGTTGACTGCCTCTGGAAGTGGAGCACGGATCCTTGGGCCTGTTTTTGTGAGCCAAATCTACACTCACCTGGGGCCACGCTGGGCATTCAGCTTGATCTGTGGAGTAGTTGTAGTCTCTCTCTTACTCTTGGAGATAGTATACAAGAGACTAATTGCATTTTCTGTCAGATATGGGAGGATGCAGGAAGAGAATTGCTAAATACCTATTTGAAAAAAAAAACCAAACAGTAAAACCAAGCAGAAGTAATACTTAGTTTATTACTGCTTTTGAATGAGGAGTACCTAACCACTGACCTTGTTGGATGTGTGCTAACAACTGTACACCTGTACTTACACATTGACAGAACATTTAACTTGGTCAATACCCCAATACCTGGTTAGCCCTGCTGCAGTTGGCTTCTGTGTCCTGCTTTTCTAGCAGCAGAGGAAGGAATGTGATGGGTCAGAGCAATACCATGGCACATTTGAAGTGTGTGCAGTTTATGTGATGTTCATGTCCACTGAGTGCAGCTGTGAAGGTCACAGGTTATGTGCATCCTTTCCAGAAGGAAGTAAATGAAATATTATCTTGATTCTGTGAATCAGGATTGGTAACTCTTCTGTAACTACAAGATTAGTTGAGCTGCATGCACTTTGTATGGAGATGCCACTACTTGGGCAAACCTTCTGATGTTGATTTTGTTGGCTTGTAAGCACTGGTTAATACAGACATCTGGTTCTAGAACCTGTTACATCTCCTTTAGGATTCCAAATGACAGGTGACAGAAACAGAGGAAGGGAGTTGCCCTCCATACAGGTACTTGATGTGGGATTTGGGTCTTTAAGTTGAACAAGAGCCATTGAAAATCAGTTCCAGCAGCTGTTACTTGAACTACAGTGAACCAAATGTGCAATTTTTCCTCTACTGTTTTGCTGGATGCCTTTTTGTAGCAAGAAGGATAACCTGCAGAGTTGAAATATGCAGTTTTCCTTAACTACAAAAAAAAAAAAAAAAAGTCTAAGCACAATAGTTTACACTTTTGTGCTTGGTGAGAATTAATTCACTGTGCTGAGCAGCAGTGGTTAATTAAGTGAAAGGAGAAAACTGGCTCCTAGGTGTTCACTATTATCTGCAGACTTCTATTTCTACTGATATTAGGGTACAAGAAGCAGGAATTTACACTGTTTTAGTCATTCAGGCTTTATTTATAAAGTGAGACTCTTAATTTTCCTTCATAATGGGGCCTAAGCTCATCTGTACGGGTTTGTTTAGCTGTTTTAATGCTACTGGGGAAAAAAACCTCTGGCATACCTCCAGTATGAGAGTTGTGGCTGCTGTCTAATGTCTCTACTATTTGAATTTAATAAATGTAATTATTATTCCTATGTACTCAATTGTTCAAACACTAAGAGACTACTGAATTAAAAGATGATTTTTCCAATACTAACTGAAGGGGATACAGAAGTTTTATTCTCATGGGCTTTACTGCTACAGAATCACAAAATGTTGTGAAGGACTTCACTTTTATAAGCTAATTCATAATAAGTGCTACTTGTATGTTGTCCTTGATGTTCCTAGTACTAAATTCTTTATTTACAAGCTACTTCCTTGATTTGGACATGACAAAGCAACCAAAGTTCTGCCTTTTAAACAGCACCTGAAGAACTGGCTTGAAGCAGTTCAGCTGAGCTGTGCTTGCACACAGCCAGCACCAGCTCCTCTGAAACTCTTCATCCTCCCCCCTCCAACAGCATTTTGGATCCCACTCCATTTAAGATCTTTCCCTGCCTGATAAGGAAGTCATAGAGTATTTAAATACAGATACAAGCACAGTCAGGAGTGTTAGCACACTTGAAAGCAAATGCTTCAAGTTAATGCTACTTCAGTTGCTGTAAGTATTACTCAATGTGTAAAACAAGGTAAAACCACCTAAAGTTATTAATTCTTCTCCTTTAACCATTACTTGACCATGAAACAAATAAATAGATCCAGGCAATTACCACTGCATTTATTTTTTTTGTATAACATGCTTGTGCAGGGAAGTTTTAAGCTGCTGCTACAAAAAATAAAAACAGACTTATAAAACATATACATATTTACATATATTACTTGTAAGACATAAAAATATAAGTTATTTACAAATACAAATACTTGAACAGCACAGATGCATTTTCCTTGATTGTTGGCACTGAGGAAGCAGTGGAGTAAGAAAAAAAATATAACAGATTCAGATTATTTCCAAAGACTTAATACAGTCAAGAACTAAGTTTCTCAAAGCTTGGCTTGAGGGAGTTTATCCATCACTTTAATGAAAAATATGTTTTGTATGAGACTCCACACACAATTTGCTACACATAACCCTCCCCTTCCTAGCTTTTTCCCAGATTTTGGAAGAATCTCTGCATAAGCTGAGTAAGATCAGTCACTTAACTGTGAAGTCAGTGAGTGAGTTTATTAAGCTCTTGTGCCATGACACCCGGTTTCCTTGAGTCAGTGAGGACCAGCTGGATTGGTAAACATTACAAGAATAGAAGACAGACAGTGCAGCTTCTCTTTGATGTATTCTGGCAACTTATCATCTTCTCCATACCTAGAGTGGCAAAGCAGCATAGAAAAATTGAGATGCTTAAATAATTTCTTTTATTTCATTACAATATAGCTGTTTCAAAACACTACTTTCCTCAAGCTCCCTGTTTTTAATACTACACATGAATAGTGGCTGTACTCTGGAGACCAAGTAGATGCATTCCCAGGTTGTTTTAGTCATTTGTTAGTATTTATTTGTTATCAGTTGGCTATGGGTGCTTCTCTTTATTTAGTAAGCTTACATAAGCTAAGCAACTGTGAAGCGATGGCAGTGCTAAGGTTTAAAATTTACAAACCAAAGTCAGCAGTAGCTATGAAGTTACCTGAGGTACAGCAGCCTTGTACTGAGTTACCTGGATGTTTTATGGCAGGAACAGACTCACCTGGTTGTCTGGCCATCTGGAGAAGTGTAAGTGATGGAAGAGACACCTGCTTGGGCTACCAGCTGGGATCCGTCATTGAACTGAACCCATACTGCTCCACTGGTCAGCTGATGAGAGAAGTTTCAGTGTGGTTTGAGCATATGAAATACAAAATTACAAACCTAGAACTCTTCTAATAATGGAAGCCGAAAGCTTTCCAAAATTGCTGAAGGAACTTAGGTATTTTGTCAGTCTTTTAAAGATAAAGATTGCATGGATATTACTTCAGAGGAAGTAGTCTCATGCTGACTTCCTCAGGTTTCAGAGGCTTGGCTTTAGTTATCCTTGTCAATGTCAGATAAATTAAGAAGTACCTTTAGCTTTACCGCTCCTAAAGGAATTTTATGAAGGGCCAAACTCTAAAAAGAGGCCTATTTGTGAGAGTTGACAGCTATACACAATTTATAGTTTATATACATCAAGAGAACTTTTTCTGCTAGGGCAGGAAGCTTTCTTTATCTGGATAGCCAAGAACAATGTTTCAAACCTAAAGCTTATCCAGCAGAAAAGCAGAGGGAAGATGGCTTTGCAAGGAAACAGCTTTTCCTGCTGCAGAGGAAGATATATTTCTCTTGTACAGATCTGGTATGTAGCTATTAAAAACTTGGTCATGACACCTTTGCATCTCTATTAGTGAACAGAGAAGTTAAACAGTTTCAGTTTTTTACTAGAGTCAGATTTAAATGACAAAGGAGACTGAAATAGGCAGTAATAGCAATAGGAAAACTGTGGTAACAAAGGCAACTAACTATTATTTTGGTTTCTTCTACTTATGTAGTTCACCATGGTTTTCATCTAAGACATTTTTTAAAAGTATCTTTTCTGCATACAAATTTTAGACTTAAGCTGTAGTGCACAAATGAATGATTCCTCACAAATCAAGTTTCAAGTTAATGACTTAAAAATGCATATCTCAAATTAGTAGGAAAAAGAATAGACATGCCTCCTTCATTAATTTCTTACCTGAGAAGCCCAACCAACATTTTTCACAAAAACAGATTTGACAAGTTGGGCTGAATTCGGGCTGCATTCTGTTTGATGAAGAGAGGAGCAGGTCTTTTCAACAGTGTTAGTCAGAAACGTAGGCTTTTCACAGGGCACCACCTAAAACCCAGAGATGCACAGAATTAACAGAATTCTAACAGCCTTGGCATTAATCCTCCTGATGAGCTGTAGTGGTCAGCTACCACCTGTTCATGTATACAGATTTAGCCTCTATGCTTCATTTCACAGCATTACAGTATAAAAACCCCACAGGGACACAAGTTTTTGTTGTCAGTTCACTTCAGTCAGGTGGAAATGGTCAGTTTCTGTACTAGGGACATGAACTACACAATCGAACAGATGCAGATCCTACTGATACAGATTGATGTATATTCAAGGAAGCTCACAATACAAGCTCAGTCTGCCAAGACCCCAGTATAACTCAGTCAGCTGAGGAAGTCTTATGAGGAACCAAGGCTTGGTGGGCCTTTTAAAGAAACCAGATAAAATTGCTCACAAAGCCTTATTAGCTACACATATATTCTCACTTACCCTTTTCTTATATACACACCAAAACTTGATTATTTCAGAACAACAACTGCCAATACCCTTTGTGACACCATTTGTTATACAGCACTGAGGTTATACAGCACTGAGGGCACATCAGAGCTTTCAAAGTAAACACTGTGCTGCCTAACACACATAAGCAATTTTCAAACTCTGTTCCCAGGAGGCATCTGTGGTAAAGTTTTGGAGTGTTCTGATTTTTCAGATGCTTTTAAATCCAGATATCAAAAGTTAGATGAAATCAAAGCTAACATTTCTAGTCAGTATGCTCACAAATGGCTAATAAAAGCCTATGGCCATACAAATGTAATTCCATTAATTCAAGTAAAACAGCAACATGGGAGACTGATCTCCATGGTACATCCTTCTGTACTTACAGGAGCACAGTTTGGAGTCTGAACTGGAGTAGAACTGGCAGTTTGATTTCTATCCAATGCCACAACTTCTTTTGAATAGTTTGCCTTGTCCAACAGTGGAGGTGCTACAGCCAGTGGTGATTCAGTATTACCAGGTTTTCTGGAAAAATAATGAGAAAAACAGGGAAAAGGTCTGTCCAAAAGGGATTAAAGAAACAAGTGATATAGCTCTTCCTTCATTTTACCATGGACTGTCCAAATCACCTGGTGGCAGGAGTCTTCTACAGAACTGTTTTTCAGTTCAAATACATAAGTATGCAATAAATATTCAATAAATACATAAATATTCAAATACATCAGTATTTTGAACTGAAAGATATTACCTTCCAACAATTATTGGAAAAAATGGAGCACTTCCACTCCTTTTCTCTTCTTCCAAAACCGCACATTCCAGTGCAAGGCATATACGATGTCCCTGAAATGAGGAGTTTATTAAAGTTTTAAATTGAGACTTGTATAACTATTTCATACACATTTAGTGTGGCAAGGCCACCCAAGGAAATTTCAACAGTACTGAATTTTTCAAGTTGTATAAAGCAGCTTCATTTGTTGTGTTTAATCCTTTAACCAGACAGGCAAACCTGCTTTACACTCTAGTAAGAATTTCCCCTCAGTCTTGCTTATGAGGGATTGTTGAACCATTACCTCTACTCTGATATTTGCTCTTCCAAAAAACACCATCCTCCCTCCTAATAGTGTAATGAAAAACATGGAAAGCAACACAGAAGGCAGATTTGTGAAAGGGAAGCTGAATTTTCAGGAAGTTGCTTGGAAAAGGTCTGTGTAAAACAGCTCACCTCATTTGCATGATCCATGTAAGCCTGGATTTCCTTCTTCAACCCTGCTTCGCTTTCTCCTTTCAAAGTGAAGGATTTCCCTGACTTTTCAATCACACGAGTTATACCAGCTGTCTTATGGATCTTTGCTCCTGCAGGAAAATGTGAACACATTCAGTGTGAGCTATATAAAATAAACAGTTCAACCATGGAAAGAAGAGCTCAGGAGTAAAACCAAAGTATAATTCAAATAACACTTTTGCATCATGTACTTCCTGAAGAAAATATCAGTAAGGAATTAAAGAATCAACTAATCTACAAGTGCTAAAATAAAGGCAGGGTGTCCAAAAAAACTGCTTATAGTGCACTATTTTCTTCAAACTGGAGTGGTGGTTGTTTAGTGTTAGGTAATATTTTAGTATAGCCCTAAAATCATGATTTAGCTATTTGCATAACTGCAAAAATGAATACATACCATCATAAAAACAAATTTCAACATCTGCAGGGGGTGAATTTTCCATCAACATGCACTTGGCATATCTTGTATAAAACGTCACTTTGGGGGTTTTTGTTCTCACCAACTGCACAAACTTAGCTGCATACTGGTATTTTTTCCAGTACTTTTCTAAAAAAGAAAATTTAGAATTTAGCAGATTAAACACTCATGTACCAGCTTGAAGAGAAGTAATTTAAATTATATATTTGATAGCTGAAAGTTGTGAGTAGTATTTAAGTACTTGACAGGCATGTTTATAGAAACTGACTTATTTCCACCAACAGCTCCCAGTATGAATGAGGAAAAGATCACAAGAGTTTTAATTTAGTACACTACATTGTAAAGGGGAGACTCCTTAAAGCTCCCATATAAAAGGAATCAAAACCTGTGGGTTACACTTCCTTATGAAGTTTCAAAACATTTCCCAGTTAAACTGTAGTTTGAATCTAATTCTGAAAGTTTTACTTCAGAATTTTTTGGAAAGTAATAGATAAAAGCTATAAAGTCGCAAGATTCACTTAAAATATCACATTAATCACGATAATTTTTAAGTAAATTTCAGGTTACCTGGCAAGTTGTCAAAATTATATGTGCAGATGCCTTCAGGAGGAGGAGGAGGTCTGTCATCAAGAAGGAAACCTCTTCCTTCATTTGGATGATAAACTGCAATCTACAGAAAGGGAACAAAAATTGTGTGTAGTTGCAACTTACAACAGCACTGTGCACTTTTAACAGGTATGGAAATAACTCACATTTTAATTAATTACTATGATTTAACATGGAAGCTCTATTCCTCTAAGTAATTATTTAACAGCAGCACTTCTTCACCAATACTTCACCTATTCCAAAAGTCAAGTCCAATCTTTTCTCTGAAATAATTGCTTGCTCCCTATATTTATATGGCTTTATTATGGAGGGGTAGAGTTTATAACTGTGCATATATAAACAGTGGATTTCAAAAGAAATAATCACTTAAAAAGAAAAAAACAGCTCTGAATGAACTCCAAGCTTCATAAAACAGTGAAGAAATCAAAAATGTACTCACCACATTTCCATCACAAGATATTCTGAGAACTTCTTTCACAAGTTCCTGCGAGCGGTGTTCTTTCAGAAACTCCATACACACTTCCCCAGTATCTAGAATGCTCACCTAAAATATATTAAACATGAACTTACTTTCTGCAAAAGATAAGATACCACTTTTTTTTCCACACAAACGCTTTAATAAATGCTTTTCTTTTTCCTTAAATGCACTTCAAACAGATAAATGCTTCTTACAGTAACTTTTGTTATTAGTGCTATTTTTTTAAAGCAGAGCACTTCAAGATGAGTGAAGGGTATCAGCCTGATAACTGAGGGTGAAGCTTCTTAAGTGACAAATCAAACACAGACAGGTCTGCTCTATTATGCTTTAAGTATTCTCTATACAAAAGCTAAGATGCATCTTATTATTATGAATTTAAATGCAATTATTCTAGATTCAGTTTCCTAAAAACATATATTTCTATTTTACCAAGTAATTTTTAAGAGGCAATCACACCATATTAAGCACTTCAATTGGTCCCATTTTTAGAACTGATACTTACCACTGCATTTTTGGTTTTCTGCCTGATGGGTTTCAGCCTGTGAGCAGCGAGAGGGGACACAACACTTCTCAGTGTAGGTTTCTGGTGTGCTGATGGTTCTTGGCCACAAGTTTGGTTTTGCTCTGGGGTTGACCAAAGGCCACATGTCATTCTGGAGCTCAGCCAGAGGCCAGGCTGAACTTTCTCATTTTTGCAGACAACTCCAGGGATGCATTGCTTTGGGTTTCCCTGGTTTAAAGAATGTGGACAGTCCCCAGATGCTCCATGATTCCTTATGTCTTTTAAGGTGTTCCATGCATTCCTTGGTGCATCCTGCTGCACATCCAGATGGTACCGAAAACCTCCCTGTGTGTTACTCTTGCCACTCAGGTCTGCAGGTGGTCCCAGAGGATCTGAAAGCACCACAAAGGGACACTGGAGATTCAAAGAGTGATAGCCAGAAGGAAAAAAATCTAATATAGCTGTAAAAGCTTTTCAAGGGATTGTCTCAGAAGGCTTATTTAAGGGAAGAATGGGATTTCTTTTATTCTCAGTCCAAATCATCAGACCTTTTAGTACCATCAATACCAATGCTAGCAAAATTCCAGTGCTACTTTAAGCTGTTCCTACATTGCAGTTATGATGGTCTTCAGTTTTTATACATCAAATAATTTTTAAGAATAATTTATAAACAAAACACTAGGACTTCAAATAGATTCTTATATAAGAATTAGTTTAATCTGTTGAAAAACAGCTAATTTGCCATTCAGATAACCACTAGTAGCAAATTTCATAAGTTCCAGTTGATCTAACTAGTGTTTTACCATCTACCAGAGGTTTTAGTACTCAAAATGTTAAATGCATACTCCAAGTCCCTTGTTTTATTTTTAAAATCCTTGTATTTATTTCTTTTAAACACCTGTTTTTATATTTAACCTTCCTGTAACTTCTTCCCTAGTTTTGATATTTAAGCCCTTGATCAACTTTCACCTCATCCACATCACTATTGTGCTCCTTCTGCTGTGTGGCTGAACAGTTGAGAAGGGACCAAAAATTAAATAGGATTATTCAGACCATATGTTCTCTGACTCCAAATCCCTGTAGACAGGAAAGGAAGGAGTCCAGTAATATCAAACCAAAAAAGGCCAGAATGGATTTCTGGTTTATTCTTATGATTAAATTACTTTATTTGCAAATGATGTAATATGATGCACAACAAAGAACACCTTCCCTTCTGTGTCTTTGTCCCTTCCTCCACCCATCCTTCTGCAGCCTTATTATCTTTCTCATTCATTGGGGTGCCTCATGTTCTCTTATTTAGTTGTAATTGCACGACTAAATTAACAGGGCTTTCAAGTCACCCCCTAATATTTTGTCATATATTTACTCTGACATATTTACACAACTGAGTAATTATGTCAGGGTCTAAAATTCTGGCTTCCTCTTTGTTTTGGGTTGTTTTGGTTTTTTTTTGCTAAATAGTAGTAGAAAATAACAAGCTTGTTTTAGGAAACTATATATTCAATTCAATGTACAAAGAAATAAAAGAAGAATAGAAAATCCCACTGAAACTATTACAAGTCTCTAATTTGACTGCAAAAATACAGAAGTGATGAGTAACACACCATTTGTTTGCATGCTTCCAAGCCACTGCTGCATTGTCTCAGCCTGGGGCTTCTGGTCCAACAAACCAACCTGGGGCTTCACTGGGCACAGATAATTTGAGCTAGAAAATAAAAGTTACACACTTAATCAAGTTTGCATCAAAGATACTTGCACAACAAAAGTTAAAATGCTACAGCTGCAGAAACCACAACACTTAGAATATTTAGGAAATGCAGGTGGCATTTTGTAGCTCTAGGCAGCATAGAAAGTGCTTCTTTTTGTTTTATTTTCAAATAAAATCGTTTCCAAATGGACTGAAAATTATGATAATGCAGCCAGCAGTGGCTGTTCTTACATCTAGCTTTTAATTCACAGCCTTGGAGAGGACCCAGTGATGACACCCTTGAGCCCCGTGTATCTCACTCAGCAAAACAAACATGCAGCTGAAAGATGCCAATCCTATCACCAATAATAATTTGAATTTGTATAAAATACAGTCAATCCCAAAAATTTTAATGATTTTTTACCAGCTTTTTAGGTTATCACATGTACGTAGCCACAGGTAGTAGAATCCATGTGTTGAAGGATAAAGGATACACACAAAACCAGTTACTGCAGTCACAGATCTGTTGTAAATTCACACTAAGCTCCTGGGAGGCTTTTTTATCTCCATAGCGTCAACCTGTCTGCACGTTCTTGTAGTGATGATGACTACTTCACCATTTGCAAGGGCTCACTTATCACCAAAACCACCCCAAAACCAAAGAACATAAACCACCTAATTCAAGTCTTAGGACTTGCATTTAAGATTGCTGTGCAAGCTAACTACAGATGTTAAGAGGCTTTCCTATAATCAACAACATAAAAAAGTTGTAACCATTTAAGTTAAAACCCACACTCACATGACTATTCTCTCATGTTTACATTCAGCATGGCTTTGTGAAGTCATGGGGAACAAAAGTAAGCATTACAGTAACATTTGTATAAATTTTTGATTTATCAAATACGTCTCAAACTAGAAAGAATGCACATGCCAACTGAACTTGGCTTATGTCAAACACCTGAGAACAGTCAAGAAAAACTTCTTACTCCATTTACTTTTTTTAGTTTCTTGTTTGTCTTTTCCTCAAACTGATTTGCAAAGAGAAAACATAGGAAATTATGCCAGTTCTTAATGTGGAGAGAAATGCAGGAACTAAGATATGGAAGTCCTTGTATTAAAACAGAAAGTGATTCTTTTGATATTCTGCTCGTAGAAAGTCTACAGAAAAGGAGCCAGGATTTTCACAAAGAAATTACAAATAAGTACAGGACTCAATTTCAGATAATTATCTATGATTGACACTTTCCTTCTGGTACACCATCTTTATAAACCATTGCCTAATCTTTACTAAATTTTTGTTTTTTCTTCTCTAAGCACAAGAAAAAATCACCCCAAGATATCAGCAAGTAAAAATGTTGATAATTGCACTTTGAATGTCTTCTCCCCTCATCTGTCTCTTCTACAAAGAACAATCAGCAAGGCTTTCTACTACAATTACTGTGGGCAAAGAAATAATCAACTTGCTGCAAGTGGAAAGAAGACAATAAAGGAGCTCTAAATTTCATCTGAATAAAAAACTGATTCTTACTGTGGTTGATCTTTTACAGGTGGAGATATCTGCTCTTCAAAAGAACCAGAAGTACTAGAAGTCTTCTCCTTAAATATTTCTCCTATATCAGTATAGCTGTTGGCAGGTGAAAAGTATTCTGTGTTTTCCCTTGTTCCTATTTTAGGCTTGGAAAGCACTTCCAAGGAGTGACATCGATCCATGATGTTGGATATGCCTTGAGTGTGGCTGTGGGATGTGCCAGACCTGTCTGAGGAGTGGGCTCTTCGGAGGTAGCGGGAATGCGGCCTCTCCTCAGCAGGCTGCGTGGTTCTTCCCCTGCCACCTACTCCACTTTCCTTTCCCTGAATTCCCCACTGTTGGAAAGAACCACTTCCATCTCCCGATGAATTATTACTGGAATTCTTGTTTGTAGGAAAAAAAGTAATTTTATTTGGGAGCGGCTGTCCAACTAACAGCTTCTTCTTTTCCTTCAAGCTACCACTGGTACTGATGCTGGAAGAGCCCATGAAGGTCGTAGAGATGGTGGCATTTCCACTGTCCATGGAATCTTCTGAGGTTCCCAGATCTCTGCTCCGTGCAGAGCCACCCCTGGCCATAAAAGGATGATCCAAGACGGAGGAAAGGCTCAAGCGATCCGCGGGGTTTTTGCGCAGTAGCCTGTGAATGAGGTCCTGCGCCTCTCTGGACAAGAAGGCTGGCATTTCATAGTCTGCCAGCACCACTTTGTTCAGCGTGTTCCTGACCGTGTCCGTGTCAAAAGGCGGCTTGCCAATGAGCAGAGTGTAAAACATGCAGCCCAGAGACCACACGTCCGACTCCAGCCCGTGCGGGCTCCTCGTGGCTATCTCCGGAGAGATGTAATTGGGAGTTCCACACATGGTGTAATGCTTCTCATGAGGCATCTTCAGCTGAGTGGCCAACCCAAAATCAGCAATCTTGACATTCATGTTGCTGGTGAGTAAGATATTGGAGAGGGTGAGGTCCCGGTGCAATATTCCGTGGGAATGGAGGTACAGCATACCCGTGATAATCTGGTGCAGGAAGTGTCGTGCTGTCAAAACAGAACCAGATATTGCAGTTTTAGATTTGAAATCCTGGCTCTGAAGATAACTCAGCTTTAAGCCTGGTATTTGTCTTGCTGCTATTTTTTCTTAAAAAGCTGTTTAGGTGTCAGACTAGTGAAACTGGAATTAACTTTCTGCTTTAAGCAAAATGGCACAAGGTTGTTCTTTATGTAACACAGGAAAAAGGACTGGAAATATTTTCAACTGGCCCAAACTTTCTCAAATTAGGTTCTTAAGAATTAAAGCTGAAGTTGCTCATCACTTTTGGAAACAGATACAAGTTAAACTAATGATGCCTTTATACCAATACCCCATTAATCCAGCCCTGTGGCCTGGGTCCCAAAAAATCCTTATCTGTAGCAGAATCATGGAATTAAATTAGAAACTGATAGAGAAGCAGGAAAGCTGGAAGAACTGAGCGAGAGGTGAGCAGTGAGGTGAGTATGGAAGCAGTAAAGGCAGAAGTTGCCAGTTTTCCTGTTCTTCTTCTTTCCTCTTCCAAGTCTTGACCCACATTTCAACACAATTCTAAGTACAAAGGTAAGCTCTACTTTCTCTCTGTCTCTGCCTTCTAAGATCACCACCTTTTTATACTCCAAATAGCTCAAACAGAAACAAATGTATATAGAAATGCATGTCAATATATGCACAATAATAATCAATCTCTAAATTATCACTTACCACGAGATTTTAAGGCATAGAAACTGGGATGGCAGCTTTAAACACTCTTCCTCTAGAATTAAATATTTATTGAGTGAGCCAAAAGAGTAATGCAGAAGGTTCCACAGACCAAAAAAATCTCACCTTCATCTTCTGAAAAAGGTTTCTTTCTGTTCTTTATGTATCTGCTCATTTCGCCATTGTGACATATCTCAAGTATCAAGTACACATAGTTACTATCTTCAAAATAGTTGTAAAGCTGGGGAAAAAACAAGGAAAAATGAAATTCCATTTTGTGGACCATGCAGCAAGTCACATATACAGCCCTCTCTACAAACCCCACAGTTCTTACCTCGAGTATAGATGGATGCTTTAGCTGACAATGTATTTTCACCTCATTTTGAACCCTCTGCACCATTCCAACTTTGTGCATGGCTTTTTTGTCTATCTGTAAGTGGATCACAGCATAACTTAGATGTTCAGTGCATGTTTGCCTGACAATTTTTAAAGTTTTCACATGGTTTAACTCAATGTACTCTTTTAATGAACAAGAATAATAGACAACTGGAGGAACACCACAACTGAAAGTAGTCAAGAGTTAACATTATCAATACTAACACTTATTAATACTTTTCCTGGAATACTAAAGCAGAGAACCCCAAATGTCATTTTGCTAAGCAGATAGGCTAAATATAGTCAACACTAAAAAGTATTTCTATTAGTTACCAAGTCTTTTTGGCTGTGATGCATCTTTCAGGATCGAGTGGCGATCTTAATGTCCGTTATTTACAAACATTCAACCCAAACATCAGTGCCAAACGACATAACTCCAACCTGTTGCAACTTTGCATTTGGTCTCTAGGGAGACGGATACTTTCTCGGCCGCCTGCCTTACCATTTTGATGGCCACTTCCAGGCCGGTTTTCAGGGATACTGCTCTGTAGACCCCCGCGAAGGAGCCCTTCCCCAGGAGGTTCCCCACCTTGAAATCCTGCAAGACCAACAAACCCGCCTCGTTAGCCTGGGGCTTTGTCACTCAGGCTTCGCAGCGCCTCTCCGGAGGCGGACCCTCCCACCAGCGCTGGGGAGCCCGCGCACCCCCGAGGTGCGGGCAAACCCCGAGGCGGCCCAGCGCTACCTGGAGGGAGCTCTCCGGGGCGCGGCGGTGCCCGGCCGGGCCGCACAGCCACCCCCGCCGCATCCTCCTGCCGGCACCGCACTGGCGCTGCCGCTGCCCGGGGCGGCG
>JAYDZK010000202.1:6495026-6517699 GCA_034509185.1 Euphonia xanthogaster | reverse complement strand
GACACCCCGGGCTGAGGCGCCACGCGCGCCCCTCACGGCGCACGCGCCCTAACGGCTGCCCGGGGTGTCCCACAATGGCGGAGTCCTGGAATATTGGGGGGGTTTTCCAGGAGATCCTCTGGTCACCGTCCCCGCTGCCAGGGGCGGGGAGACACCCCCTAGATCAAGTTATTGGAATTGGTTTGGGCTGGGGAAAAGATCTTTATTGATTTCTGTTTGTTTAGCCTGCCCCCTGAATTCCCCCACATCGTAAACATCTCGCTGGCTCCTTCTGTAGCAAGGGAATGCTCCCGAAGTTTTTTTTTGCCACGGGAGGCATCCAGGATGTAAGGAGGAGTTACAGCGATTTAACACTTCGGCTTCTCCAGTGTTTGCCAGCCTGTGGCTGTAAACTCAGGCAGTTCCCCCACGACCTTCCAATTTTCATTGAAATAAAATACAGAGGTGGCTTGTAATCAAGTTGCACTTTCCCCTTCATGCACTCCTTCACGGGTGTAAAATTGATTGTGGATAAGCGTTTGTGTCAGTCGCTGAGAATCCTTACAGATAAACCAGGAGCTGTGTGAATTAACAGTCATTACTGGCTTGAGTAACTAGGGTGGAAGATCAGTAAAAAAGAGACTTTTAATTTCATTTCAAGGCTAGATTATTTACCGGAAGAATAGTGAAGGTGCACCTCCACTGATTGTCCTGCCTGCAACATGCAGTGAAATGATGCTTTCCTCTCTCTCATTAAAAAGGAACTCGAATCACTCTTCTGCTGCTGGTTTGCATTTATGCCTGCAGGGGTCAGCATCTGCTGTGAGCGAAGCTATCGGAGAGCACAGATACCTAATCTTGTTCTCAAGGCATAAGCATTGAAAGAAATGCTATCATAAAGTCTTCTTTAAGGAGTTTTAAGAGTAAAAGGACTCCCTTAAAATTGGGCATGCAGGCCTTCCTTCAACTTTATTGCATGGCCAAAATGTAAAGATTTAGGACACACTTCATCAAGTGGAGAAGTCTGATTACCAGCAAAAGTTAAAAGGAACTGAGTAGTAAGGATAATAAAAAGCAAAAGGCAGCATAAAGTTACATTTTACAAATTGTAAGACATCGTCGTTAGTTATTCTGCAGCTTTGCTTCCTGGCCACAAGGTTCATGACACTGGTAGTTTCATGTATTTCCCAAAGCTATATTTCTTTCTCATTGCTACTTTCCAGAGACACGGGGCAGCTTTCTCAGATGTGTCTGGTAGTGCCAGTCTAGACAAGAGAAGTTGAATCTTGGAAACATCGCTGGTGTGTCCTGGGTAGATGATGAACTGTGAGCATGTAATGATCCATCAGTCCTGGCTTAATACATCAAGCATATTTGCTTTGATATGTTAACCTTGTATTCTAAATATTCAAATAAATGGTGCTTTGCCTTCCCCAGCATCTGCTCAAGAGATGACTGTGACAGGGCATGTGTTTCAGTGGCAATGGGACTGGGGCAGCACAGCAGGATGAGCACCCAGCAGTCCTCCGAGGCTGCCGGGGTGTGTCAGCAACGTGAGACGCTCTGCAATTGTTGCCAACTCCTCATGTCAAGAACAATTTATTTTTTTAAAATTGAATTTTGTAGTCACGAAATTTCGGTGGGGTATTTTCATGCCTAACACCACTGAAATGCATGTTTCGTTTTCCTGTTTATCATGATTCCCTGTGAAAGAGGAGCTCATTCCAGGTGCTGTTATAGATTGTTTTCTTCCATATTCTTCATTCTGGAGGGTAATGCTAGAAAACTTAGGGAAGGATTGATTTATCCAAACCAAAACTGAATCAAATCCAGGTTATGTTTCTGGTGGGTTTGTTGTGTATTTCTTGTTAAATTACTTTATTCAAGGGAAAATACGTGATCATGGAGACTTGGCTGCTTCTGTCTCCTTTTCACTAAATTGAATTCTGTGTTTCTACAAAGAATGGAGAAATTTATCAAATGAGAATTTGTTTTGATTTTGTGCCCACCCACACAGATGCTCTTGGAGCTCACCTTTCAGCTTTGCTTTCAGAGATGAGAAACCCTGCTCTTGTCATTTAGACTCACCTGTCTGATTAAAACTTGAGTGGTGAAAAGCAAAATTTCTGTCAGTAACAATTCATTTCCAGGCACTTGTTTCAGTCTGGTATTTCAGCAGTTTGATCATGAATTTTGGAACATACTTGCTGGATGTTCACTGTTTACAGTGGTCTGCAGTCTTCATACCCTCCTTCTTAAGTTAAATGTAGTAATGTCATAATTGCAATGAGTACATTTTACAGATGAGCAGAAAAAGGGGTTTCCACTCACATACTTTATCTTAAAATGCACTGGGCCAAAATTTGTGAGAACAAAACCTCTAAAACCTCTCTGTCTTGATTATGCTGAAGCTTGGAGCAAAACCCATTAAAAGTTTTGACTCTGTGCTCCATTAGGAGTATATGACCTATTCCTTATGGGTATTATCCACACCTTCACTGTCTGTAAATTTATTTTGTGCTCTAAGTTACAATCTAGCCAAATAATTTAGTGTTCTTCTATGACTCAGAAGATAACATGGGAAAAAAAAACAAACCAAAAAATGCTTAGTTTTTGGCTTATGCAAGGCACATTCCACCTCAGACTTAATCTGAGCTGAATTCAGCCTGGAAAAATGAGAAGACTGCAACAACAATTTATTGCCAATGCATTTTATTCATGTTAAGGCTTCAGCCTACTATTTCTCTCTCTTTCCATCTTGAGCATCACAGTATCCAGAGCTGACACTGGTCTCCAGGTGGAGATTCCAGATTCCATCCTCAGGTGGAATGTTACCTGTTTGTCTCCTGCTCTGTAAACCTTTTCTCCTGTGCTTCTTTGCTTTTCTCTTGGCAGCTGAGGTCACTGGAAACGCAGCCCTGCAGATAGGCATTGGGTGAAGGTGCACTTAGAGTGGTTTGATGTCTGAGGATTTGCTGGTCTGCTGGTTTTATCCTTGCCCAATGCCAGCATTGTTTCCACCTTCCTAAGAGTTTATTTAGGTGTTGGCTGGAGTTTTTCCTTGGTCTCCCTTGGTGAATATTCAATTGCCAGCAATGGGTGTAGCTGCCAGTGTTGACAGCTAGTCTTACCTGCAAAGGTGGACTGCTCCCTTAGGCACAATTCCTTTGTTAATGGTGTTTCCAAGCTATATCAAACTATGCACCAGTCATGAGAGCAATTACTGTCTTACATTTTCATCCTTTTTTTAATTAGCATTTCTTCTTAGATATGTTTTCAGGACTAGGGATTAGCACTTACCTGTACACTGAGCTTACTGTGAGCACATGAAGTTTTGTTTGTATTCCACAGAATGCAAAAAGACCTCTGAATAAAAAAACCCACTGGATTTTGAGCTTTATTGCCTCCATGCAGGAAGACCCAGTAAGAAACAGTTTTTATATTAAATTAATGGAGCATTCGTATCTCAACAGTCTTTTAGAGTTAAAAAGCCCACATCTTATTGAGTACAGATCTTCTTTTAAGACATCCTGGGTAAAAAGATTGAGTTAATCTGCCTTAGTAGAACTGTTTATTCACTCCTCTCTCAGAAGAGAATGAATGGATTTACTTTGTGCTTCACACGAGCAGCAAAGGAGGAATCATCCGTACCTGTCACAAGCAGCACAGTATGAGGTGTATTTATTTGTGCTGTGAATATATAGGATGATTCACTCATCCATCAGCCTTGTGTCACACAAAGCACAGAAACTTTGTTGTGGCAATGAACAAGGTGAAATAACCATTGCTGTATTCCTGGGATCCCAGACAACTTGTGACATTCACGTAGCTCCTGGGCCATAACAACATCAGCATCCTCTTCCTCTAAAATAAGAGGAGCTTAGGAAAAGAGAGTAAGATTTCTCTCAGTTTTAGCCATAGAACCAATCACTAACTAAATGAATGTGGTTATTTCCCATCATCTTGGCTGAAAATAAATTTGAAGTGCCTGCTTAGGCCATGGAACTCATCTGAAGCAATCATAGGACAGCATTTTCCAAGGACAGAAACTGTAGTGGGCTGTTTTCAGCTCTAAACATAAGCAGCTGTAGTTCCATTGAAATTGGAGAAGTTGTATAGCTTTGTACAAAGGTGCAATTTGAATCCTACGTTGGGATTTAAATTTTTCAAAAGCAGGAATGTTATATTTCTTCTGTGACATTTGCACCTCAATAGTGAACAGCCTTGCTCATATTGAATAGGAGGGAAAATCAGAATAATGGGGGTTTTTTCTCCCAGTGAAATTCACGTTTGGTTTGTTTGGGTTGTTTTTTCCTGCATCCTCCATTCTCAGAAGTACTTTGAGTTAATTGCTTCACATCTGTGTCACTTCCATTACAACCGTGTGTGCCTGGTTTTACTGGAGCCAGAGGCTGGGCCTGTGTTTGAGGATTAAGTAGCCTGTGCTGAGCCTTGTGCTGTTGTGACTGCACCAGGACTCAAACAAGGTGGTTTCAAAAGGCTGGGGGTATATTTGCAATGTGCCTGAAGTTTGGAGATACATGAAGCAGTGTCTTCAAAGCTTGGCTTTGAAACTCCTTTCTTAACCAAAAGCCTGTGCTCAGCTTTAATTACTGAGCTTTTAGTTCTCCTCCCTGATATTCTCTCCTACCAGCGAGACCGGACTGGTTTCCTTGAGAACTTTCCATGACATGTTTATTGCTTAAGTCTGACTAACAGTAGCATAGCTACAGTGCAGTACAGTCTCTGTTTTCACTTCCAGTAGCCCAGGTTTTGGTTGGTTTTTGTTTGTTATGTTTTTTTTTTTTTTTTAACTTTCTCCACTTCAGATTCCTCATGCATCTGCTTGTAGCCACATTTCTCTTCACAGAGAAAAGCAAAGCACAACTTCCCAAGGATGTTTTCTGAGGTTCACATTCTCTGAACCTCAGAGAAAGAAAAAACAATTCTTATCTCAAATGCTGCTCCTCTTGTTGTTCACAAGTGGATTACATTGTAGAAGATTGTTTACCTAAAAAGAAATTAGTAATTAGATTCTAGTGTGAGTGTTTTGATTCATTAACCAATTGAATCCGTGTGTGTGTGTGTGTCGGGACTATCAGCTGACAGTCACGAAATTCTGAGCAGTGGAGTGAGGTTGAGTGCTTGTACAAATTCAGTTTAAATGTAGCGAAATATAGTATAGAATAATATAATATAATAAAGTAATTAATTACCCTTCTAATATCCATAGAGTCCTCCTTGTCATTCCTCCCCATTGTCGGGGTTGCCCTAATTTACAATAGCTGCAAGAGAATGACATTTCTCTCTTCAGCATGCTCAAAGTAAATGTGAATTCAGATGGCAGAATCTTTGTGTTGAGACAGGCTGGGAGTTGAACAAATATCTTGAGACCTGGATCACTTTTGATGCTTTGCCTGACACAGGAAAGGGCTGCAGCTCTCATCTGTCTGTATGATGGCGAGTTCTCCAGAGGGAACATGTTCCAGACAGAAAAAAATAGCTGAAAACTTCTTCATCCTGGAACTGACTGTGCCACTACTGTGCTGATCAAGAAAAAAGATGTGGAAAAAATTGTTTCCTCACCTCCCCTACTTCTTTGAAATTCAATTTATTTCAGAGAAGGAATTTTTTATTTAAATCTGTATCTTTAAGAAACAAGTCAAACTTGTTAGCCATGTGATTTAGTTTACTCATCTGTAAAAGTGACAACGTTTCATCCTTGGCTGAAGGGAAATCATTTGTAATATAAGTGAAGAAAAAATAGTTTGTTGAAAGAATGATTCTGAGAAGCTGGTTATTAAATATAATCTGTTTTGAGTAAAATCCTTGGTGTGGCAGAAGGCTTTGTTGCACTGACTAACACATTTTTATGGACGTTCCAACTTTGAACCCTCCTATGAAGTTACTGGCCTTAAGCCTATGCTACAGGAATATTGTGTTGCTCGTGTTAGTGCTGTCAAAGACAGGTGGTTATTTTGTTCTTACTGGGTGTGTTGGACTATACTGGCAGCATTTGGTAGCCCAGTGGGACTTTACCATTTCTGCCAGCATAAGCTTTTCCCCCCTCAGATCTTCTGTCCATCTTAGTGAAGTTGGAGAATTTGTGACTGGGTGGTACAGTCGAGCCTGTCTCTGTGGATACCAAGGGTGAGCTTAGTCCGTGATTCAGCACCAGAGGCAGGCTGACATCATGCCTGTGTTATGGAAACAATGAGGCCGTTGGAATGATTTGCTCATTTGGCTGATGCCTCTCTTGTAGGTGTCTGTGTTTGTTGCTGTATGGAACACAGCCCCAGATTGTGCCCTGTTCCTGAGCAGGACATGAACCACTCTGCAGGTTTTTCCAGATGCCTTTTCTGTGATTCTTTTGATTGTAATGCACTTGTGGGCACAAAGTGATAGTTTCTAATAGAGAAAACTTTTGCAAGTCAAAATAAATTCCATGAAAAAGGGTGGTCTCATTATTTGACCTGTTTATTAAGAAGACCTAGCTTGGTCTGGAATTGTCATTAAATCCATCACACAGTCTGCACATTTTCCATCTCCACTCTCTATGCTAAAATCACCATAGAAGAGTATTTTGTCCTGCCTTGATATTGTAGACAAGGCAGTGCAAGTAGATGATGGAGTAGGTGGGGAATATTTATTGCAACAGGAGCGTTTGAAAGGTGTGAAACGAGTAAGTAAAATGGGAAAGGTTATTTTTGGTTGAGAAAGGAAACTTCTTGGGCCACATCTTCCTGTAGTATTATCAAGACAAATGTTTCCTGTTTTGTTTTGTCATTTTATTTTCCAGGAGTAGTTCTGCTGGTTGCTGCCACGCTTCACAGGAGGAACTCAAAGCTCTGTCTAGGATTTTTGTGCCGGTGTGTATTGCCTTCCTGGTGGTGTTGGCTCCTTTTCTGGGAATGTAGCATGTTTTTCCCCTGCAGTAGATATTTTGTGACTTGAATGGATCACTTAATTTCACTGTCCTTCAGAGGCATAATTAGTAACCACATTTACTTTTGTCTATTCAATGCTTATGAAGTGCTCAGTTTTATTCCTAGAGTGTTCCCTCATGTGAGGATAAGGCTATTTCCTGAAGAAATTTGCAAGCAAAATGCTCTCGACCAATGGTTTTTAAACATTGTGTTTGCTGTGGAAGGTGTAATTTTCTTCTTTGTAATTGTAAATGCTTCGGCACCACCGAAAATCTAACTAACCTTATGAAAGGAAGAGCCCACTGATATTTGCAGGGAGAATGAAGAATGTAGGACAGAGTTAAACTGAGAAAGTAAAGGATAATATTTAGTTGCAGCCATGGTAATGATCACGGGGACACTCTTGTTTCAGAAGCTCTGTGACAAACAGTCCCTGTGAATAAATTGTTTTTATTCTGCAGGCAGCTCCTTTCTCCCTGGAACTGCACCCAGCCAGCCCCTTGAGGCAGTGCTAGGATATCACAGTTCAGAGAAGCTGGTTTTCAGGCAAAATTTGAAATCTAGGGCCTCACAGTGTACTTAAGCATTTTGATGGAAATACTATTAGCCTTACATTGTGGCTGTGTTTTTAATTCCTTCAGAATTTTAGCTGGCTACCTTCAGCTGACAGGACCTGAGGGAATGGCTCGAAGCTGTGTCAGGGGAGGGTTAGGTTGGATGATAGGAAAAGGTTCTTCACCCAGAGGGTGTCTGGACACTGAACAAGCTTCCCATGGAAGTGGCCACAGCACCATGACTGACAGAGTTCAAGAAGCATTTGGACAATGCTCTAGGTGGGAATGCTGGGGTGTCCTGTTCAGGGCCAGGAGTTGGACTGGGATGATCCTTGTGGGTCCCTTTTAACTCAGGATAGTCTGTGGTTCTTTCAACATTGACCTTATTTTGCTGTAACAGTCCTTTTGCTGTGTGACAATGGGATACAACATCCTTGCACAGCTGGTCAATACTGGGGTGGGAAGGAGCTGACTGAGTAGTCTGAGATGCTGAGACAGCAGAGTAGGTTAAGGACAGCATTTTCCCCTGTACTGATAAGGGGAAGTTGATTTCTAGCATACATTTTTACATATCACTCTATATGAGCATGTATATACATGTAAATATATACTGTTCTTTCAACAGGAAGGATCTTTCCCCACCCCAAAATTCCAAACCTTTCCTGTGAAATTAATATAGCTGAAATATTTTATTATTTATTGAGATCTAAGAATGCAAATCCTGAATGAAATGCAGACTTTGAGGAGCTTTTAAAGTGTACCAAGGAAGATGGATAAAAAAATGTTGGATCATGTTGTTTTGGAGGACACAGGGATTCCTGTCACACTGCTAGCATGTAGGGAAATTCCGGGAGGAATCCCAGTTTGCCACTCTGCATCTGCTCAGAGAATCAACTGTGCCCAAAGCCATCAATTTCCCCCAGCAGTTCAAGGCACAGGAAAACTGCCTGGAACTTGTATGTTGCAGTAAGTCATTCATGAAAGGTGAATTACTGGGAACGTGGGAATTTGTGTTCATCCTAACGCAGGGATGTGATGGCAGCTGTGAAAACAACTGCAGTTCCCCAGAGGCAAAGCAGTGCTATGTTTGAGCTGCAGCAGCCCGGGCCAGAGCAGGTGAGGGAAACCACAGCAGGACAGGTGAGGCACCAAAAATGCCTTTATCTTACCTGTGGCCTTTTGGACAAGCTCCAGTTGTATCAACCCACGAGATCAGACAAAGCTGCTTTTAAGAACACTGATACAAAAATGAGGTCTTGGGTGGTCATTTCTGGTTCAAGTAGCTGTTTATATATTTATTATAATTATACACAACCTTGACAATCTGTATTGCCATTCAAAAATAAATCCAAGTCTTGTCAATTTGCACATGATCTGTCACTACTAAGGATCCCATTTACATACATGGTAAACATTTTCCATACTGAAACAACTGCTTTAAATTCTGATGCTCCCATCACCTCCCCCCTTATCCCCTGGAGTTATGGTTATCGACTATGGAAACTTTTCCAAGCACTGCAACATTCAAGGACTACAATCTTTTCTGATCAACTTAATTAAACTATTTCAACACCTGGTAAAGGTGGTTGATGGGTGTAGCTCTTAATTGCATTTTTATTTATTCTTGATGGATTTCATTGCAAAGATTCCTGGTTTTTGTTGCTTGATGCTTTTCCTTCTGACCAGGAAAGAAGGAAACCAAATGTAGCAGCTGTATCAAGTAAGTCACATCAAGCACATTCCTGGTTTAGTATTCTGCAGTGCTAACAGTCACATTTAGTTGTTTTCACTGCTATTTACATGTGTAGTAAGTTGCTGAAGTCTTCAAATTTCAACTACAGAAAATGAAAAATTCAGCTAGGAGTCAGCCACCGCACACTTTTAAGAGCTTGTGTTTATACTCCAACTGCTATCTTGGGAGCTGAAATTATAATTTACGAGGCATTAACGCCTTTTGTTAAGCAACATGTTTTTTACCACCTCTTCTGAGAGTTTCTGTCTCTTGGTGCCTGAAAGATGAGAAAACCTAAGAGTAGCAGAAGTGTAAGAGGCAAAAAATACTCCTCCCTCCAGTTAATAAACTCACAGCTAGTGGCAATTAATATAAGCATCCTTAGAGCAGGCAGACCTTATACCAGCCCACAACTCAAGTCTGGGCATCTGAGCTTCACTTGGGAAGGGCTCCCAGAAGTGTGGAAGTTACAGTGTGATTACACAGCAACGACAAGTCCTATTTTGAGGAATGAGTTTCATGATGGCAGTGATCTATGGGAATTGAATTTAGCTTCTCTTCCTACAGCAGCCAGGCAGGTGCTTTGAACCAGCAAATGCAGCGTGTTTGCAACATGGCTTCATGTTTTGGATGCTAGCATTGGTTAATTGACAGGCATGGAAAACCAGAGCTCTGACAAGTGTAGATTCCAACTTTTGTTAATTTTTCACACTGGTGCCAAAAAATAATTGGGAAGAAAACCCTTCTGCCAGCTCCTTGCTTGTTTCCTGAAATTACATTTACACAATCCTTATAGGAAAACCCCCACTTAAATATGGAGTATTTGAGAACTGTTATTAGCAATCCGTAGGAGAGACGAGTTCAGCACACAGAGATGTTGCCAAATACTAAGGAATTTCAAATGTTGAAGGTACAAAGAAATCTCATCAACACACAGATCGGATGCAGCTTCCACTTGTAGGTGGAAGAAGCAAAACCTCCATCCCTCACACCACAAGGTGTCCAGAATGCTGGAGCTGCACTGCAGACACTGCACTGCCCCCCCTCACTCTGCCCCGGGGCCTTGGGAGGGAATACAGCTTGTGGAATACAGGTTGGGTGTTTCCCAATGCCTGTGAGCAGTCAGGAGCAGCTGCTCACTGCTCTGCAAGCATGCCCCAAGGCCGTATTTAAGCAGTGCAAGGACACTGGCAGAAGCCAACAAGGGAGAGGAGTCTTAGTTCAAATTCACAACACAAAATCAAATCCTTCATTCAAAATCAAGGGGTATTTTGTCATGAAGCAGCAGCTTCAAGAAAGAATAGCATAAAGCCCTAACTTGAGTGTTACAAATCTGTTTATGTTACACCTGAAGTTCAAAGAAACTCCTTGAAGTCTAAAGTACCATAATAAAAAAAAGTGGAAAGGAACTAATGAATCAGTTCTAGACTAAACTTAGTCAAGAAAATGAAAACAAATTAATATTGAAGTCCTGTCTTGAGCAAGTCTATTAATGGACAGGAATGAGCCCTCTTTAAAGCAAAGAAGGAAGCTTTTACTGGTAAATGAACCAATATATCTATGCTGGTTTGTAACTAGATCTTTACATGACACTTCAGAAACTGATTTACAAAACTTTTGTGTTTTAAACAAACTCTACTGCCTTTACAAAGATAGTGTTGCTTCCTTTCTTTTTTTTTTGTGGGACATTAGGGGAACATTTGCAAATATTAGAAATGTATCTTGCCCTCAGCAGAAAGTTTCAAGTAAGACATTATCAACAAATACCTGCTGCTATAATACAGAAGATGCAGAGCAGCAGACTGCTGCTGGTTCCCTACCAAAATTTTGTGTTGCAAAGACACTCACTCTGGTGCCGGCAGGGGAGGCAGAGGGACGTTGCTCATTGAGTCCGACATTCAAAACCTCCAGTTGTGCATAGTGTGTAAGTACTGAAATCTGTCCTGGTAAAAGCCCCTCTTTGTAACAGGAATCAGATTACATACAAGCAAGTCATATATTAATGTGAATCTCACTGTGGAAAGATGAACCCTGCCATCGCAAATGGGATTCTTATGGACCTCAGAGCCAGCTTCTGTGGGCAGCATTCCTCTTCATCAGGGATCTAGAGACAGATCAGATGCACAGCAGAAAAACCTCCTATTCTAGTAAGAAAACTTGACTGAAACTGTTTGTCTGAACTGTATCTGCTTTGAAGCGTGCAGAATTATTCTAGCCTTTATCCTAAGCACTGCCTCAAACACCTGTGATGTGGTATTAAGCATCTGATGGCCATGAGCAGAGGACACTCAGTTCTTGCACATGAGCCTTTAGCTACTGGAGAGCTGACACTGGAGATTTCTGCAGTTTTGTGCTCTTCTGCCACAGGTACCAAGAAGTCTACCTAGACAAATTATTGTGTAGCTGGATTTTAGGAAGCCAGTAGTTGAGAATGCTGCTCATTACACTGCTGTGGTAAAAGCCATTAGGATACAAATGGTGTTAAAGCCTACAAGACCCCAGCCAGCCCAGGCTGACTGAAAGGACAGCTGCTGCTGCAGTACAGTCACCCCTCAGCACCAGAGGTGTGACTACCGTGGCAGAACTCAAGACTGGGGTCACAGAGGAGCTGCAGAACAGCTCTCCTCAAAGTCACCCAGTTTTTGTTCAAGGACACTAAACACGTAAAACTTACAGTGTCAGACCATCCACACACTGGAAGAGGAAGAGAGCAAAGTAGGTGCATCTCAGTCACTTGATGTCAGTCATGAAGATACAATTCCAGCACTTGAACTAGTCTGGCAGATTTCTGTACAGCCATGAATGATGCTTCCTTTTTCTGTGAAGGTATGAGAGAGTTGAATTCACCTCTCCCAGGGGTCATGAGTTACTTTTTGCAGCAGGAACAGTGGTAGAAGATGAAGGGCACGGCTGAAGATAAAATGGCTGCCAAAGCCAGAAAAAAGATTGTGATTCTTCACTTGTTTACAACAGCAACACCTCCAATGGGAGAACAGCTGCAGGAGTGCCTGGTTAACATCTGAATTTGTTTCTGAGACAGAGTTCAAGTCACTGAAGCATTACACTGCAACTTATTTTAGTTTTTTATGCTACGTAAAGAAACCACTTTTCATAGTTAGACTAGCCCATTCCCACTCTGGCACCAGATGAGTTTTGAAGTCTGTAGTGACTGGCTTTAGCAAGTGCTGCAGCACCTCAGTGACTGACAGAAGCATCTGGAATATATTTGGGACATACATTGGACCTTGACAACATGTAAGATGTCAAAGAAAACAGTGATTCTACTGTGTAATACATTGTAGACACTTTCATTAGAGAGCTAAATGACCAAAGCTAAGTGGTAAGCTGTGCAAGTTCACCAGGTAGATTCCACCTCTGGAGTAACAATATCCAGTTTTTAAGCTCTTTTGTTTTGGTCCTTGACCAAAAAACTTATGTGCTGAGCATCAAGGCTTAAATAAGCTCTCAGCATTTCTTTCAAGTTTGCACCAAACAGCATTTAAGCCACCTCAAAATCAGGGTGGTGATACCCAGTTTGCACAGCACTGTTTCTGTTGTTTCTCCTCCCCAGGATGAGATACAATCAGATGGAAATTGAACTCAAAAGAAGTGTCAATAGTTCCATGTGCAATAAGACATTTTCAAGGGAAAGCTACGCAGCAGGCCTTGAATGTTCTCCCCTCTCATCCTGCTGTCACCAGCATCACCCTGTCCTAAGCTCAGCAGGGTATGTACAGCAATGTGCAGAGACCAGGGATTCCAGCACCCAGCAGAGCCACGGTGCTGGAGCAGTCTGCAATGAAGACTGGTAATGGGATGGGAACCCAAAAAATGCTTAAGCTTCGATTATTTCCTATGAAAAAGACCGTACAATTCTCATGGTACATCAACAAGATGGACTGGTATGCCAACTAACCTCTATTTTAATATTTAAATTATAACAATACAATAACTAGAAAAGGTCAGTGCTTCAAGTGACAGGTTTTGTCACTTTGATTCCAATATTTTTCCAAAATAAAGATGCGATTAGATCTACACTTGAGCATCAGTAGTGCAATACAGTATCCTTTCCTGAATAAAGGAGCTGAGGTTTATCCACAATAAAAGCTTTAAATAAGGTAGATTGTTGCCGTTTATATATCAATTCTGTATGTTTGATATAAAATATATTGGGAAAGCTTCAACTGACTTATACAATCTACATTTGGCTAAAGCTCCACATAAGCAGCATCAGTGGAAATGAACATCAGAGGTGTACTTAATATAAAACACTTTCAAAACTACTCAGCAACAAATGACAGAAGTTTGGCTAAGAATAACTGAACATCTGAGGTGTGTACCAGACAAAAAGAATGGACCCTGTGGTTACTTGCACTATTTTAATGAAGTAAAAGAAATGCAAGGTTTAGTCCACTTCCATTTCTCCGGGGGGTTTGGTCTGCTGAGGGTTGTCCTTGGCTGGTTCGGGCTTGGTTTCAGCAGCGCTCTGTCCGTTCACGGGCCCGTTGTGCTCCCCGTTAGCTTTGGCCTGCCCGTCACTGGGAGGTTCTATCTTCGGCTTGGGCTTGGACAGAACGGGGTTACAGAAGCTATCCAATTCCTAGTTGTGACACAAGTGAGACAGCAAGGTCATTTGGTGGCACAGCAACTGCACTCAACTACAATGCCTCTGATTTGTATGGTCCCTAATTGTCACCATGACATTTTATGAAAAATCCCTTTGCCAGGATTTCTTCTCCTGGGAAGCTTTAGCTTCTCCCTATTTTGGTCCTCTGGAATGTGATTTGGAGAATTTACCCAGCATGTGAATTGTTTTTAATTAATGACCAATCACAGCCAGCTGTGTCAGATTCTCTGGTCAGTCACGAGTTTTTATTATCATTCTTGTCTAGCCTTCTGATGTCTCCTCTTTCTTAAGTATAGTTTTAGCATATCATTTCCTTTTAATATAATATAATATCATAATATAAAAAATCAGCCTTCTAAGAACTTGGAGACAGATTCTCATCTCTCACCTTGTCCAGGGACCCTCACAACATCGCAATGCCTAATGGCCTGGAATGGCATTGTCAAGGACCAGACTTCTCTATTCTGCAAAGTCTACAAACTTCAAAAAGTGCCTTTCACTACCTAAGGAGCTTCTGATTTGTTACAAACCTGTATGACAACCCATTCTGTAGAAATCTGGTGCTGTAACTCAGGGTATTTTAAAAAGCCTCGTGCAGAGCCTTTTTAAAGTAAATCAAGAGCCAGCCAGTGCTGTATCTGCTGCCCCCTCTTTATAGATCTTTTAATAGCTTTAAAATCTCTGAAGATGTATAATTCTAGCTCAGATCTAGGCTAAAATCTGGTTCAGGAAAAACTGATTAGAATGCAACAAGCACAATTTTTTTTTTTTTTACCTTAGATTTTGCTAGTATTTCTGCCACTTTGACAACTGGATCCTGAGTTAGACTGAGTTTGTTCTGAGCATTCATTTTACTGTTCAACCAATTCATAGCCTCATTAATGTATTTTTCAACTTTCTCCATCTCAGCAGGATCTAGGTGGTCGTATTTTTCATCCTAAGGAGAGAGAGGTATATTTGTATCACCAATTAAAATATGCTGCTCACCCAATTAAGATAATCTTTGAAGTTACAGAAACACCATTAACAGCTGTAAGTTCAGAGAATCCATTTCAGGTGGTACCAGCCACCATAAAAACACATCAATCTCTGATTTATGTTCTCATGAAGCAGCTCTTTCTGCTAGCAATGCTGAACAAGTTTAAAGCTCTCAGGAGCAGAAGTACAATAGCCCTTCTAAAGCAGTGTAAGAGGCAACTTCACAGGATTTGTTTAAACACAACACACTCTACAGCCAAACTCAAAACACCTACAATCATTGAATAGCTAAAGCATTTGGCTTTACCTTATTTTTGTATGCTTCTACTGCTTTCATAAGGAGCTGAATCTTCTTCCCCAGTTCATTTAGAACTTTTGGTCTCTCTTCATGTTCCATGCATCTTTCCTGGATAGGCTGTCCAAATTTCTGGAATAATAAGCACAAAGATCTTAACAAAACACCTATTTCCTTTAGTCTGCTTTAAGAATACAATGCAGCATGGGAAGGAAGGCTGCCTTTAACTCCTTTTCTCACCCCTTCCAAGAGCCAAGTCTTTGCATATTGCTTTAGCGCAACAACAACAAAAAAAAGGCAGAAGTTTAAACACAGGAATAGTGACTGTGCTTTCTAGGGTTGCTATTTTGCTGTTTTCTGCAAGAAGAGCATTTGGAACAGAAACCAGGCTTTGAAGGATGCTTGAATTTTCAAGTGGTTAATCTGAAAGCTTCTAATTCTATCCACAGTTTGCTTTTTCCTTCTCTTGAATACTGGTATCCAGGCAGTTGCCTGGATCTACACTGCTGTTTCCATTAGTTATTCTTCCCCTTGAGGAAATGTGACTGGAGAGTAAACAGCTGGAACCCAAGGGCTAGACACAAACTTCAACTTCCAATAAACTAGGTAGTTATTCATCAGAACTCACATTTTCCCCATTAGATCCTTAAAATCTGAAGCATTTAGGAGGTGTTTGTCATCAATAATCAAATGATACACTGGAAGCTACTGTTAAAGCACTCCAGAGCCCTTATTGTTGGACACTAGACCCAAAAATTGGTCTTACTATACAGCTAAAGAAGATCACTGAGAACAGCAAAAACAGAGCCTATATTCTGGAATGTAACTCTCATTACCCAGGAGTGCAGTCAAACTATTCAAAAGCCTCTTTCAGACTATAAGAAGTCTGACAGAAAATTCCCAGAGCAATTAAATCTATTATCATTAGTGACAGTCTGCTTCATTTCAACCATCTTCAAATTAGGAACACAACTCCCATTAGACTTCTAGTTCTAAACATGAGTGCGTTTTCTAGAAAACAAAACCCTACCTTTAATTCCTGAAGCTTATCCATGTATACTTGTTTTGGCTGGTCCTCTCCATCTTCATAAAGCCAGTTTTCTGTGTCCTCCAACATCAAGGTCAGCTTGTTTGAGTCCTGCAAAGCAAATTATGGACACTCCAAGTCAGAAAGGAACACATCAAATGAGACTTCTCTCCCTACTCAAAAAAGGACTGCTGCATCAGCTTAAAATATTCCAAGTGAGAGTGAAGGAAAACAGTAATTAACAGACTTCAAAGCCAAGATTTTACAGTGATGAGAGAGGCAGGACAACCCTACTCATGTGATTTGCAGGTGAAGTTTACCAGAGTTATAAAATCAGTCCTGAGGCTACTTAAGGCAGTCCATGCACCTCTGAAAAGTGTTCCATATTATCTGTTCATTTCCTTTTTATTCCTACCCACTCATGCCATTCAGAGCCACATGGTGATCTGTCCTACTTTCCTATGCTGACCATAGGGTTTTCACTTTCTGCCTGCATCCCTGACCCTTCCCTGCCACTGAGGAGCTTCTCAGGCAGTACAGAACTCTGCAAGTCAAATGTCAGGTGTAAACATGAACCTGAGCTTCACTTCTGGGAAGTCAAGCCATCTCCTATTCCAAAACTAGTCCAAGAGACCCCTGCAGCCTCCACAGAACACACACTCCAAATTCATCAACACAAAGGAACTTTTCCCAACAGCTGAAATGTATAAACAGGTCTTACTTCTTCAGTGATGAATTTCTCAAAGGCTCCACACAGCTTGTCTCTGAATTCATACACATATTCTTCAACAGCATTCTTAGCATCATTTCGTTCCTTCTCAAGTTTGTCTTGCATCATCATCTTCCCCTAGGGTGGAGAAAGGCACACTGAAAACTGAAAGCATTTTTAAGTGTCAAGCTTAGTGACTACTCTTCACTCTGTACCAGAGAAGCTGGCAAAGGCCTGGTAATTCACAATTACTGATAAAAAAATGTTCACCTCTGTATAAGGCATCACTACAAGCACAACCAGAATGGGCTAAGTTTAGTCCAGAGAAATTGAGTCATTTCACCAAAACCCAAAACCTGCTACAATTATGGGCAACTTCCTAAAGAATTATAAATTAGGTAAGTCAATGACTGCAAATATTTTTTAGATAGTAATTTACAGTGACATTAATTTGAGCAGTCACCTCTTTATGCTGCTTACCTCATTTTCTATATAGGAATTGATCAGATCTTGTCCCAGCTGCCTACAGAGGCTTGCCTGTATAGGGAGGTCAATACTCTTAACTTTTGTTTTAGCCTTTGGCTGGGAGGGATGATCTTGCTTTTCTCCAGGAGCAGCCTATGAAAAGAGTGACACTACTAAGAAACTTCCATGAATGTTAAGTATTACTACATTTATCATCAAAAAAGAAAGACAAATGAAGCTAGTTATGACAGCTACAAATTAGTCTTACTTAAATTAAGCACCTAATTATTTCTCTGTATTCAAAATCTATTACCTTAGTTTGGAATCAGACAGGTGAAATTAATTTCTTTAATGAACTGTTAAGTAAACTTGTTCAAAAGCTTAAAGCACTGCATATTGTTCTTCACAATGTCTCCTAATCTGACTAAATTCCATCTTCATTATAAAACCAGGTTAAAGAGCAGAAACCTATTTCAAAATCATGCAATGTTGAAAATTATGCAATGTTGAAAACTAGAGTGCTATGGTAGGATTCCTTACTTATCCATTTCAATACAGCTGTCCTCTAAACACAGTCCCATGTTTTCCAACTAGCAAAATCAGTTATGTGTGAGAATACTGGGCTAAAAATGTCCTATCAATACTGAATACAAACCTTTGTTTCAGTTCCAGCATTTTCAGTTTCCTCATCTGCCTGGTTCTGTTGTTCAGCTTGACTTTTCTGCACACCCTCTTCTTGATCAACCTGCATTTTATCCTGCAGAGAGTTACATAACTGAATGCAAAGGTTTGCTGTAAGATTGAGGACTGATACCAATTACAGTAAGTCCCAGACAACACATGAACTTTAAAATCAATCTTAAAAATTTATGGTTCACCATGTTTAAGCAGGCATTTTGATGTACTATTTGTATTTGTAGTATTTGTATTTGTAACTTTCAAATTAAATGAAAATTCTACTCTGCTGCTTGATGTTGCTGTCTGTCCCCATTACATAATTACACTAAGCCTTGTGAAATACTCACTTTAAATTAGAAACAAATATATATAAAATGAAATCCAAGAACATTCTAGCAACACACCACCAAGACAGGAAACAACAATGGATTCTCTATGGAACAGCCAGAACTCTGACCTCCTATAATTTCTGACCTAAACTTTAAAAGTTTGCAACCCAAAGCAGAAGTAATTGAATCACTGCAATTATTATCTGCATCTGTCTCACAAGACTGTGAAATCAATAAAAGTTAGCTTCTGGAGCAGCAGCCTCTTGGGAGTACATGAGCAACTATCTTCCCTCCTTGTCACCCAAAATAAAGAGAGCCTCACTTAAATTTTTCAGTAAGTTTATCACTTATGCCTTATTCTAAATTTAACAATCTGATTGGTAAATTACTAGTGCAGATCACTTGGTTTAAGTACTACAGCTCCATGTCATCACTGAAAATCACTTTCAATGACACAGTAATGGGCAAGCCTGATGTTTTCAGGATGATTCTAATGCTCAGAGATCCAGAGCATTAATAACCAACAAGCTGTAGCTAAGGTCTGAAAGGTCCAAGATTGCCTCCATTACAAGGAATTGGTATTTCTGGATTTCTGAAACTACATAGGCACGTAAAATATATAATTTACTACTAGTTCTGCAAAATAATAAAAACAATTGTTTAAGGATTTTAAACTAGCACAGGTGCCTATGTTGCAGTTTAAAGTGGACAACAAGAAGACTGCTTTGACTAAATTTAAAGGTTTGTCACCTGAGAGTAGGAAAAATGTATTCTCTAAATCCTCCCTTGCTGTTCTTACTGTTCACACAGAAAAGCCAACAACTGGAAGGAACTGCTTTGCCTACAGGAAACAGCTAGAGGGGATACCAGGACACACAGACAAGACAAACCTCCTCCTCAGAGTCGAGGGGATCATCCTCAATACTGAAAGGTAATTGCTGACGAGCACCATTGTAAAACAGAAGATGTGTTAGATGAATGAAGTGCTACAGATGGAAAGCCTGAGCATGGAAGCAGCTACTCTCACAGTGAATTCAGCACACTCCAGTAAGCTCCACACGCCTCTTACACTAAATGCCCACTCCAGCACTTCAACCTTTGCTCATTTGATTACCAACACCATGTATGGAGCACTTGCCCATAAGGATCTGCACCATGCTCAGCATTCCAAATATGCCCACATTCCTGGAAAGCAGCATAGTGTTTAAGAAGTTGCTTATACCAATTATGTAATGCTAGTTGTGTAACCATTTGCTCTAATTCCTGTAGAATATCCAGCTAAGGTGGGAGAAGCTAAGGCCAAATCCTAGGACACAGGCTGTCAGGGCCAGTGCTGGTGTTGCTGTTTCCAGCTCCAAAGTGTTCCCTGGCACTCAGTCCTCAACTCTGCACTGCAAAGGTGCACCTCACTGGGACCCACTTTCAGAAGGCAGTGCAGTTTTCCATGTATAAAGAAATACCATATATTTTTTACTCATTGAAAACATACTTTGTAAGGAAAACCCTTTAGAATTAATTTGTCAACAGATCTCATTAAATACACAGCCTTTTGCTAGCAACACTAGGTAATGCTAAGACTAGTAGATGACAAAACCAATGAAAAAACTACTTCATTATATTTTTAGGATCCGTTTTTCCATTCTTTGTTCTTATTGCCACACTTAAGCAATAAACATGAAGAAACATGTTACATAACCAAAGAAGTAATTGAAGGGTGGAGAAGCAGCAACCACCAGAAGCCAAGCACAGCCATTTACCCTGCAATTATCGGCTCTCATTGTTGCCACAATGACAGTGAAGATGTTGACAAGCTTTACATACCAGCTCCTCATCTCTGCCTTGGTTCTTACTTGCTGACTCGGTGTCCATGGGGGTGTCGTTGTGCTCCCCCTCGACGCTCTGCTTCTCGATGATGGTCGCGCTGGCCACGCTGAAGAGCCCGTGGATGTTGACGCGCACTTTCACCTTCACCTTGGAGTTGTCGCCGTCGTGCTGGGGACCCACGTTCTGAATAGTGAAACGCCCTTGGGAACGACACAGGCGGCTTTAATTGTTGTCCCAAAATGCAGAGGAAGAGGGGGAAAAAAACCCCAAACACATTGCTTTAAGGGTGTTAATTTAAACAGCAACTTTGCTGTTTGGAAACTTTCTATTTAGCTGACAATCCTACAATGTAAGGGGCAGGTAGATAAACTAGAAGCTGGTTCCCCGATTATTATCAGTTCACTGCTAATTAATAAGATGGTTTTGCTTTATCTGTATTCATAAAAAAAGGACAGTACTTTACTAGATGTTCTACTTCTCTGTTGCCTTCTGTAACCACCACACTAGAGAAACTACTCTGATTTGGTTTCTTTTGTCCACGTAACTCAAACTTCACACTGAAAAATAAAACATTAACAGAGATAAAATATTCTGCTTAAATTAGATAACATGGCTGCACTACACTTTTTGGAAAACGAATAGTGCTTAGCAAGGTTTCTGAAAGCAGTGGGGTTGATACTTTATTTTGCAACTTGCTGAAAATTTAAGTGTAGATGATATGCGTATGTAAAGGAGAATTGTTTCTTCCTCAGGACCACAGACTTCTTGCATAGACAGCCAAACAGAGAGCAGCAAATTTGCACCTGATTCATGAATCAGTGAATAAAACAATGAATTAAAGACCCTGAGGGGTGTACTAATTGTACTACTAACTGCAAAAAAAGTAGCATTAGCTAACAAGAAACTTATTTATGCCATCAAATTCTTTAGATTCTACTACAGATGCTTGAACTGAGGAAACACCTGTATTTTATATACTCAGATTAACAGAAAGAGGCATGACAGATAGCATGAGACAAGTTATCTGTCCAGACAGCTCCTTTGATCCAATTTCTTTGAGAAATACAGGCTGGCAGGCACATAAGATCCTAATCAATTTTATAGACTAAAAGAACCAGACAATAGAGCACTAAACTCTTGGTGCCTACTTCTTTTGAAGCATTCAGAAACTGTAAAGATAGGCAGAAGGATGAACGCAGGATTTTTTTTAGGCATGTCAAACAGAGATGTCAATATGGTTTGCTCACTACACTTAAATCAAGAGGCCTGTGCTGAGCCTTTCTAAAGAACCTAAGCTTTTCTGTAAGCTAGAAAATATGGAAGTAACATATTTAACAAGAAAGGAGAACCACTTTTTCCTGTATCAATAGGAGTTAGGGATGGAGGTTTTACTCCCATGTCCTTACCTATTCTGGAATCAGGATAAGGCACTTCATGTGGATGGGTATAATAAGCTTCCAAGTCAAAAGGCTCTTTCTTGTGGAAAGTAATTACTTTTGAGAATGGAGCAGCGTGGTTCTTACTGAAGACTTCACACTCCCTACAGCAATAAACAGTAAATAACATTAAACCTCTGAGCATAACTTCATGGATAATCAAAGGCAAGGTATGTTAACAATCAGCAGCCCTTCTGATGAAGCAACTGAGTGATTTGGTTTAAGTCAGTTTTTAACAAGAGTTGGAGGTCGAAGGCCTCTAGGTCTCAAAGCTGAACTCTGCATTTTATGTCACACTTATTAAAAATCAGGCAACTTCACCCTAACATTTTAATTAATTATTATTTCCAATTGTTAAGCAGTAACTGGAACCCCCAAAAGGTAAAATGCTAAAAACGAAAATTAGAATGTCAACATTTTTCTTTATATCCAAACACACACTGTTTTGTAGGCACTGTACAACTTACCCTGTTCCTTCTTCATAAGATGATTTCCATCTCAATGTTATAGAGTAAGGAACAACATCTGTGATGGAAAACTCACGCACTTTAAAAGCTGGAGAAAGAATTGCACACTAGAGAAAAAAAAAAAAAAAAGAGACCAAAAATTCATTATATCCATGTAGTCAAATAAATAGCAAGTACAAGAATTAATACTTATCATATAGGTCATATGGAGGTCCTGCTTATCACAGACTTTTTTTTTTTAAGAGAAACTTCCTAGAGTTAATTGAACTGAAAGACTTAACTAAAGTAATAAATGTTATTTCCTCAGTGATTTGCAGTAAAGATACCCAGCAAAATATGGGCAGTGACAACACAGAAGTAGAACAGCAGAATTTGGGTTCTCAAATTTAACAGGTCTTTTTAACTAGCCCATCCTTCTAACATGACACAGCAGCAAATTAATGAATGTCACTGTCACCAATTAGTGCAAGAACAAGTAAGACTGCATCTCCTCCCAGCTGCAGTACCTTTTGCTTGTGGTTAGCTGTATTTCATTAGTACATTTTGTTAAAGAAGCAACACTAAAGTTTTATTTCAGGAACTATACCTGCAAGGCACAGCCTCTTGCAACAGCTTCATCAGCATTTAGCGTGGTGCTTATCTCTTTA
>JAYDZK010000202.1:6484228-6495016 GCA_034509185.1 Euphonia xanthogaster | reverse complement strand
TAGAGATCTGTTCCTTCACTGCTGGAATTCTAGTAGCCCCACCTACTATTTCTATACTGTAGATATCTTCACGCTGAAGATCTAGAAAAGAGAGTGCATGCCCTTAAGTTATCATCAAGGTATCAGAAAGCTATCTTTGGACAAAAAAAGAGAAAAAAACATAAAAGTTCTCTTAATATCTAGACACTGTCACAAGCAATGAATGGCTGAAAGATCTTTAAAACTCTTTGTCCCTCCTGTGGGCTACAAAGTTTTCCAGTTGCATAAACCTGGAAAATGCAGAAGCCAAGCATCAATGAGAACAGCTGTTCTTTAAAGTGTGTTGTCCATGTGCATCCCCTTTCTGCTCTGCATGAACTCAGAAAGGTGAAATTGGGTCTTCTGCACTACTGGACAATATCTCACCTCTTCCAAACAAAACGAAACCCAAATAGATCTCATTTTATATTTGGCTGAATTTTGCTTGCCAGAAGAGAAAAGAAAACCTTTAAAGCCAATATATGTAAAAAATGGCACATTGTGCTTGAAGGTTAACTTTTTGATTCTGGAATCAGGATATGTGTATGAAGGCATCTCAAACAATTGTCAGTCCTTGAACAGCTCTGCTCAGCAGTTGCTCAGGTTTTTAATTCCTGTGTTTGCTAACGAGCCAAGTCACAAGATCAGCAGAATTCTTCCCTTTTAGCTGAAGGTGCTGGACCTGGGGGTAAAACCTTTCCTGTTAAAGTCTACTTCACTCCTTTATACTACATTAGGCAAAAAAAAAAAAAAATTTACTTTGTTATTGGCACATGCTTTAGGTAATTCAATTTAAGAATATACTCCAAATTACCAGGTCAGTGAGGACATGTAAGTACCACCATGGAACAGGCTGGCCAGAAGGTTGCAGTAGGGAATAATATCTTTTACCACCATCATTTTGGTTTGGTTATTCGGTTGTTTTTTTTGTTTTTTTTTTTAAATAAATTCAGAGTGCCAACCTTTTCCATGACACAGGGTGAATGAGGGTCAATAACCAAGGCTGCAGAGTAGCATGTGCACTAAATGAGGCGGGAATGGGATCATGCATTCATGGCAAGCATATGAATGGAACTTACATTTAACTTTTCAGTATTTAGCTTTGCAATTCTAATAAATACAAAAATACATTGAAAAGATAATCATTAAAGAGATCAGGAATGACTGGATTACTAGCAGCACCTCAAGTAACTTCTACTTACTGGCTTGATCCATGGCTGCTCTTAGAGGAGGCTCCACTCTGGCCAGAAGGGCAGCACACAGCTGCTCGAACTGAGCTCTGCAGGGCAGGGAGAGTGCTTGGTGTTATCAGGCTGCTCAGAGAGCACAACCCCCTGCCCCTCAGTGGGAACAACAGCCAGTACCTGTTCATCTTACTGGAGACATCCAGGTCGTTCATGAAGCACTCGATGTTGAGGGGAAGGTCGGACGCGTTGGCGCTCATCAGCTTCTTGAGCTTCTCACATTCCTGATACAATCGCAGCAGGGCTCGGGGATTCTCTTTTACATTCAGCTTGTATTTTGTCCTAAATTCTTCAGAGAAGTAATCTACCAAAGCCTCATCAAAATTCCTGCCACCTACGAAAGGGTCAAAGGTAGTGGCCAAGACCTGGCAGAAGTCAAAGAACGAGATCAGAAGTTATCAGACAAGGTTTGTGCTGTGTCATTTACTCAGCGCAGCAAGAAGTGCCATCATCGCCTTCCACACAGCTTCAGATGGCATCTGGCTACCAGGGACAGGCCCACAAAAGCACTCAGCCTTTAGTAGGTCACAGACAAAAAAGTCTCCAAACCAGGAAGCAAAGACTGTTCAGCTTTGCTTCACATCCCACTGGATTTAGACTTTGAACTGTCAGGGACGGCACAAAAAAACCCCCAACATCTCAGAGCGACTCAGGAGAGTTTGAGAGTCTCCCATAAGTGAGTCAGCTACACCACTGCAACACTTAACAAACTCCCCGAATATGCAAATATTTCAGGGATGTGAAACCAAAACCGTGCAGTGTCCTTAATTATCAAGCACTTTCCAGAACACACTTTAGGATGCTGCACTTCTGCATTTTACAAAAACTGGCTTGATGAAGTAACCAAAATCTAACAGAAAGGTTTTGTATTCCACATTAAAAAAAACATTTTTTGTAGATATTTACTTTAAAAAAAAAAAACCCTAATCTTTCCACAGAGCAGTATTTTGAGTTTTAAATACGTCAGGCTTTTAATGTGTGACTTAAAAGATTACCTTCAGTTTTCCCTTGTTAAAAGCACAGATGGAAACCTGATATGCAGAATGCCCCATATCTACAAAGACCACATTTCTTGGCTTCTCTTCCAAGGCTGGCAGATCTTGCTTGTATATTCCATAGGCTAATGCAACTGGAAAACACAACCCACGGAAGGTAAGGGGAAGGCACACACAGCTGCAGGCCATGCATTAAAAGCACCACCAAGAGACAGACACTGCCCATATTCACCCTTTCTAAAGACCTTCCTAACTCTTATTAAAAAGTCAAAATCATGTTGAAAACATATTTTTTTATTGACAAGAGAGAAAGAGATGTCAAGTGAAGGTTTAGCACTAATAAAGACTCCCCCTGTGTTTCAATTCTGCTTGTAGCCAAATTAACACTGCAATTTGTGAAACTGCACAGATTAAGCCTCATGCCTACACCTCTCCCTTGAAAAGCCTTAGCTTTGAAAAATTCAAGCGTGTCCAAGAGCTAAAGGAAATGTTTTGGAAGATTCATTTACACAAATCTATGCTTTCACAACTAGCACTCATTTGGAAAGCTTCTTCAGACTTTCTAAAAGCAAACAGAGTCAAGAAAAATAAAAATGACTGATTTAAGCAGCTCCAACTTTAGTCCCCATCAAGTGTGGGATTCTCTACCTCTGCTCTACCTTGGAATTCACCAGAACCAGAAGAGGGGAGTAAATTATAGATAGGGAATAAATTCATAGAAATATAAATATACAGGGAGTACATATAGGGAGTAAATTTATAGAAACAACTGTGCCATTGCTACAGCAGACAGGACTGCTCCAACTTTAAGCACAGATCCCAGGTTTATTTCCAAAGGTATTCCCAAGTGTGACTGTGCTCAGGTTAGCAAACCTCAGCTCCCATGGTGCCTCCCAAGCGCCGCACACCACCCCACTGCTGTGTTTCCAGTTCCCAAACTGGAATGGGCAGTACTAGCCTGGACAGCTCTCTGCCAGTTGTGTAAGAGCAGGGTGTCATCACCCTCACATTCGACAGCCTCAAAGGACAAAAAAAAGTCCTGGCCCTTTACCTGCTGTAGTTTCATTCATCAGCTTCAGACAATTTAATCCTGCTATCTGTGCAGCTGCCATTACAGACCTTCTTTCAGCATCAGTGAAGAAACTGGGGACCTGTTTCCAAAAATAATGACATTGGATATTAAATATATAAAATTTTTTAATTTGGAGTAGTCAGACTTGCCCATCAAGCTATCCTAAAAATGTCATTACCACAAGAAACTGTTATAAGCTAACCTCAAATTATCAAGGCTGTCTGAATAAAACAGCAAGCTAATTCATTTTAGTGCATATTTTAATCAAAAATTCAAAATATGCCAAAAATGAAGTTGCATCCAGGGTTGTTTCAAATAAAGCAGATTTTAACACGCCAAAAAAAAAAAATTGCTGAAAATGTTTTCCTAGATTGTTTGAATGAGTCTTTCCTCTTAAAATCATCACCAGTTCCTGGAAACACTTGTGCAGGACAAAGCCAACCCAACAAATATTCCCACACAGCCCCACAGTAAGTCACTGGCAGAAGCACTGCAGCAATGCTGGAATCCAGCTTGAGCCTGCATCCCTTTTTCAGCTATCACTGCCACCACAGTGCCAGCTTACAGTGTGCTCCAAGGTTCAGTGCCACCAAAAATAGCCACAGCACCATCAGAGCCCATTCAGGATCTGGCTGCCATCAGCTGGCACCTCTTCAGCAGACTCTTGAGTAGAGCTCCATTTTGTTGTGTGTTTTGTTGGCTACCACTGTGAGGCATTGCCAAGGATGCCTGGCTGTGTGGGAGGTATTCTCCCAGCTTAAGGAAGCAAGGAAAAAGATCAAAGCAGGTACACAGCTTTCCAGTTCCCATGGCTCTGCCTGACAGAGAAGGGATAACTGCAATCCTTCATGGCCAAACTTCCCACCAGGGCCAGTAAACAAAGAGCATGTGAAAAGCAGACACTGGACTGTGGATCCAACAAAATAAAACGACTTTTTCAAACAAAGCCAAGTGGTTTGGGTGTGTCACATTATCAGCACGACCCCCAGATCCCTAAATTCAGGCAACTCTCAACTGCACTACAACAGTGTTCACACCCATGCAACAAGAAAGGAACTTAACAAGAATTTAGGAAGGTTCTTTGGAAGCAAGGAGGAAATGCTTACACCTAGGACAGCTCCCATTTGTGACAAGAACTACAGCAATCAGAAATACTGTCTGTAGCCCTTGGAGACAAGACAGACTGCATCAGCTTCAGCACTGTGTCCTTTCTGAAAATACACTCTGGATTTAACAACCTTTTCATCTCCTCACACATGCTTCAAGAAGTACTCTCATTTGGAAAACCTGCCACAAAGGGTGTCATTTTTGGGGATATGATTTCTTTCTGCTACTTGAAGCTCTTACCATGGTATAAGTGGTCCTAGCTTGCATAAAGCTGCCAATGGATTGCAATAAATATACACAACTTACTGAAATCACACAGTCAGCCACTGGTTTCTTCAAAGCACTTTCTGAAGTCTCCTTCAGCTTGGCCAGCAGCATTCCTGCGATCTGTTCCACTGCAAACAGTCTCTCTTCATCCAGGTACCTCACCTGGGACAGAGAATTGGGATTCTGTGATCAATCATCTCAACCTTGCTCTCAATATGTGCAACTTCATAATAATAATTCTTATGAATTATTAATTCATAATAATGAATTATTATTCATAATGTTGGGCATGGAGACCCACAGAACACAAGTAACTCCCTGTCTGTTGATCTGTGCTCCCTACAACAAATCTTCAACAGCTCAGTTTGGGTTGTTTTTCTTGTGGAAAGCTTAACACCTCAGTTATCTCAAGGGACTATTCACAATGATACAGTATTTCTGCTGCTTGTGTATTCTGAATTAAAAAAAAGCAGCAAAAAAAGAGCATAATATAAGTAGGATCACATTGTGCTATAACACAGGCTAAAAATAAAAGTTGGAGCAAGCCCAAGGAACATTTGCTTCCTGCAACAGTCACTCAAGCACAGGAGGCAGGGAAGGTGTAAACCAGGCAATTCCAACAGTCTTGCCCTGCTCAAGAAACGTGGTTGAATCCTCAGCCTCCATGGGAGGTGCTGTGTCCTGAATTCCTAACAAGCTATCATCTCTCCAGCAATCCCAAGCACTCCTGCCACTTAGTTTGGAAGCAAATTAAAGGTAACTTGTTCAAATTTCATATTCAGAGCATTATGTTGTTTTCCTGACACTTGGCCTCTGCATGTCTGATGGGAACTAATAATCTCACACTGTAATTATACAGATTTGAAGATAAATCTAGTAAGGCCAAGTGAAAAGCTAATGTGAAAGACTAAGGAAAACGAATATGATTGATGAGAAGCCTCAATGGACATCTTGGAGAAAGTACAGACTTCTTAAGAGACACAGGAATGTATTCAGTTTTCTAAAGGAAAATGCAAGTGACCACAGAGGAAGTTAAGTGACAAGGGCCCAAAGTGCTCATCTCTACCACCAGAGAGATTCCACCCAAAGCTCTCACTCACCTTTACTCCTACAGAGCCATTTGGCATCTTCTGAAGTTCATAGGGAAGTTTGGCCCTCTCAGCTTGGATGTAAGGATCTTCAAATGCTCTTCCATGCAGTTTTTTGAAGCCATGGACTGCATTTTTTACATTTGTGATGATCTGTGGCAAAGATACTGTCATTACCCGTGACATTCTGATACAGAGGACTGTGCAGAAAGGAATTTTTCATGTTGGGCTTAATGCACACACTGACCTCTGTCAAGCCTCACACATTCACTGAAAAGCAAAGTGTGAGAAGAGTGAAAGAATCACCTACTTTTTAATCCATGGCTCCTATTAGAAAAAAATCATATGTACTTCTCTCTGTGATATCCATTAACTTGCTGCCATCAATTTTTCACTGTACTTTTTATTTTAGAGGAGCTTTCTGATACAGCATGAAATATTTAAGATGCTATATTGTTGCAGTGGCTGCCTGCAGGAGCTAATGAAGTTATTACCTCCATTAACCTTACATGAACCTTCAACAAATTAACACATTTCCCTTCCTTTAAAGTTCTCCTCTAATTCAGATCCCATCTGGATGTAAAGCCTCCCCACACCTATTCTCTCATCAGTGTTTTAACCTAGTCATTTGCAGGACAGGCTTTTTAGCAAAGAAAGAACCAAAACAAACAAATCCCAGCGAACACAATACTTAAAGCTATCAAAATAAACTACTACAGGACAATCTTCTCCAAGATGAGCTTGTTTACCAGTCAGAAAAGTTTTTGATTCATTTACCTGGCTCTTTGCTGCATTCCCGATGGCTCGGGTCTTGGATCCTAAAGATATACATGCTCTAAGCAAAAAAATAAAAAAGAAAAAAATGAAAAATTCAGCTTTAAAAGAAAACATCATAAAATAGTTCTGTGGTACTTTAGAACACCCACAAAAATGGAAGCAGCAGGACATGGATGTGTTAAATCACAGCATTACTGCATGAAGCACCAGAACCTGCAGTGGAATTCTAGTTATTCTGTTCTTTGCAAATTAGTTCAGAAACAGCAAGCAACTGCAACTGTTGCCATTTCAATTGCATTTAAGGAATTCTGTGAAAGTCAAAATGTTCCACAGCTCTTATCACGAAGGAAAGGCACTGAGAGTTACTTCTGGGTCACAGGTTAAAACCTAAGCAGCCTGTGAGATTTCCTTCAAGCTCCTGAACTTTACCAGCCAGGCTCTCTCGACTCGACAACCCTTGAGTCTCCCAGGGCCACACTCACACTCTAAGAGCCCTCAGCAACAATCCTAAGACAACAATTAAAAACCCACAAAGCACGGGAGCTGAACGAGGTCCCTGCTGCCAACAGGCACAAAGGGAGAGAGACCTGGGGACAGCTCCCTGCCAGGCACTGCTGTAATCCACAGCTCCCTGCAGCTTCTTGGCTACCAAGGACACCCCCCTGGAGCAGCAAAGGCTGCCTCAAGCCCCAGCCACCATCTGGCCTCTCAGCACTGCCTTTGGAAGTGTTCTTTTCTATTCTGGAAGTTACTAACACTGCATCTTCACATCACAGACCTGAAATACAACTCTGCCCCCAAAGGCAACCGATCTGGCCGCGACCATGCAGGAGCAACAGAGAAACTCAGATTTCACACGGCTCAAATGTAATTGTTTAATGCATGCATAAAGGTCACTCCAGCACACTGCTTCCTGCTTCCCCTCCATCACTGAGGGCACTGCAATTTGGCAGTATTTTCTAGCAACTTCTTCTCTGTGACATCCAAAACCTTCTCCAGATTTAACTGCTGCAAACACACGAGGCATTTCTCTACATTTGCAAAGAGGCAGTTCAAACGACAAACGACTTTTACAATGTTTGACGTCACCACCACGCTACAGCTCCCCAATTCCTCCTTGTGATAATTAGGGGAAGTCAGATAAAAGAGCAATTTCCAAGGCAAGCAAATGATTTACAAACGAATGCTATTGCATCACACCTTTCCAGTGCAGGAATCTGCCTCTGCTCCCAGCCAGCACAACCTGCACACTACCCCATGCAGAAGCAGCTCAGAGCCAGCACAGCTCCTGCCACGGGTTGTTTCAATTACTTCCAGCACAGGGGGATGGATGGTTTCTCCCTCCTGCAGCTGGGAAGCAGAGATGCCAAAAAAATAAATGTGCACTCCTTGGCTTCAAAAAATTCAGTCGTTTCCAAGATTCCTTATTACATCGTCTTAATTACATCATGTGATCACATTAATCACACCTGGTGTGAAGTCAGCTATGAGCTATCAGCAACGGTCCTGTTTTCCCACAAAACCACAGTGATGACGCAGAGCACCTGAAAGCACCATTTGCCACGAGTTTAACATGCCAGAAGCACTGGAAATGTGTTCAACAGCCCTGCTGAAGTTTTCTCCAGCTCAGGAGAAATCAAGTGTCAGTTTTCAAAAGAGATACAGGGCCAAAAGCCAGGAAATATCCAAGTTTCACTGAAATGCATGGCTTATTGGCAGGATCTTTTCCCCTTCTGTGCAAAATGCTTGTGCTAAAGCTTCCAGGATGAGACATGGTTGTACTGACACCAGATTACAGAATGTAATTAACTAATAGCTAACTCAAGCACCTGCATGATGTGAGCACCTCCACAGGAATAAGTTCATTTAAATAAGTCCACATTCAAATAAGTTCATTTACTGTGCTGCTGTGTGCCATAAGGGAAGTTCTGATAATTGAAGAATTAGATCTGTATCACTCAAATCCCACTTGAAGTAAAGATTTAGTTACGATGAGAAACTTACATAACAATAATAATCTGTTCAATTTCTATTTACCTTTGTTTGATTTCTCTCAAGACAGTAACACTAGAAAAGATGCTCCTCAAGGTCTCCTGTATTACTACATTTTGAGACAGAAAAGGTCAATGAAAATGTCACTTAAACCATGACAGGTACTGTCTTTAAGTGTATGTGCACCCCACATTCTCTTATTGCTAACTTGCTTCACTCTTTCATAGTCACTTTGCAAGTATCTTGGAAGTACAGTTAATCAGACATCAGTGTGAAAAATATCAAGTGCAGGTAGGCCTACCTGCAAAGAACACACTCCAAAAATAGCTAAAAATTGGAAGTGCTCTTCACCACAAGGGAGAAGGAAACTGCAGCTGCCTGAGGATTCGCTGGGCAACAATTTCATGGGACACTTTGCATTTGAAAGGCCAGAGAATTGCAGTTCTCACTGCATATCTAGTGCACAAGGATAATTACTTCCTGAGAGTTAATCCGAGAAGCATATCTTTCTAGATAGCAAAAAGAATTTTCCAAAGTATTCCCATTAAAACAGACGGCATGCTCTTCGGCAATCAACTTCTTTGTACTTTTAAAAATCTACTTTTTAGAAAGCAAACCTACATTTCCCCGACACCAGGGCAGCAGTGCTGAACTTACTACAGTCTCGCACAGCAGAAACAGCTTTTTCTCTGTTGGCTACAATTTGCTTCGTAAAAAGAGAAGCACCATCCAACCCCCGATTTTTATGAGTCTTACACGAATCCCCGAATCCTCCTTCAAAATTATGCACAGATGGAGCTCTAAAAATCCTAGACGTATCCCATAGAAACAGAGGAGCAATATCTCCACCTACTCTTGCGTCTCCCATCATCACGGACGTTGCCCAGTGCCCCCCCCTTCCCCGCCAGACCTCGGTATTCCAGGGCCAGCAGATACGGTGCAAGCACGAACAGGCTGAAAGAAAGGGAACTCATCGCGCCGCTTCCCCGCTGCTCAATCAACCTCCTCCTCCTCCTCCTCAGTCTCGCCCCCACTCGTGTAATTATCAATGGGAATGCTCCCAGCCCTGGCAGCCGTTCCGGAGCCGGGCGAACACACTCACTCCAGGGGCGGCATCTCCGGCTGCCCGAGAGCGGAGACCGGCGAGCAGCCCCAAGCTCCTCCGGCGGCGGCAGCGCGGGATTCCAAGGGCACGCCGGCACCGCGGGCACCCGGCACGCTCCCGCACAGCCCGCTGCTCCCGGCACACGCGCTCCCGGCAAGGGGCTCCGTGGCGGCTCCCGGCCGCCGGGGATCCCGCAGGCAGCCCCGGCAGGCGGGGCCCGGGCGCGCCGCTACTCACGGGGTGCAGCGGTCGCTGTACTCGTTGGCGATGGTCTCGATGCCGCCGCTCCGCGCCACGCCGATGTAGCAGTTGAGGAAGCCGAGGTCGATGCCCACCACGGACATGGCTGCGCCTGGCGCTGGCTCTGGCGCTGGCACCGGCACTGGGGCTCCGCGCCCGCCGCTCCCCCACTGCGGAGCGCCGGCACCAACCGGCAGCGGGCACGCCGTGCGCAGGCGCCGCCGGCGGGGAGCCCGCCCGGCCCCGGCGCCGCCTCGGCTCTTTCCGGCACGGCTCGGGCGGCGCTGCCCTTCCAGAAGGATCTGGAACGGGAGGGATGCGGGCGAGCGGGGCGGGAGCAGCGCCGCCCAGAGCGGCAGAGCGTCAGCGCTGCGCAGGGACCGCCCCGGCCGCCTTAAAGGGCCCGGGCGGCGCGGCTGGGCCCGGCTGTGGGAGCCGCACGGGCCGCGGTGATGAGCTTGAAGCGACCCTCAGCAATTAGGGCAGAGCGGCCATGAGGGCAATGGCACGGCCGTGCTGGCAGCGAGCCGCCGTGAGGAGGGGGCGGCTCCGGGAGAGCCCCAGAGGGCCGAGCTGGGGGTGAGCCCTGCGGTGTGTGATAAACGCGTGTTTTGTGATTGGCTTTTCGCAAATATTAAAAGGAATATCATAATGTGTTATGTTAGAAAGTTATGCCGCGGTAATTGTTTAAAAAACCTCTTATCAGAAGAAACTATCTTCTTGCCGCCTCACTCAGCCATGAAGACGGCATTAGGATGAAGAGGAAGAAGCTGACACTGACCAGACAGAATCCTGTTTGAATGGAATTATGCATCATGGATGAGGTGTATGAATATGCAACAGGCTGTTGCTTTTAAGGGTTAATCCTCTGTTAACGTGGGTC
>JAYDZK010000202.1:6472866-6484128 GCA_034509185.1 Euphonia xanthogaster | reverse complement strand
TGTGTTTGGAGATTGTTTACCCACAGGTGATTGTTTCATTGGACTCTGGTGTGAGTTGTTTTGACTCTTTGGCCAATCGGTGCCAAGCTGTGTCAGGACTCAGAAATTACTTCTTCAGTAACATCAAAGAAACATTAAGAAAACCTATACTGCTGTTTGCAAACTTGCCTTCATTCAATCTGTACTGTTATTTCCCCTTTTCTCACTTAAATCACTTGAATTGTCACTTTAGGATCTAAAAAAATACCACTGACTCTGTTCCACTTTGGTTTAGAGTCTGCAGACATACAAATACAGCTGCCCATGAACCACTGAAATAATGAAGTGAAAAGAACCTTGAAATACTGAATTGAGAATGTGACTGGACAAAGAGAAATCCAAATTTCCATACCTCTTTCTTCATGGACTGCTGGAAAATGGAACGGATTGAAAGGCAGCATTGGTAGAAATTCTCAATTAACTGAGGGTGGATAGAGCCACCGAGCTGTGCTACTTCTTTGTGAGTTGGAGTAATAAAGATTCCTTGCATTGTCTCCAAAAACAGATAGTGGAAGAGGGTGTTCTCAGGACCAGATGTCAACCTTAAAAATATTGGAGAATTCACTTAATTAAAATAATTTGCAGCTTTTGTTTCTTAAGGCAGAATTGTTTTTCTAATCACAGTAGGGTACAAAATGGATACAGCACTCAAAAGGTTCCTATCTCCACATCAAGGAAATCCTGCTAATTTCGACTCTAATACTCAATTTAAAAAAACAACAAATTGAACAAACTGTGCCGCTGGTTAGGCATTGCACTTGTGTTCTCAAAAACTGCCCCCAAAAAAGGAAAGTGAAATAAAAGCTTTGTTCATTGTACACCTACCTAGAGATAACACGGAGGCACGAGGTAACTACACGTGTGGTCCAGAAACTCCTGCTTGAAATTCCAAGGTCACACAGATGTGGGACAGGTATGCACAATTCTGACATATTATTCAGAAACAGATGTCTTTTATTGTATTATTTCAGATTTTTATGTTTAATTAAGCTCTCAGTTTAACAGATTCCCTTCTGATAATCTTTGCATAGCAAAGCTTTGGTTGGGATAAAATCACGAGGGGACTTCTGTGATCTGTGTATATTTAAAAAACAATCTAAGCATGGCCTAAAAAATGAAATACTCAATAAAAAATAGTTTCTTACTTCATAGCATTAGGAAGTTCTGTATCTTTCTCTGAAGAGCTCTTTTTCAGGCTTCCTGAATGAAATGGGTTTGGCAGGGTGTGTTTTTTCCTAGTGGCCTGAAGAACAAGCAGATAGATGAAATAACAGAGAACACACAGCTAAAGAAAGAACAGAATCCAGCCAAACCAACAGAAAGAAGAGGACAGTGTTGTGTTTTGAATAAGGCCCAGTTATATCAATTTATATACATGTATTTTATAGCCTATTTTAGACTAAGATTGATTAGGAGCAGTCAGACAATTGTACAGCAGTTAGTTGTGATAGGTTATTTTGGGGATATTCTCCAATTAAATCTGCTTTTTTCAACACAGCTGTGCCCACTTCAATCATGTGAAATCCCCAAATATTTACAAGCAATGATCAAATAAAAAAGTGTGATGGCTCTGAGGCTGACGTGGCGCTTCCCAAGGTAACAGAATTATTTTGTAGGGAATTCGGGGGACTTACTCAAGTTACCTTGAGTTTGAATGAGCTGCCCTCTCCCCAGGCTCCCAGAACCTGTTCAGTTCTCTCTGCCTGTGTTCTCTGACCTGCTCCAGCAGAGGCTGTGGATTGGTGCTCTCCTCCTCCGCGGGCCCCTCGCTGCCCTGCTCGGCCGCCCCGCTGCTCCTCGGGGGGCTCTGCTTCCGTGGGGTGTGCAGAGTGTCCCCAAAGAGGCTCCTCTTGCTCCCTGCAGTGCTCCCAGCTTTGCAGGAGCTCTGGAGCTTGCTCAGCATTGGTGAGGTGCTCAAGCTCTCCAGTCTGTCCCGTGCTGCAGGAAGGAACCAGTCAGCACAGGCTAAAGGTGGCACGGAGGGAGAATCTAGCCTTTCCTCGATGCTGGCGTCTATTCCTTCCAGCTGGAGTATGGTTGCTTTGACCTGGTCTACATAGATACAGTCTGGTCCTGGGTTCCCAATAGCTCTGGCTGCACAGCCCCCTGCCTCCAGCAGGACACACAGGACAAAGTGTCTCTGTAAATACAAACAGAAAATACCGCTTACAAACTCACCAGCTGTTTGTGGCATTCACATTTCCTGAAAAACCCCTTCACCCAGGATTTTTCTCCTGGGAAGCTGAGAAGCCTCTGAGAAAAAGGAAAACAATAATTATCTCATTTGCTTCTCCTGTGTTGTGCTCATGTGGAATGTGTTTGGAGATTGTTTCATTGGATTCTAGTGTGAGTTGTTTTGATTCATTGAGCAATCAGGGCCAAGCTGTGTTGAGACTCTGGAGAGAGTCACGAGTTTTCATTATTATCTTTTTAGCATTCTGTAAGTATCCTGATCTGTATTCTTTAGTTTAGGATAGTATAGCATTCTTTAATATAATATAGTATCATAAAATAATAAATTAGCCTTCTAAGAACATGGAGTCAGAGTCACCATTCCTTCCTCTGTCTGGGGGCAATGCAAATACAACAGCTGTTTGCTTGAAAGGAAGTCCACATTTAGAAAATCGAACCCAGATATTTGTGATGTGAGCTGTCTGAAAAGACAAGATTATGAAGGTACAAACATTTTCAACTGCAGTGAAAAGGCATAAAAATAATGAGAATTTATATTAAACTTTTCAAGCTTTGTAGATGTATAAATAATGCGGCTCCCTGGCAAATTCTATCCCATGAAACAGCTACAATTTGAGTATTTTGAAAAAACTACCCAACTATGGGAACAAGACAACCCACATGGCAGGGAGAAGTGATGAGGAGGACTGCATGTTATCAGAAGGCTAATTAATCACTTTATTGTACTATATTATTCTACATTACATGACGTCTAAACTGAATGTGCCAAGCACTCAACTCCACTGCCCAGAATCTCGTGACTGTCAGCCGACAGTCCTGACATACACACACGTGAATTCAACTGGTCAGTGAATCAAAACACTCACACTAGAATCCAATTAGCAGTTCTCTTCAGGTAAACAATCTCCCACAATGCATTCCATGTGTGAACAAACACAGGCACAGCAAATGAGATAAGAATTGTTTTTTTCTTTCTCTGAGGTTCAGAGAATGTGAAACCCAGAAATACTCTTGGGAGGAATTATGCCTTGCTTTTCTCTGTGAAGAGAAATGTGGCTACACCCAACAAAATGCATGGAAGTGTTGATCTAGTGAACAGACAACTCACAACAGCAAAAGAGAGGCTCAGAGAATGGGCATGCTGCAGCATCAACTCACCAAGCCAACTATCAGTAAGAAGTATCTTGCTTCAGGTTCCCTGTATCCTGTGAAACTTGACTCCTCACAGGGCTGGAGGTGATGCTGTGGGAACACTTCCCGCCAAATCACCAACTGCCCAATCCTCTGCTCTGCTGCCAGGGCTAACAGACAGTAGTGCTGGCAATAGAATCCCACATCAACAAGGTCTTCCTTTGGCAAGTGATTACCAATCAAGTAGCCCTTAATTAAGCACAGAAAGGGAAATGTGTTCAGTGAGGATACAACACCACCATGCAGCACTAAAGAGTACTTTTTATACAGAGATATCCCTGCTCCACCTGCACTGAGCTCTTAAGGTTTCTGGCCACAGACTGTCTTTTTGGTGTACAGTTGTACAACACTGAGCTTTTGGGCCACTTCTAAATAATCAAAACACTAAATATAAGCAAATCAACAATCAGCATGTATGCGAGTTATCAAAGGTGAGCTGGGCTTTCCCAGCTTGCAAAACAGCTACAGTGTTAAGGTGCTAAAATTCTCATTTAATTCTCTCTCCAAAAACAGTGAGCTTTCACTCAGTAATAAAAGTATTAGACTTTATTAATTAAAAAAAAATTGGAATTAATAAAATTTCCAAAGAAAATCCATAGTACAGTGGTTCCAGCACTAAGGGGTTTACAGCTGAAGCGCTGTTATGGCAGATACTGTGCAGCTCCACTTCTGTCATAACACTCCCAGCACAAAAAACAATTGCCTGATGAAATTCTTAAAATACAAGTTTTCTTAAAGCAAAGGCTGTTACCTTCCTCTTTGTACTGCTGATTACACCGTCTCCATTTACCAAGGAGAAATAAAGCTATGAATGAGGCCAAAGTGAAAAAAGCTGTCAGTACATTTGCTCAAGTCTTGGATTTAAAGAGAGATTCAATATAGAGCACCTGCTATTAAAACACAGGAATGAAGAAGAGTTCCAATTAAAATATCCTACAGTCTCAGATGAACTAACTGACTCTTACTACTTTCTTATTACTCTCTCTTTCCAATCCTTGGATTGTACACCAAGAAATTCCAGTTTTAAAGAAGTATGTTTGTCCTTGCTGTTCATACAGAATTTCCTGACACTGAGTTTTTCTGTTATGGTGTTTGAGCTTCAGGTCTGTCACTTGAAATACGTGCTTAAATCAGTCATATATTCACTTCACATTTGTGAGATTCTGAAAGACTAAATCAGATTTCTAGATGCATTTTCCTAATCATTAGGTCTTAATCATTAATACTACCTTGTAAAAGAGACAAGAGCCCAGGATCACATATAATCTTCTCATGTCATAATAATCTTCAGACTATTGGGGGAAAAAAAAAACATTGTGTAATTTTTAATTCTGCATTTTTTATTTTATTTACCAAATGCAAGTGAACTAATTCTGGCCAGCTGTAATCAATACTTTAATACTTTCATATTTGACCACCTCTTATTACCAGTACAGCAGTTAATACTGAGCATTTAAGGGAAATACCAATTTTTTTGCCTCCATTACTGAATTTTGTGTCATTACAATTGTCTCTAAAAATTTCGGCTCAAAATAACTCGTTTCTATTTAATTGTTATGTGCTCATAAACTATTTTTGTTAGGATATGTTTATTCTCACAGTTAACAGCAAAGTAGCTTTAGCATAACTACTGACACCAGGGGCCCTCCTAGAGTAAAACTTTCAAGTCAAAGCATTTTTTTCCAGTCTTTGACATTTTACTCAAAATAATCCCATTCATTCTTCTTTTAATACCCAGTGCTCCCCCATCAGCAGCACTGTTTTTAGATAGATATACTGTATTTTAAGTAGGTGGAATCAATTTCTGTGCAATAAACTGTATTTCTGTACATAATCACCCAGCTTGTTCAATGAAGGGATTCTTTTGAATAGCGTTTTAGAGTAACTGTTCTGGAGCTCAAGAGAGCTCTTTCAGGACAAAGTAAAGCTGAAATGTCAATGTGTTTACACCTTGCACAGCTAAGAATTACTTAAGTAAATTATATTATTATTACCTTTAACAGTATTAAAACTTAGCAGAATTTGTAATTGCCTTCTGTAAACTGGAAAATTAAATTCTGATCCACAGATGTTTCCAAGTTTGTTCACAATTGCTTAGGAAGGAAACTGTTATTTACACAAAGAAGAAATGTGACAATCACCTCTATGATTTTTGTAAACTTCCCATGGATTTACATTATATAAAATCATGGATTTTCAGTGACCAATCCTACAGGATTATAATATGTTATAATATTAAGCATGGAGAGAAATTCAGGATAAACTGCTTTGACTCCCACTTCATTAAAAGAAGTTGATGGATTTTGAAAATAGTCTTTGTTTAAACCACTGAATGTGACACCAAGGCAAGGAGATTCTGTTCAAAGCAAACAAAACCAAAATGTTTACCAGCTCTGCAAAGTCAGCTGCTTCCAGATCACTCAGTGCTGTGTCAATTTCCATCTGAAATAGTAAAAAAAAAGCTTTTTAATAGAGATTTCCAACACATTTATTTCCAGCAATAGCACATCTTGCTCATCTCAGATTAGGATTCACAGGTACAAAGTGATTGGATAAAAACCTACACCTGTTTTTTGTTAGTAACATCAAATATCAAGAACACCTGGGGATACCAGAATTAAGAAAAATCCTTTCTAATTGCTGGCTATTTCCCTGTTCTTTGAACTGTAGCATTTCTCTGCTTGTGTGCCTGCTGAGCCCAGTGCTGGTACAAAGGAGATTTCACTCTTACTTTCAGTGTGCTTTAAAATGTGAGGTCTAGAGGCAAACCTGGCATCCAACTGAGTTTTCAGAAAAATCTTTTATCCAATGGATTTAAGTTTTTTGTCTCTATGAAGTCACCAAAACTCTCTCACACATTGTTTTTGTTCTACTGGAACTACCTGAAGCTTCCTTATTTCTGTAACTGCAAGAGCTGCTGGTTAAATCAAGTTTAACTATGAGTACTTTTCTTGGTTCCAGGCACTGCAACTCATGACATAAACATGCTACTTAATGAAAAGAACCTAAATCACATGGTTGCAAACTTCTTGAGCTGTGTTAACTGGCTGCCTCCAGTTGAAATACAGCCAGTTTTCAAATGGAGAAATGTCAGCAAGCCTGTTGGCACTCAGCAACTAATCATCCTCTCAGCTTTTCCCCAGTCAAAATTTAAATGGCTTTCTGCCTGAAGAACTGACATTTTTAGTTTTATATTCGTTATAGAATGGAATAGCTCTTCACCAAAACTCTGACTGGAAATGTCATCTACAACAACAACACTTTTTTGGCAAATGGGAATGATCTCAAAGAACTCTGGAAAGTGATGCCTCTATTGTAAGCATCAATGATGCTGTTTCCTAAGTCCTTTTAAAACTTATTATTCTATAAGAAAAAAGCAGCCTGCAAGCTAAACTGGAGACCAAGGCACAACAGAGCCTCTCTACAGAAACTTGAGAAATAAGAAAAAAACATGGAAAGAGCCCTGATCAACAAATTTTAAAAAAGCAGTAAAAAACCTATAGTGCAAGGTGGAAAGAATTAAATAATGATCAGTCTGTGACTGAAGATAAAGGAGAAGACAATTCTCCTTTAAAGGAGACAACAGAGAGAAAGCCACACTAGCAAAGAGAAATCTGTTTGGGAACAATGGCACAGACTAGCATATTTTAAACTGGAGTCGCAGATACTAAAGTAATGAAAGTAGGGTTTACAACTGGCAGCTAAAATGTTATGAATGTCATAATAAAGTGTTATTTACTGTGATCTACCTTTTATCTTACTACTGCTTAAAGCACAACTCAGTTTCTAACATGGAGGTAATGAGGCACAGTGAAATGGTGCAGAAAACTGTACTTGTGTGACATCAACAAATGACATGTGGGTATTTATTTTGATTCTGCAACAGCCACTTATAACTCTTCTAAATTATGAGAAGTACATGTGTCACCTTGATTTTCTAAGATTTTCTAAGCCTTCTGATGTTTATATTCTCACACACTTTATGTAAATAACTCATTGTTTTGTGGAGGAGGAGAAATTTGATGGACTGTTGGTTCGTCCAGTGTCATTGGAGAGGTGGCACTTTCACCCTCCAATCCACTGTCACTTTTAGAAATCTCTAAATGTTGGAGTAAGAAATTAAAAAGTCCCTTTTACCTTGAAAAGAGCAGTGTGTCTGCGTCATGTTATTTTGTGTCCTACAGTGACATAAATGGGCCTCCAGAATAATATTTCCTGCCTGCCAAAATACTTCAGTGGTTAAAATCAAACATACAGCTACATACCAGGGGCTGCTTTCTCTACTCTTCCTAGATTATTCTGAAGTCACTGAACTACACTCACCAAAGCAATCCTGTGGGAATCTTGAACATTTTAGGAAAATGGACCATCTGGGATAGGCAAAGCACTTAGGTAAATCAGACAGGAAGAGCAGAAGACACCTGCACTGACTTTTTGGCCTGTCATGGCCAGGTTTTCCTGGAGAGATGTGAAAAGGACGTGACCTTGACTTGCTGGGGCAGCGTCAGCCAGCGCAGCCCAGGGAGGCTGCCTGGGAGCAGGGCACTGCAGGGATCCTGGAGCTGGGCACTGAGGCTGCTGCCGGCTTGGAGCCTTGCAGGATGGAGGGCACGCTGGAAGAACAGGTTGAAAAAATGATCCAGGCGAGAAACATTTTCCACCTGGCAAAAAGCACTGGACAAACATGAACTTCAAGTTAGAATAACACTGAGAAATGTGCAGCTTCTTTCTATAACCCTCAGTGATACACAAGCCTCTTTACAGCAGGATGCTACATTTGGGTGGTTTTTTAACATGAAAAAAAGGGTTTTAAACATGAAAAAAACCACTAGGCTGATATTCAGGCAGTACCTACAAAAAACAAATTAAACCAGTATGCTGTTACCATAGAGCAGTGGCACGGACACATTTTATGAAAAATCCTTTTACCAGGATTTTTTCTCCTGAGAAGCTGAGAGGCCTCAGAAACAAAATGTAAACAATGATTCTCTGCTGCTGTGGAATGCAACAGGTGCATCCTTGATTGGTCTCATGTGGTTGTTTTTAATTAATGGCCAATCCCAGTCCAGCTGGCTCGGACTCTCTGGTCAGTCACAAGATTTTGTTATCATTCCATTTCTTTCCTTGCTAGCCTTCTGATGAAATCCTTTCTTCTATTCTTTTTGTGTAGTTTTAATATATAATTTTCTTTTAATATATATGATAAAATAATAAATCAGCCTTCTGAAACATGGAGTCAAGATTCTCATCTCTCACCTCGTCCTGGGACCCCTGGGAACACCACCACAGCTGTGCACCAAGCCTTCAGTTTTGGATGTTATGGACACCACTAAGGTAGCTTTTACAAACAGAAATGAACACCTTTTAAATCTTTATCATCACATTTATTAAGAATTCATGAGGGTGTTAGCAACAGCTTTTCCATTTACAGTTATTTGTGCCTGACAGACTATTACTGAAGAGCCAAGCCATTCTACAGTAAGAGAAAATGATCAAAATTGCATTTCTTATCTACTGGATTTGAGGTGCATTTTACAGAACTTGTACAGGCTTCCACATTTGTTTTGTAGAATTATATTCAGTTCACAGCTTAGTGAAAGCTTTTGGTAGAAAACTAGGACTGGTTTTCCTTTTCCTACTCAGAGCCAGGTGTTTGGGGTAGGGCAGGTTTGTGGGTAGAATAATTTTACTAGGTTGTTCAGTAGCATTTGAAGTACATTTAATAATCCTAATTCTTGCTGTGAAGATTATCTTCAAATAAATAATTCTTTAAGAAACCATGAAAATGCTCTTGAGAAAGCAGGAGTTTGTTCCCTGCATCCAAGTTTTGCCATCTGATAACAAGAAGGAGTTGTTAGTTCCAAAGTGTTTTGTTTCAAGGTTCTCCTCTCTTGGTATTCCAGGAAGTCAAAATAAAATCTGAATAAATGTTGGCATAGAACTTGCTTAGGTCGTTTCAGAAAATACCAGGGATACTTAAATTCTTACATAATGCCCTGCATACCTCTGGTAATCTGTCCTAAATATCACAAACCTTGAAGTTTACCCCAGTAGCACTACTGATGTCTTCCTTTCAGACTAAAGGTGATTTCACTGTGTTATGCTTTATCTGACCAGCAGGCCTGCAGTTCATGCTGGTTTTCTTTCAGTGCTGTGCCTCTTGAGGCTTTGCCAAAGAATTGCCTCTGCTTCTGGTCATTAACTTACCACTAGGATAGAGAAGAGTATCAAGATTACTAAAAACACAAATTATAATAATTTAGAGTAAGGTAAGGGGTTTACTAGCACAAAATATGAGAATGAGAGAAGGTATATGTGTTGTGGGTGTATACATGTATTTTGTGAGCCTTGTTTCATTCTTGTTGTTCTGAAAGTACAAATGAAGCTGATTGGTATGATTTTAACAACTTCTTGTCATGCTGCTTATTCTGATCCAAGTGGAGGCCTTGAATTAAATGTATCACCTGTAATTTCTCCAGTTTAGGTGGTGTTTTCCAGATGGGATAACTTCTGAAACAACAACCCTACTACAATTGCTGCTTTCAGCAAAACTGGTTTCTGTCAGCTAAGCAGCAACAGCCATTATCAAACAGCCTCTCATTTGCATATATTCATGTTGACCCAAAACAAAATATGCTAAATGCTTGTTAGCTAGGTTATGACAGTTATTTATATTGATGAACATAAGTATTATATTTATTGTGAAGATATATTTCATATGTGTTTATCAGTGGCCTGAATTAGACAAGATTGTCTTTCTGCCACTGTGAAGGACCTGGAACTTTACCTTGACATTGCAAATGGATTTGATTTCAGATGTAGCTGAATTTTAATGTTTTAAAAAGTGTCTTCTCTCCAGTATAATTAGGGATTTGTATTTGTATTTTTCTGTCCCAAAAAAAGGTGTGCAAGTTTTTTGCAAGTGAAGACTAAAAAACAGTGCTGGTTCCTAATACAGCCCTTAAAATGTTTTAGAGGACTCTATTGATCACTAATGAACTGCAATCTACTATTTCACTCATACTAAAGAAGGAAAAAAAATGAGCTGTGCAAGTTTTAACAGCACTGAAAGAATTCAGAGCACCCTTAGGATGGGAGTGACCTCATTTAATTCCTAAGCCTTCTACTTGCCCAGTAGAGCTTAAAGAAAGCATCAGAAGAAGGATCACAGCTTTTCTAAGTTTAGCCATTGGTACCAGCTAATAGAGCATGACACCAGATAAATATTTAATGGTCAGAAGATCCTCCTTTGGAGTGATCCATTAGGAGAAAAGTTCCTTAGTGTCCTTTACTACAGAAAGACCAAGGAATCCAAGAAAATACTTGCTTGCTTGAAATACTTTCTTGTTTGAAATTCTCAGTGTTTCCATTTTGTTCATACTAAAACAGCATTGAAAAGGCTTTTACCCGGCTGGCAGCATTTTTAGCCAAAACACAGCCCAAAAATACAAAGAGCCAAGCATATAGAGGCCTAGAACACTCAGTACAGTATTTCTTGAGAAAATTTAAAATGGCTCAGGATCCTTCTCAGTACTGAGGATAAAAATCTTAGCATGTACATTGAGAAAACTCTTATTTCTGAGGTAAAAATTTTCAAGAGGGAAAGACCAAACATTGTGGAGTATTGATAACTTAGGATAAAAGAAGCATTTAGGAGGCATTTAAATGTCTGGTTTCAAAGAAATTAAGCCCAGCAGTGTTCCTAGGATTTCACCCCAGCCATTAAGTTTGACATGAAACCTTTGGCTCATGGAATTTGTACTTTTTTTTTTTTTTTTTTGAGCTGCTAAAATATCAGATGTGATCCACAGGCCAAGAACTGGAAGGACTGGGGCAACC
>JAYDZK010000202.1:6448334-6465025 GCA_034509185.1 Euphonia xanthogaster | reverse complement strand
ACAGAACTTTAACTGTCTCTCAGTCTGGAGTCATCCATGCTGCCTCCCACATCACTGAAATAGAAATGGATCAAGAGACTGCATTTCAACATATCCTAAATATATATATATATATATTTCTGTGGAGAAGAAATGAATCTTCATCCTGAGCAGTGCATAGGATCTGATTAAACATGACTACTCAAGTCCCCTTTTATAACTACTGTCTGTGAAACCTTCCACAGCTTTGATTCCATTTCTTCAGAAGAAAATCAGTTCAATGCACAACAGAAAACAGAAAATGCCATGAAGAATGAGAAAAGCATTAATATTCCACTCTATATATCATGCTCACGTTCTCAATACTTAGAACATTTCTCAAGAAGAATTTACTCAAACTGCAAGAAGGTGGCAGGAACAGGTAACTGAGGGACATGGATCATCATCTTCTGCTTAGGGAAGGTGACAAAGTGGAACATGACAGCTCTCCACAGCCATGGCAGGGTAAGACATGAACAGTTAACTTTCTCTCAGAGCACAGGAACATGGGGGTATGACACGCACTTGGTTAGATGGCCATTTGAAAGCCAGTGATAATTAACATAATACAAATCAGTCACATAAATCACTCCAGGATGCTGTGGAGGTTAAAGGAATTTTAAGAAACAAAGGAGAACACAGAAACCCTTAACTGATTTTACAAGTCCTTGCTGGAAGCTGGAAAGTAATGACTGGAAGGTCCCTCTGTATTTAATCTGCTTCTTAATACCATTATACATTTCTCAGTGTAGAAGGAGAAAATGGAGCTGTTGTACCACTGGTCTGCCCCAGACAGGCATGATTTCATCTGCAAGAAAGCTGGCTTGGAAGATGGATTTCATTACAGACAGAGCTGGGGGCACTGCCTGCCTTTTAAAGACTGCCTGCCGCTTCCTGTTTCCAGTATCTGTTTGCCATGTGCTTATGGTCTGCACAACTGGAACTCAAAATTTCAGGCTGAAATTTCTCATTCTAGATGTCTGCCTCAGGCTGGATATTTTTAGAAAGTTTTGAGTAAAATGGTTCTGCAACTTCTGAGTATCAGAGTAAAGCATATCTTGCCCTTCCTATTCTGTCTTCTCTGTCTGGTGGTGCTAGGAAATAGCAACTACTTTGATTACACAAATGTAAAACAAAGGACTAATGTAGCACTTGGACTTCTGTTACTCACTAAATGCACTAAACTAGTCCTTACAAGCCTAGATCCACTTGTCTAAACTGAGGTAAGAAAAACAAAATTCTGGAAATACAATAATGAGATCTGTTATGTCACATAGTGTGGCTGAATCTAGGTAGTGAAGTTTTTAAAATTAATTCCAGCAACTTTTAACATGAATCCAGAAGAGCAGGGACTTCACTTAAAGAAATAACAGAGGTAAGTAAAAAGGCTTTAAACTGCATATTTTTTTATATTCTGCAAGGCAAGGCAAATGAGAACACAGTAACAATTTTGCTTGTACTACAAAATGTCAGCTACAACAACCCTGTGTTCCTTCAGCAGCATGACTGCAGTGTGCTGCATTGCAAAAAACCCAGAAGTCTGTATTTACATCTCCACTGGTCTATTCTAGCCACCACTTGTCTGGCTTGACTCAAACTGCACAGTGGAAAAGGAATAACTGCACTTTAATGAAAGGATTTGGAAAGCCACCATGACAAACTGTTCCACATTTGAAGTAATCTTGGCCTGCTTTGACAGATTTAATGACAGAGCAAACACTGACACTGCATCTCCAGGAACTGCTCTGTCAAGGGCTGCACTGCATCTGAGCAACAAGTAATACCTACAGCCTCATCTAGAGAGGGAGCAATTACACACACTGGATCATCTCTGCCTTTTGCATCATTCTGTATTTAATAACAGTTACAGCAACTCTGTATTTGGTCAAAGGCAGACAAGAGAAAGTTTTTCTCCCATGGAGCTCTGCCAGTACCTGACCACAACTGCAGTAGCTCAGGGAACCTTCAGCCAGTCAGATATCTTGGAAAGCTTCCTGAACTGACATCCCCGGTACTCAATCTCACTCCAACTAAAGATATAATTCCCACAGGAACTTGCATATAGAGCTTTGTGTTCAAGAAAACATAAAATTTCCACTTTGAAAAATCTCTGTACAGTAAAACATGTCTATTACTATCATTACCTTGTATATTCTACCTGAAGAAAAACTATCAGGAGACACTAATTTTTAACCTGCTCCTGCTCATATCTCCAAGTTTCAACTTTTAGCTTGTCCTCCTGTCCATCAGGAAGTGGGTTTAAGCAGAGTAACTCAAAATATTCCATTTTATGCTAGTAACATCCTAGCTAAGTAACACTCTCCTGGCTTCGCTCTGAAATAGCTATCTAATTCTTCATGACTTATTTAATTCTTCATTAGAGCTCCAAAATGATTCAACTGGAAGAAAAGATATATGCAGTGGGTTTTGGGGAAAGAAACATCATTCATCAGATTTTTTGGAACTTATTTTTGTTACCAATTTTTATTACTAACTTCTATCAGTTTCATCACTGTTGAGTTTTGAAAGATTTTGAAAGTATTCAATCTAACATCTCTTAGAACCCCAAGAATTAATTTTTGTATTTAAATCTTAAACCAGTATCAATTTTACAATTTAAATGCTCTTAAATGCTTTTAATAGCACTCCTTGTTAATTCAGGCTTGTTTTTACTCTCTTGTGGTTTGTGAGTCTTGTTTATATTGATGAAGATATAATTATTCTATTTAACTATTTTCAGAACAATTATTACCATTTTTAAATACAGTAATTGGCAAAAAAAATGCACTACTATTCTGCTGACATGTTTATTTTTCAGGTAGACATCAGCACCTACCTATTTTCATAGGATTTTTCTGATTCTGACTTTTATCAGAATTAAACTCTGAAATTTGTACTCTGACAAGTCAAGCAGTGCAGTCAAAAGACAAAGGAGGAAGTTGTAAGAAAAAGGCCACCTAAATTTTGTTTCCTCAGGAAAAAAAAAAGGCAAAAAGCAGTACTAGTTTTTACAGAGGATTTTTGGAATAAATGTTCAACTGTACTGTATACTGTACCTGCATAGGACCTGGAATACAAGACAAAACCCTCTCTATGTTTTCAGAATTCACATCGACATCATTTACAGCAACAAGAACATCTCCTGGAGGTGGAACAGACAAGACATGAGAAATTCAGTTGCTACTGCATCACAATACAGAGCAAAACAGTGTCTTACTTAAAAAAATAATGTGCCATTCAAGCTGTCATAAATGTCCATTTGTTATATTTCAGTCAATGGACTTTTAGTCCATTACCTCAGTGCTCCTAAAGCCTTATGGCCACACTCACATCATTTGACAAAAATCACAGAAATATAGAGTGGTTTGGGTTGGAAGGAACCTTGAAGACCATCTAGTTCCAAACCCCTGCCACAGGCAGGGACGCCTTCCACTAGACCAGGTTGCTCCAAATGCCATCCAACCTGGCCTAGAACACTTCCAAGGATGGGGCACCCACAGCTTCTCTGGGCAGCCCTTTCCAGTGTCCCATCGTCCTCACAGTCAAGCATTTCTTTTCTCATATCCAATCTAAATCTAGTGTCAGTTTAGACATTCCCCCTTGTCCTGTCACTACATGTCCTTGTACAAAGAGTCTCCCCATCCTTCCTGTACTCTCCCTTCGGGTAGTTCAAGGCCACAATCAGGTAACTGTGAAGCTTCTCCAGGCTGAACAATCCTAATTCTCTCAGCCTTTCTTCCTGAGAAGTGCTCCATCCCCATCCCTCTGATCATCTCCATGGGCCTCCTCTGTAACAACTCTCCAAGCCTCTCCCCTCCATCCAGGCTTGTATCACTCTTGTTACCTGACCAGAAAAGAGCAAATTTCTCAACTTAGTCCTTTCTCCTCCATTCCTTGCCCCTGCTGTGGGTTCTCCTCTCCATGTTTTTATCTGCCAGTTTTTCCTGCCTAAAGGCATCTGGTGTTTTCTACATCTTGCACCCTTACCATCACTAGAAATGGGGAAAAAAACCCCTTAGGGTCCCAAAGACAAAATCATTAACTGCAAGAGAAAAAAATTTGAAAAATTAAAGGCACCACTACAAAAGCATACAGAACCAAATTATAACTTACAAACTTAAAATTCACATTACAGTCTAAAGTACAAAAATCAAACTGGGATGAAGTGAATGAAAATAGTCACAAGAATTATCCCAGTGGAAATTAATTGATAACCTATGCCTCATCCCCCTCAAAAAGATGCATGTTAAAGCATAGAGTATGCAAAAGGGATGTGAGACCTGTGGAAAAATAAATCAGCTTGTGAAACTAGAAAACATAAAAGTAAAATAACATCAAGAGATAAAACTACATAGAGCTGTCAAAAAGAATAGAAATTGGAAAGTAGAAATAAAAGGGGTTTTGACCATTCATTGTTTGGCCTTTCCTTGGAATGCAGGTGAGTGATCCCATCCAGATTACTCCTGACAGTCCTATTCAGCTGTGCTGAAGAAAAAAGAAATCAAATGAGATCAGATAGACAGAAGTAATACTGCAGCAACCACGGGAAACTAAGAATCTCTTGGTTAAAGACAAGGTGAGCAGAGCCTAGGTAAGAAAGCAGCTAGAGTGGAAATCAGAAGGTTCTGCAGACCCTAACCAGAGACTTTCTACAAAACTTTCCAATAAAGGTACTTCGAGCAAACTACCTAAAATGAGTGGCACCAGGATTCGATGGTTCATTAGTTCCTTCACAGAGGCAAATAGCCAACTTTAGACTAACCAAACAGGCCTTATTTTCTACTTGATTTTCTTTGGTGGCACTTTGAGTTGTCTCTGCTTTCTCTTGTGAAAAACTCTGTTAGCTCCTAGCTTGTATTTTCTGTAGATAGGGAAATAAAGAAATTATCTTCTTACTTACCACTGAAAGTGACCCAACTCTTAAATGTGAACTAAAGAGCTCCTCTGAACGAGCAGATTGAAAACCAAGCTTCATTTTGCTTGAGCTGCACAGAGACTCCCCTAGAAAGTACCTCCATATCCTCTCCAAGATTATTAACATGGTGTTCATCACTCAGGCAGTGGAAAGGGATTAGAAAAAGGATCTGGATTTGCAGCAAAAGTGCATGTTTAGCATAGTTATATTTTAAGCCTTGACTTGACAAGAAAGATGTCATCAAGTGCAGAAATAAAGCACTGAAGCACTGTAAGGTTCAGTGTGTATTTCAGTTTTCCAGGGAGAAGACTTGCTCAGCTCAAACTGACACAGTGCTAATGACATGCACACTATTGAAAAGCACAGCCTGAGTCTCTGAGGTCTCTCCACTCCCTGAGAATCTATTCAAGGCCACTGAATGCTCAAGTTCAGAAGAAGACTGACAGTAACCAGGATTTCTATGTTCTACCTTGGTTTTAAATACCTCCAAATTGCAACTGGGGTTTTTCCCAGGTACGAGGTCGATTGCTCAAAATCAGCAGTGATCAAAATCAAGGCCAACAAGAGACAGAACATTCTTCTTAACCATCAGTAAGGACACACTGATTACCTCCAAAATGCAAGCAATATTCCTCTTTAATATACCAGGCAATAACCAGTTGCTCACTCTTCTTTTACATTAAAGGAAAATTCATTCCTACTCCTTCTCAATGCAAAACCAAGAAAAGGCTAGATTTTATTCTACATATAAAAATGTTTAAAGTTTTTCTTTTCCAAGAAATAGCTCTCTCCCTAACCTCTGTGCTTTTTGATGCATAGCACAGTTAAGTTTTAATCTATCAAATCTTCAACACAACAGTAATTCAAAGACAGAAAAGCTGAAAGTTAAACAGCATTTAAAAGGAACTCAGTAAGTCCATGCCAGAGCCCCAGGACATGAAAATTAGTAATGAAAAGCAGAGCACTCAGGCTACTCTGATATAACAAGAATTATAAACAGGATTACTATGTTCTTTGCTAAGAACACTGTATTACAGATCATTATACACAACTACAAGAGAAAGCATAAAGTGCTCTTGTACTCAAATGTACTCATCCTAAATTCATCTGCTTAAACAAAAGTTGATTGTGCTCTGTTTGTTTGACTGGATCTTTAGGATATATCTTGCAGACCCATTCAGAGGAGCTGCACACACTTTGTGAAGACATCCACACCTCAGCACTTGAAGGAATGTTTTGGAACCACCAGGGTGGAATAGACAAAGACACTTTGAAGGGAGAAGAGCCATCAGTATTTACATGTTACATACTCCAAGGGTTTTATTTATTCAATGACTAATGTACACGTGTAAAACTTTCATTGCAGCAGTAAATATTTATTCCATCCAATTGGTAAAAATGTAATCATGGACCATACATGGAACAGCTTTCCAGAGCACACAGCCCAAGCAGCCCTGTAATGCTGCCCTTCCTCTGCCAGAAACTGCTGTAGCACTATCAAAGAAGAGCAACTTGACACACAACAGAAAATCTTCACTGATTAGTAGGGGTTTTCCAGAATTGGGGGTGGAGGCAGTGAGGGGTGGGTGTTTGAATTTTTTGCTACTTTTTCTTTTTGCCACACACAACAGCAAAGAATAGAGACTATGAAGTAACAGAATAAATAACATCACTGGGCAAAGTATGAGCTGTGTAAAATGATGAACCCAGAGTAGTCTTAAAGCAGGACATGACCACAAGAGCTACTCAGTGTGATACTTAACTGCAGTGAAAGAGTTAATACACCCAAGCTGTACTTTTTAAGAGCCTGACATCTACATTTTATTTGAGAATTGTTTCTTGCCCTTTAGCAGTGTGAAAAACTTACAGAAAGACAGACTGATTCAGGTCTTCAGACATTAATTATGTCAAAAAATTAATGCAATTGTATTAAGTTTAATCTAATTTCACTTACCTAATGCTTAAATAATTCGGTTTAAATGAAATCAAAGTGTGTATATAGACTATACACAAAATAAATAGCTTTTGCAATTGTTTAAGTTGGTCTAACTCAATGGTCTGCAAAGTTAAGTCAAAGCATCCCAATCTAAAACATCACGGAATTAAAGACATAGGGAGAAACATCAGAACAACGTATCACTCAGTTCCACTGCAACAGAGGAAAGGAATTTTCTTCAAGCAGCTCCAGGATATCATTCCTTAAGTCAACAAATTTATCTTTAGAAAAAAGACAAGTTCTTCTGGAAGAAAATAGTTTAGATTACATATTAGGAAGAGATTCTTTCCTGTGAGGGTGGTGAGGCCCTGGCACAGGTTGCCCAGTAGAGCTGTGGCTGCCCCAGCCCTGGAAATGTCCACGGCCAGGTTGGATGTGTGTGGTGTGGGGAAAGGACTAGATGACCTTTAGGGACCCTTCCAACCCAAAGTGTTCTATGATTCTGTGGCTCTTTTTAAGGAATGAAGTAAACTTTACTTAAATCTCATAATAATGAATGATCAAGCTTTTGAGGGCTATCACTTATGGGGAAAGAATCTCAGTTCACAAAGAACCTGTAAGACATCCATGCATGTTCTCTGTCCAGTGTTAAGCAGGGCTGAACTTCACATGAGTGATGAAACAGAAAGAGCTGAGGCAGGAACTCTCTCTATTATATTTGTTCCCATCAGAAGAGACTTCTCCCATCCAGTCAGCAGCAACTAAGACCAGTGTGTGTTGATCTCAAACACCCAGTCTGCACACAGCTGATGGAATTATTCCTGCCTCTTTAGGGACAGAGTTTAGGAAAGACTTTGGCACTGCTGACATCCCTAGAATGTTTATTTCAGAACTGCCTATCTCTTTGCCACTTGAGGCACAAGACTATGACTTCTGTTAACCATCCCTAGAGATAAACCTGCAAGCACCATTTCTAAAAGTAGATCCCCACTGGATTAAGCCCAGGGACACTGACTGGCAGTGAGCACCACTTCCATACTGTGATGGGAAGGGCACATGTTTTTTCTGGTATCATGAAAATCAAGTTGCTCCCATGGGAGAGGATGGAGGACACTTCTGTCATGGGATCCTGATATTTAGTTTTCTCCATTCTTGGTAATGAGTTGGTGGGAGTATTTAGAAAAGTTCCCATATGCCTTTCCAAAAAAGGCAAACTATGGAACACATTCCTACTGAAGAAAGGCAGATCAATTACTTGCTTTATATGTTAGCAGGCTGCTTTCATCCAGACCAGTGCTGCTGTGCCTCAAGAGGAGATTAAAAGAATAAAAGCCACATCCCAAATGTCACAGTGAGAACACAGCAAAGCTTACACAAACTCTGTTTCCATCCTGTGAGCCCAACATCTCTACTACGGAGAGTCTTTTCAACAAATACATCATGTATGGTAATTCCACATAAAAATCACAAACTCTCCCAGTATTTTGGTCCTTTCAAGGGCTTTTTTTTTCTAACAGGACTCTAAGGATATAGACCTTTTAAGTGAAATTTGCAATGGCAGCTGTAGCTTTTGCATACATGTTCAAAACTGGATTATTATAGCCCATCTTTACTATCAAACACAATTCCTTCTTGTCAGTGGGGATTTTTCACAATTTTTTAACAATTGTACGTACTGATAAAGTGAGAAGATTCATGCTGAGCTATTTGGTTATGAGAGCAATAAGATACTTTCAAAGAGGATAACAACAGTATGCCTTGCTAGTGAAAAGAGTATTTTCAGTGTCACGGAATTAATTTTTTACTTTTACTATGTTAAAGATGATGCTCATCAGCATTTAAAAGAACTTTTCCCTGGCATGAAGCCAACATGTTTCAGTTTGAAGGGGGGTGGGAACCAAAGTATAATGGCATTACCTATTACAACCCTTTTTTGTCAGGATCTAAATGTATTTTGAGAAGTTCTTCCTCTTTGAAGATATGCTCCAAGGATATATCCAAAGATATATCCAAAGATATGCTTTTCCACAGCAGACCAAGCTTTGCATAATGTTGCAAATTAACTGAAGCAAGGAAAATGTTTTGCCAGAAATACACAAGACACTTAAAAAGCACAAGATAGAAGCAACTGTATTTCATCTTAACCAAAATGAAAGTGGCAGGGAGTTTAAAAATCAATGAGGGCTTTTCTGTTTTGAAAATTCAAGATGGATCTGACCTGCTAAATGTAAAAAAAGAAAAGATAAATGAACTGATAAACAACACATGGATACAGTGCCATCTTCTTAGAGTTACAAAGCAGCAGGGTTTTTCAACTTGCAAAACTGTTGTGTTTACTTTCATATGGTCAGTGTCTGCATTCCACTTGGTTAATAAAGTACAGCAACAAGACTTACGACTTCCATATGCAATCTTAAACCCAAAAATTAAAGTGTACTGTGCAAATAATAAACAGATGTTTGAAGTGTTCAAAGCCATAAAGGATACACATTTCAAAACAAATAGGGGAAGCCACCTGAGGAAAGTGATTATTAAGGATGGAAAAAGAAGTTACTTCTACTAAAAATGCTGAAGCATAAACCACTTTGTGTGTCAAAATGAGTGCTGCAAATTCTCACCAGAAAGACAACCAGATGTGATTTTAAAGCATGTATTTTTAAAGGAAAATGTAATTTGGATTTGCCTCACAAAAGACTACTGCCAAGCTGGTCTGGACCACTGAAACATTATAAAGCTAAACAAGAACAGGTTAATGCTTATACACATACAGGTCAATGGATATAACAAAGTTATAAGCAGAGCAGCCAGCAGGCATCCTGCTGTGCTGATCAGGTATTCCTCCTTTCTGATGACCTAAGAAGCTGCTCCCTTTTGTGCTAATTCTTCAGCTTTAGAGGAGCACAAAAACATCATTTACTGGCTGTTTCTACAATTCTCCACATGACTCCTAAAACCTACTTTGATCAAGAACAACTGAAAGGCAAAATCCTGCTGTTACTGTTCTTGAACTTTCTGTCCAACTTCAGCTCCTGTGATGATCTGAGGAGCTATCTACTGAACTCTAGTTGCTTCTAAATCAGGCTTTAGGTGTACACCACAGCTATCCCATCCTGTGATGTGCAGTACAGAGGCAGTAAACCCAACAGATTTTTGACAAGAACTGCATTTTTTTACTGTATATTCTTTATGCAGACAAGATTGAAATCTGAGCATCTAATTTATGCAAAGCATCCCTATTTCTAGACACCACATAAAAATTCCAGAGCACTCAGTTTCACTATAGATATATAATTTGAAAGTATTTTTATATAAAAATTATACCTTTTCCACTGTTGGCACTGAACACAGCTCATTTTCCCAGTTAAGAGCTGAATAACCCCAGTATGCTTAAAACTATTCCATTTCCAATGTGCAAAAAACACAAGGCAAGGGGTGATGATAGCCTGGAACATAATAAAGTGCAAGACTCCTCTTAGATGAAGTTAAATGTTCTTCTATTTGAAAAAAACCAAAAAAACCCCCAGTTTTTGTCTTCACTAGCTCTGGGAAGCATTAAGTGCAGCAGATGAAGTACTGTCTCTGGTTAGGTCACCTTGATCTCCTGGATCTGGTACTTGCCTACACTGTTGAGAGTTCACACCTGCCCTCACAAAAATGTTCTATACAAATCTGTGTCCCCAGATTAACTCACAGGTTACAAACACCCACTCTTACACTAATTAGATTAAACACTCTTAAGAAGATCAAGTTGAAACCCATTCTCTCCTCCCCCACATCCCCCACGTCTTGACTAATCAGTTCTTGCTGGTAAAATTTGAAAGTTATCCAATTTTCCCTCTGAAGTGTTCTTTAGCACCTCTACCAAAAACTTGTGCTGGAGCAATCAGCCAGCTGAAGCACGATGTGCCTTTTTACACACACAACACTGGAATTTCAAAAGCACTCATGCTGACTTTGTGGGATTTGTGCTACTTATAGCATTAAGATTTTTAATGATCTTCTAACCAACATCACATCTTTGCTCTCCCACTCTGTGAGCCACCAGCTTCAAGGGTAATGAAATAATCTTTCACCCTTAACAGATGTGGCCTGGTTGTCTCACATTTACTGTCTCTGAGGTTGATGTCCTGTGAGTGCCAAGTTTTGAGTGGCCTCAGTGCTGGGAGTGGGAGTATTTCTGCTCCCTCATTACCCCTGACAGTAGTTCACTCCCCTCCATCATTCACATTTGGGTGCCTGTCAGACCTTTTGTGACCCAAGCTTTACTTACTGCACCAGCAAAATACTAGACAGCCAATTTCTCTTCTGGGTTAGTTGCCTGCCAGCTTATTTCATCAGCTCATGGAAGTGCCCAGGCTGCCAAGCCACCACAAAGGCTGTACTGGCTCACTGCCTCCCCAAACTGCAGCCCTGCCATGCATTTGGAGCCTCCCAAAGTCAAAATTGCTGAGGAAGCTGCTGTTGGACTTGCTAAACAGAAAAATAACCAAACAAGGCTGTGGAGAAAGTTGTAATATAAGAATGTATCTTACTCAGACTTTTTCCCCCTCAATTTTAGATACAGAATCCATTTAAAGCATATATAAGCAAAGCTTTTTATCTAAGGGGGATGCTGTGGAGAAGAAGAAAATCTAAACACAGTGTCTGCCAGACTATAGGCTTGCTCCAGTCCCTCTTACCTACTCAGCAAATCCTAAAATCTTAAGTCAAAGGTGGTGGTGGGGTATTTCCTGCTCTAAGCTGCTCAGTCTCTGAACACTAAGGGATGGTCATCTCCTAACTGCATTAACACCTTTTAGGTTATGCCACATATTCTAAAAATCAGTAACGCAGTAAAACTGACTGGGCACCAAACCATCAGAAGCAATGACACTGACTTAAAATAACCCCTCCAGAACTGATGTAATTGCTTACGTCTCAAGAATATTCAAGTCAGCTGTCTCTAACAGCAAAAAAGCCCATAAATCTTCATATTAAAGGAAGAGTGCAGCAGTCAGCTATTCCTTCAGTCACTTACCAATCAGGATTTGACCTGTTTTCATTGCAGAACTACCTGGCACCAAGCCATGTACCACAAGCTTCTCTTCACTGACTCCTCTGGTGGCTTTATCCTTCCTGCCTTGTTTTTCCACTCTTCTGCTGCTCCATGAAGACTGATGGACAATCCCTACTAAGGCTTCCAGCAGCTTCTGCTGCTCTTCTTCCCCAGTACTGTAGAGTTTTCTGGGATTTACATAAAGAGACACATCTTTGTACTTCTGCTGAACAGTGACACCCATTTTCTGAGCAGAGCGGTGCTTCAATATGGAAGTAGGACCAGAGGAGTGCTCATTGCAGCTTCCACTGCCTTTCTTAGCAGAACTCTTTGGTGAAAGACTCTTCTTTTTCAGCATTTTGGTCAATTTCTTCAGTTCATACTTTCTTTCCTTTCGTGATCCCTCTTGAATGATTTCAGCTTCATTTTCACGAAACCTGACATGATTCACTGCTGGCATTTCTGGACAGCTGTTCTGAAGCAGAACTTCTTCTTCACTTTCACTTAATTCTAAATAAAATAATTCTCCATTTTTCTGCACACTATCCAACCACTCAGGCTCAAGGTCACTGGAAAAGAAAGAAGAATGATCAATCAGCTCTAATAAGGAAGATCACTGTGCAAGTGAGATCTGATTATTTTAAGTAAGGAGGGGACAGAGAGAGTGCAAGGGTTGATTAAAAAGTAGGAGAAAAACCAGTTGTCTCCTGAACATTGACAGCTCAACTGCTTTAACTGCTCTGCCACAAGGGTTAGAGCTCGTTTCAGATAAACAATGTATATGGCAAGGAAAGACATCCTTCTCACCAGTAAAATAGTTTCTTCAAATGCTTTAGAGGAAAACAGCCATTGCAAAAAGCAGTATTCTCTTTCCAGAAAACAAACATTTCTTTGGCATGCAAGTTTTAATTAGTAATTACATTCATGTGTGTGATGGGATTTTCTTTTATGAGAAAAAAAATCCATTCTGTTTGTTCTCTCCCATTATTTTTTCCTTTATGCATTTGTAATATAATCATGACATGATTTTTTGAGGTGGTCCTGTGCAGAGCCTGAAGATGGACTTGTTTATCCTTGTGGGCTCCTTCTAACTCGGGATATTCTGTAAAGCTATGGGAACACAGATTGCACTGCCAGCCCTTTGGAAAGAGAAGATAAACATTTTAAAAATCACTTAGATTTAACATTAAAACCCCAAAACCATCTAAGATGAAATCTAGGTAACAGTTTTCAAAACCCAAGTTCCAAATAGCACCTGCAAAAATACACACTAAAAATGCAAAGAGGCAGCAGTGCTACAGAAACAGATCTGGCAGCTGGCATGGATCACCCAAAGTCAAGAGCAAGACATTTCTGCAAAGCAAAGGCAAAGCAGCTCTAGGATATAACAGAAACATCATCAGCACAGTGCAAAAAAAATTTTATCCTAATTTGGCAATGGTAATGTGCCAGCCATGTCCAGTTTTGGATGGCAGGTTTTAAGAAAGATGTAATAACTGGAACACACCCAGAGCAAAGAGACAAATGCTATGTAGCCTATAAACACATTTAAAGGGAAGGAGACTGGTGGAAATCATACTCTTTTGGCTGAGGAAAAAAAAAACAACAAAACAACCTAAAACTGACTGCTGAGGGGCAACAGACCAAATGAACCTTGAGGTAATCCAAGGAGTGTTACTCCAGATAGATGAGAATCCATGATGGCCCAAGTAAGAAGAGTCCTGAGAGGTTTAATTATCTGGGATGTTCTGCATGGAAGATTTTCAGGAACAGACAAGACCAGTTAATTCTTCCTAACCAGATGAGAAAGAGATCTCTCTGTTTCGTAAAAATCATATAAAGAAAAAATGAGACTGGAGATTTATATCATAATTCATATAGTAGTTTAAAGTTAACACACATTCATACATTTTACACTAGAACTACTCTTACTGAATAAAGAATGCAAGTAGAGCATTATTAATTTGAAAACACAGAGAAATGATCAAAGTTTAGCTGAATGGAGAACATGATACAGACATGGCACCAGAGCACCTTTAACGGCTCAACAAGAGGATCTGGCTGGACCAGCAATACAGCAAACATTGGCATTACTCTCCTTCTGGAGCCCCAGTTATTGAGAAAAGTCTATGGATCTTGCAGACAAGAAGACACATCACCTATCTCCTCTGCATTTATTAGCTTTTTTGTCCAAATAGACAGTTTAAAAGAAGAGCCACCACTTGTGATAATCTGGCTATACCTGAGGGATAAATCCAAGTTTGTGATTTTCAAAATCCTGAGTTCTTATTCAAGAAAGTATTAGAATGCTGACAAAACCTAAAGGCTCCCAAGGGCACACTCTTTGTGATCCAACTTCTCTCAGAAGGTGGTAGGCAAGAAATAACATGAGAAGAGTTTTTCCTTGGTTTCTTTTTTAAGGAGTACTCCCACATTCTGGCATATGTAAGCAAAATTAAGGAAAAACAAACAAACAAAAAAACCTCCAACAAAACCCAACCAAAACAAACAAAAAACCAAAATCCCTAAACCAAGCAATCAACTCCCCACCCCCCTCCAAAAAAAAAAGACCCAAACAAAAAGGGAAACAAAAAAGGAAACACCAGAAATTTACAAAGAAATTACATCTGGATTAGTAAAAACTCCTGTCATGTATGACAGCATTTTTATTCCCTCTTTAAAAAAGACAGTGATCTTTGGAAAAGCTGTTTCTTCTTTGGGGTAGATGTCAAAATTTCAGCCTGGACATGAGTTCATACACTCAAGTCCTCCACCTTTGTTCTCTATTTTGATTAGAACATTATGGACCATTGGCAAAAGAAAAATGCTGTGGGCATGTCTGGTGTTTACTCTGGGTTCACCCAAACAGAACCACTCCAGAGAGAAGTCAAGAAGGAACTGTACTGTAAAAAAACTCTCACTTTCCCAACAGAGATCCACAGAGACATCTGGAAAAGCAAATCTGAAACAAGAAGTCAGCACCTAGCATGAGAGGTTTTCCCCCCTAATGCTGTAGTGTCACAATAAATTGAAACCAAGCAAGGCAAGAAAAAAGGAAAAAAGAAATTAATATATCTAATTTTGATCTCTTTTCTCTTGTGTCAAAACAAATGCTTACACAATAACCTCAACTTGCCTCTAGGACTGGAAACTTCAGTCAAGGGAGCTAAAAGACTTGAAGGCCTGCATTTCTCTAAGAGTAGCTTCACTCATCCCACACAGGTATTTCCTCTTTGGGATGAATGTCTGAAAAACTGTGCTGATTGAAATTGTCCATTTATGGAAGAAAGATAAATTAGAAAGAAAGGATCCACATTCTGCTGGATAAATTGTTATATAGATTATTATTAAAAGTATTACACATTTTATTACAAGTAGTAGGCATGTGTTATGGGCTGAAATCTGTGGTACAGCTTTACCCCCTAAACATATATAAAGAATGACAGTAAAAAGGCATTTTAGATGAAAGACTTGAGAAAAGAAAAAACCCAAATATACAAGATATTAAAAAAATATGGCTTCAGGCTGAAATGTTACAGTTGACTTCTGGCTTATAAATATAGGAATAAAGTAAGGCAGGTGTACATACAACAGCTTTGTCTCTGAGCCAGAGGTACAGGGCAACTACAAATTAAACTAGGCTTGAACACAATTCTAACTTCTCCCACTTAAACCTTTTTTCCCCTTCCCCTGCACAGCCTGATGAAACTAACATGCTGAATGAAATGCTATTGATTACTTCCTGAAATACACATTTGAAATGTCAAGCACAGCTGTCCTAACACAGGGAACCAAGTCAATGTTGTAAGTTGCAATTAGCTAAGTTGCTGTTGTAAGTTTAACTTCATCCGAACTAAAAAATATACAAATAAACGAAAACCTCTGAGGTTGCATTTATAACTTTAAAATACGTATTATTACAGAACTGTCTTCTGACTTAGACTGAAGATGTGTGAAATACACATTCGAAGTGTAAAGCACAGCTGTTTTAACACAGGGAACCAAATTAATGTTCTAAATTTAACTTCATCCGAGTTAAAAAATATACAAACTAAAACCCCGGAGGTTGCATTTATAACTTTAAAATACGTATTATTACAGAACTATCTTCTTAGACAGAAGATGTGTGAAATACACATTCGAAGTGTAAAGCACAGCTGTTTTAACACATGGAACCAAGTCAATGTTGTAAGTCTAACTTCATTCGAACTAAAAAGCATACAAATAAACTAAAACCCCGGAGGCTGCATTTATAGCTTTAAAATACGTATTATACAGAACTGACTTCTGACTTAGGACACTGAAATGAAAGACTACACCTTTCTCGCTAAAGCCTGCGCCAAGTCCCTCCTTGCCCTCCGCTTCCCAGCGGGGACGCCGGACTCAGCGCAAGGACCGCCCGCGGCTGAGCCCACCCCGCGCTACCGCCAGGGCCCTGCAGGGAGACAGACACTGTCAGAAACCTGCACTGCTCTCTGCTCCAACAGCCAGCCCAGCCCAGCCCAGCCCAGCTCAGCTAAACCCAGCTCAGCCCAGTTTAGCTAAGTCCAGCCCAGCCCAGCCCGCAGCGCCGGGGCGCTCCCGCCGCCTCCCACCGCGCACGGGCGGCGCGACCCCGGCCGAGTCCCCGCGGCTCGCCCTTGCCGTCCCCGCCCTTACTCGGAGCTGGCAGCCAGCGAGGAGCCTCCGGAGCCGCTGTCGCTCTCGCTGCCGGTGCCCGCGGGCTCGGCGCCTTCTCCGCCGGCCGCCTCCATCCCCTCGGCAGCGCCGCTCCCGGCGGCCGCCCC
>JAYDZK010000202.1:6373075-6443680 GCA_034509185.1 Euphonia xanthogaster | reverse complement strand
GGGGAAGCGCGCCCTGCGCGGCCGGGAGAGCGCGCCTGCTCCACTGCGCTGGGACACGGTGTGGTTTCTGTCAGGAACTCGCAAAGCGTGAAAACCAGACTTTCAGATAAAGTAAAGCAATTCCTAGCTGCAGCCGTAGATTTCCACCTCCCCACCACCCAGAGCTTCATTCCCAGCGCCCGCTATGAGAGAAAATAGTTTTTCCCCCATGTATTTTCCTGCTGGTCGAAGCAGTGAATTGCCCGGTTGATCCTCTTTCCTTAAGTAACAATGTGAATAATTACCAATCGCACAAAATCCCTTCCGGTCTTTTAGTCCCTCTTTCACAAAATATTAGTTACAAGTGGTTTCAGATGATCACGGGACTCCTTACTGGGTTCCCATCTGTAAAATTCTGATGCAGTATATTGAATGAACAGGGACATGAATGTACAAAACCCACATCTTCAAAGTTTTTATTATTTCTTGTGAATTGCCATAATTGATTTTCTCTGCTCCCTTTTATGGGACTGCTTTTCTCTAATTTTTCAAGATGTGGACATCTCCAGGTTTTCTCTGACAGCTGACATCAGATCAATAGCTAATAAAGTCTTGCAATCTGTTACAAAATCCATGAACTTTAGTTTCCCTCAGACATTGTGCCTGAGGTAATTACAGAAGCACAGCAATGCAATAGTTTCCCAGAAAGACCATTAAGAGGAGGACCACTGGCATGATAGGCAATGGATAGCAAACTGGAAACCACTGAATATTTTAGCACCACACTCCGTGGGATGGTGGCCACCACATGGAGCAAAAACTTCAGCTTTTTTGGAGACTTTGGCTTTAGTAGGCAGTGGCAACAACTCAGTTTGGAGAGGGTGGATGCAGAATTAGTGTGAGTCTGTGAGTGGGATTCTCACCAAGTAGTGTGACTTGAATATTTAGGTGCCTTAACATTTTTTCCTTTTCTTAAAGTTTTTTTTTCTCTTTGATACCAGCATGAAATTTTAAGAGAAGGACAATCCCACTCCTGTCAAAGGTGAGGAACCACCATCCTCCATTCAGGTGAGCAACAGCAGCAGGACTAACATAAATAAAAATCTTTGGCGCCAGGGTGCCAGGGAAGCTGAATGTACTCCAGGATTTTGTGTCTAAGTAGCAGTGACTGAAGGAGTTTGGTATGTACAGTATCAAGATCAGCATAATGCTTCCACAGTGGGCACTGGGCAAAGAACTTTTTTGCATTACCCACATCTTGATTTCAGAAAGCTGATGGAAAATTCCTGGTGGTTGTGTCATCATGCCTTAGAAAAACACTTAGGCACCATCTCTATTTCAGCCTTTTTACCTTTTTCATGCCCTGAGGGAGCAGAGATGTTTCATTTGTACACAACAGGGTTGTGTTTTCCCCGTTCACTTAGGACAGCACCAACCCCACATCTGGGTCTGGAACTTGATGGTAGAAAACAACAAAGACCCCAAATGTTACCATCAAAATCACCCTGTGTGTCCAGAAGGCCTTTCCAAGATCCTTGTCAGCTTTTCTTTTCCTGGGCTTCTTCTCTCTGGGAGATTTTTTTTTTGGTGTTTCTTAAACTACTGAGCTAATGCTGAATTTAATGGTAGTATAATCTGCTACTAGTAATTTACTTTTACATGGGTTTAAAATTGGTTGTGAAGACCTTTATTAGAATTGTTTACAACTCAGCAAAACTAGAGTGTGTAAATATAAGTATAGAGACCCTCAAAATGTGCCAAAATGAGAGAAGGTGACTTAGGTCTTGTGTAGCTTATGAAATGGAAGATCACATAGCACTACACTGCTGATAAACAGGCCAAGTTGCTAATTTTAAAATCAAATAGAATGTTTTTCTAGGTGTGAATTGCAACTTCCATCACATTTAATATGCCTAGACTCAATATTTAGGAGTGACACAACTGGAAAATGAAAGAGGAGCAGAGAGTCAAAAGTGATACAGTGGATACTTTCAGAGCCCTATATTTTTTCCTGAATATATTTGCATCACCTTAGTTGCACATAAGTTTTAAGTTAAAAGACAGGGGTCTTAGCTAGACCTGCAGATACCCCAGCCTTTGACATTTACAAGAATTACTTTATTGAGTTTTGTAGATTGCAGTTTCACTGAAATACAAAGTGCAATTGCACTGTATTTTCTGCAAGATTTTAGGCAACTTAAAAGGAAGGTCATGATTCTATTTGAAGTTTGTCAGCTCTTGTATTTGTACACAAATGAGAACATGGTACTACAGTGCATTTTTCTGAATTCAATAAAACATGTGCAGTTGGAGAAAGATTATAAAATCCTGCAATGCAGAGAAAACCAAACCAATAGGAACTGGGGAAGGAGGAAATTCAACCAGTTTAAATACACAGAAATGGCAATAATAGAGAATTTTAAGAGACACCCTGCCTGCAAAGTAACAATACCTCACCTGGGCTCCCCTTCTATTTGTGGTACTTTTGCTGCCAGCTGAACTGCTGTGTGAAAACCCTTTTGCTTTGTTACAGAACAATTCTGGTGTTGCTGATATAAAAGAAAAAAAGAAATAGCAAAATACTCTGATGCTGTGTTCATTACATACTCCTCTTTCTGAAATTATACAGTGTTTTTTCTCCAACTGATGTTAGGCTTTAACAGATTATGCAACAATTTCCTATGCTGACAAGGTCAGAAGTTTTTGAGTCATAATCCCCTTTTGGAAAAGACTGAAAGAGGTGGTAAAGCTACTTTTGCAGTATTCAAACACTTTTAATCTCCTTGACTTGGCTGGTGAGTTTTAGTGTGCCCAGGGATCAAAGATTAACCAGCATTCGTGGGCTGCACAAGGTGGAAGTCAGCTTATTACTTCATATGTATGATGTGTCATTTATGTCATGAGTCATGAGATGTTAGCACATGATGAGGAGAATTGAAATGTTTTGGGAGAGACATTTTGAAGGAAAAAGTCCCTAATTTTTTTTTCTGTTTGATCATAGCTATGAGTAAGGGACACTGTATTGTATTCAATTCCCAAAGTAAGGGCCATGACAGATGTTTGTTAGGGTACAAGGTTACTTTCCTGTGTCTAGAAACATTCCTCACATCTACAGTGGTTTATGTCTGGTATGACTTGATCTTCTGCCGATTAACAGTGGATAGTGATGGCAGTTCTGTGGTGTGGGCATTGTTGCTTTTGGACAACAGGGAAGGTTCTCTCTCACCAGAAGACACATCCTCAGGCTGCTACTGCCTGTCTGTTGCCATGTTTGAAAGACTGAGGAGTGGGATTGGTAGGGTATTTTTCCAAGGGCATGTTTCCTGGCTGTGCCTCTTGGCTACAAACAGCTGTAAAGATTTTCACCTCTGACACAATCAGATATGGACATCCACCTCTGGATTTGCTTTTATTCTCATTGAGGCTAGTGGCATCTGAAAAAAAAAACCCAAACACAGAGAGATTTTGGTGTTACTGCATCACTTAAAGAATAGCTCCTTGTTTTGTGTCTGTGTGGAGACAGCTGGGTTGCCCAAGCTGTCCTGTTATCTGCCTTGTGTTACATCAGCACTGCACTGCAGAGAGCAGAAGGAGCAGCTCTGCTACTCTGAGTTTAATGATCTCTTCTTGTCAGACTGCAGGGGCACTAAACATTCTGTGCATTGCAGGTTCTGCCTTCAGCCCAGCCTTGCAGCAGCAAGAGAGAAAACCCAATTTATTTGTCAAACAAATCTACAGTTCTGAGCTCTCTTCAAAAGCAGCCACAAAGGCAATGCTTTTGGCAAACTGGTGAAGTCAGCAGTACAGGAACCCCTGGAAATACAAATTTATAGTCTGTGGGGAAACCATTAATCCAAGGACTAAGTGATAAGCTGAGCAGCAGCATAGGATGATGTCACTCATTTCATATCAATCTTTCACTTCTGCCAAGAATCTTCAGCTTGCAGAACAGTGGGGGTAGGTTGGCAATATGTGGCTACTTCATGGCCTTTAAAATAACTTGCTGGATTCTTATTACTTCCTCTAAGACAGTTTTTGTACCAACAAGAAACTTAAACCTCGTTGAAAAAGCCACCCTAAAAATTATTACATGACTGATATATTGCAAAGACTGATAAAACATGATTAGACTTTGTTAAACTGAAGCTGATAAAGTTCTTGTAAACTTGTCTATAAATACAGTTTGTGGTCATGTGCTCTTGTGAGAAATAGATCAGAACCATAAAAAGGGGCAACTTATATTTTATATGAACATCTGGGCAAAGTATAAGAATATATGGCAAACATGCTAAATAAAAAAAAATTAATTTTGACCCCAGTTTTATTTTTTAGGATTGAATTTAAATCTCTCTCCTCCATTTATCCCCAGCTTCTGGACTTGTCTGAGTTTCTGGAGGCACAGACTTTAGTGCATTGCTTTGGAACAGCCTGTCTGTGATTTAAAAATATATGAGCAAATACACATACTTTATATATGCCACCTCACAATACAGCACATTTGGATTAGCATGAATTTTCTTTTTTTTTTGTGTGAGAATCTGAGAGAAGCATATGTAGAATTTCTATGGATTAAACAGTTTATAAAACTAGTTTAATCATGAGACAAGTAGGATTATTTTAAAGGCCAAAGATTTTTAAAATTTTGCTATCAGGTGTGTCAGGAATCTTCTGCTTCTTAAATATATAAATGCATAACAACAAAAGCACCACAACTAGTTTACAGCATGAGAAAATGGATATACTTCTCACTCATTTGATTTTCTTCAGAGGTTATTATTTAAAAATGCAAATATTTTACCAAGCTACAAAATTTAAGAAAGCAAAATAGCACCACCTGGTGCTGGTCAAAGTTTTTACGATCAGTTCCAGCCTCAGTTTGAGATTACTGCTGTACAGATAAACCAGTGGCTTTCACAATATCAGTTTTAGGTCAGATAAAGGAATAACCTTATCACTATTTCTATTATTAATGCTTTGACTCCTTTTTCTTGTAGACGTTTTCTCCCTCTAAATGTTTATCCATTATTTACCAGTTTTTAGGGACTTCTAGAAAAAGTTATAGTTTAAACATTCTGGATATGTGTAAGGAGCTATTGATTAAAATATGATTTTTAGGTTTTTCTTCAGCTGGTTTAGATTTGACGATTATTAGAGACTCCAGATAAAAGTGAGCTTCACCACTCGTTTTCTTTGTTTCTAATTATTTCTGGGCTTCCTTGTGGTGGTCAGAAATAAAAGCATAATTGAGGTTAATCCCTATATCCTGAAAGGACTTCAGCTGCCTAAAGCCTGTCAAAATCAATGGGCAGTTAAGTGCCTGAGGATGAATCCCTAAAAATTCCATTTCTAGGCATTATATATTTATTTCTGAAAAAAAATTCCCTATTCATTCCTTCTCAGTGACTGATGTAATGTTATGGTCACTTTGTCCCACAAACACCACTTTGTGTGCCACTGTTTTGCTTATGTTACTTTTTGAAAATGAATTGTGTATCATTTCTTGTGAAGTAAAAAAAATTATAAAGCCAGCACATTCCTGGAATAAACATCATCACATTCATTAAATAAACAAACCAACAACTAGGTAAACTCTGACAAATGATTGGGGGATAGCTTGGGAGTTTGCCACAACATTGTTTTGGAACCTTTTTTCTGTTCTATTTTGATGTGTTTGAAGTAAGAAAACCAACTAAAAACGGAATTTTCTTCAGATTAATGAAGCAGAACGAAGAAATTGCTGACTAGGAATCTAAGAGATTCTAGGGACATATCTTTCTGAGTGCACACAGCAGGAGGGTGGGGAGATCTCAGCTACCAGGACCTTGCAGAACGAGGGTGATACTTTGTGAGAGGGTTGCTTGAACATAAAAGCACGATCAAAGCTGTTTAGCTTGGGCACAGTGCTGTAATGATACATTGCTGCTGCTGTGCTGCATGTCAAATCAAAGCAGCCACTGCTCCAAAAATAATTGTTATTTCTTAGATAGTTGCTAGCTAGATGACAAAATCCTGATGCTTGTGTAGCTTTTATGATTTCTGCCATTTTGGGAGAGAACTTGGTAAATACATTGTGTCATGTCTTGGCTTGACTGCTGTCTTCCAGCATCAGGACTGTTTCTCAGTGTGTACACACATAAAATTCAGGGCAGTCGTGGAGTGGTGGTTTCGGGTAGGGTGCTCTTCCTGTCTCTGAGATAATGCAATCCTGATCAAACTACAGTGCAACTTTAATTTCTTCTGATCTCTGCAATCTCAGCTATTTGTTTGCTTTCCACATTATGGAGGATCTGTGTTTCATGGTGTGGCTGTATTTACAATGGGTTTGTTTTCATTATCCACTGAGGGACTTTGAAGTGCAACTAACCAAGCTTGCTAACAAAACTTCACTCTAAATTTTAATTTCCAGGCAAGAAGCACTAGAGGGCATTGCAAGTTCTGTGCTCATCTGTGTAGTAACTCCACAGTGCTCTTTTGTAACAGCAGTCTTCTCAGTTAAGTAATAAATAACTCAGATTAACTAATAAAAGCTTGCTAACATGATGGGAAAAGTTGTGGAGACCATTTGCAGACTGCAAAAAAACTTCTGGCACTTAAATGACAAATACAGTGTTTGCTTTGGTCAGCAAGCACACACTGCACATACCACCAAAACCAATATAATGTGAAGCTGCACATGGATTTCTCTGAAAATGGAAGCAAAATTATGTTATGGATATCCATGTCTGCAAATAAAATTGTGTAACTTGTGACTGGCAGCTGGCAGGGTTGTATATTCCAAGCCATCTCTGGGCTGAAAAGTAGAATATTTTTTCCCCATATGCAATGTAGAAGTTCTGTTCATAATTAAAAAAAAATAGCTGATAATTTCATGAGGGTCAGTTTTAAGTGAGTTCAAAACTGTGCGTGTGTTTTTATAAAGAGAGAAGAAAAGTAAAGACAGAATGTATATACACAAAGGGGGGATTTTAGGAGTAGTTTGGAAGTCAATGATGGGAGTTGGATTTCCAGGATTGTTCTTTGATCCTGCTGCCAAAAATGCAGGCTTTTCAGGAGCTTCTGTCCCCTGTAAAGTGTCACTGATTGTTCTTCCCGGAAATAACAGTAAGAATTCCAAGGACACAGAGGGCTCTTGAGGCAGAAGTGCTCATATGGGGTGTACAGAGGAATGTCTTCCTTTGAGGACACAATTTGCTTACCCTCTCTTATCTCTTTATCTGTTGTTGTGTCTGCATGTGTCAGACATCAAAGAGGCTTGTGTTTGTTTGTTTTTGTTAGTTTTGGTTTTCTCGCCTTCTTGTTTTTGTTTTGTGGGTTTGTTTGTTTGTGGGGGGGTTTGTTTGTTTGGTTTTTTTGCTTACTTGTTTGATTTTTTGGAAAGTGCAAATGGTGCCACAGTGTCAGAGGTGAGGGAGTGATGCAAAGGGATGCAAGGAAAGGCAGCCTCTTCCTGCTTCCCTGATTCCTGAGAGCTTGGAAAACCTGCACAGAGCTGTGCATTGTCACCGGCTTGAGTGTTTAACCAAAAATGATAAAGCCTGGATGTTTTTCCTTAGTCATTTTGCATATTGGTAATTTACCCAGCCCATGGACCTGTTCCACAGTGTCTGTCACAACTGAACTGTTCTCAGGAATATTGTAGATTTCATATCAGGAAAAAGACATTACTCCTTTTTCTAACTGCGTTTTCTCTTTTGGAAAAATCACAGGAAATGGAGAACTAGGATACATGCAGACCCAGATGTCATTATGAGGAATATCAAAAAATCAGAAAGCCAACTACAATGAAATTTGCCTCCCATGACTTTAGACAAGTCCCATCAAAGGCATATTCCCTTTAGAGAATAAAGACACATAGGGAGGAATCCTAGGAGGTTCTGCAATAGGAAAACAAGTGGACAACACTTCTCTTTTGATTAAAGATTTTGTACAAAATCCAGTGTAGAGTGTAGCATATGACTTGCAGATGAAAGTAATGGTGACTAAAGTCATGCTTTCACAAATAGGAAATATATTATTTGAGGATCTGAATTTTGTATTTCGCCTACAATATACAATATTGTATATAATTTCAAAAAAGTATGTTTTGTAGGGAAAAAGAAAGGGAAACGAATTTTTTTCATCACTGGATTAGTGTTTTGAGTTCACTTTCAAAAAATCTGGTAATTCAAGATAAACAACAAGAGAAATCTGATCAGCTCTGAGAACATTTGTGACAAGGTTATAGTATATAGGAATAAAGAACAACTTTCAGCAAGGGAGAACATCAAATGAGTTCTCTCTACCTGTCAAAAGCCCTGGGGCTAACAAAAATAACAGACATCTTATTGCGTTCTTCACAAGTTGTCAATAAAAATCTGTGAGGCTTGAGGTCACACAGAGATGTTTGGAAATTACAGAAAATCTGCAGTGGAAGCTTACAAAATGAGCTCCAGAATTCCTGTAGTGTTTTCCAGCGGAGCAGCATCAGGTTTGTGTTTGAAAGTTCAGGCTTTTGTGAATTGCTTTCTCTTTCTTGTTATGAAAAACTGCTGGAGTGGCTACTAGCTCTAGTTTTCACTGGAACAATTGCACTGTAAGATTTGAAAATGTTTCTGTTCAGTGTCAGATGCCGTGGGTTCTGCTGTTTGGTAGCAGCTGTTATGACAGGGAATTTAGGGGCTGGCAGGTCAGCTAAAGCTCATCTGTGATGAGATGAAAGTTACTAAATGAGAGATCTTCAGGAACTCGAGCACAGTATTTGCACTGGAAATACCTTATGTTTTGTCATGATATTTATCTTTAAATCTAGTTTTCTCTACCTCTCAAATATTTTTTCTGTTCATAATCAGCTGTAGTTAAGAACTTGGGCAGTTCATCATGCTTACTTATCATCCATTCCAGCAAATGGCAAATCATAGAATCCTTTTTTTTTAGCTATGTCTACTCAGAAAATTGTTTTGCTTCTTTAGGGGTGAACTTGCCACAGCAATCCATACATTGATCTGCAGCTTTGCAGCTTTCAGGTTCCAAACAACATAAACTTTAATATCTACTGTCTCCTCTCCCTGGCACACACTGTGGCAGGCTTTCCAGCACCTTCCTGGCACAGACCAGGTAAAACATGGGACAAGTGTTTGTAGCCAGGTTGAAGAGACAGACACACAGCCAGAACTTGGCCAAAATGTGTTAAAGGACTTTTTATTGGCTGTTGCTGCTGTCTAACCTGACGACACCACCTTTGACTTCAACAGGAAAAGATGCACATTGAGTTGAACATTAAAGTCACAATGTACTTTATGCAGATGTAATTACATTTTTAAATTAGCAAAATAAGCCTCATTTCCCTCTCGGGAGAATCTCAAGTGCTTTAATCTGTAAATTATGTGTACATCTTTAATGTGCATAGAACAACTGTGTGACTGCCTGTTAATATTCTGTAGTTGACTGAGAAAGAAGACTGGGATTCATCAGGAAGATGAATTATTAAGAAGAGAAACCAGATCATCCTTTGCCAATCAGGTATTCCCAATCAGGAAAGCAATATGAAAACTCCAGGCCATGTTGAAGGACACTGCCATGATATATACAGAGAAAAAGGAAATATCCTGTTAATTTGGGACATAGACTTGTTTAAAACTCTTGGTAATATCTGGTACCTGCAGCACAAAGCACTGCAACTTATGTTTAGTTGGAGCTCTCTTAAGAACAAGTGGTTTATAGGAAAAAAAAATTCAATTGCAGTACAGCAGAGCACATCAATTTAAACCAGCATGCCAAAATAATACCGATACATTCCAGAAACATCTATAAAGGCAGCGCTAATGCAACTCTGCTTTTATTAATGCCCAGTTATGTCAAGATGCATAACAGACCTTCATTATTGTCATAAATCAGTGAAAAGATATGCCATAAAATCAAATTGTAGCTTAGCTTTATGTTTTCTGATTGGTATCCAATGAGGCCAGGCTATGGATTTACTGGAGATCGCTGGAAGGGCAAGGTGCAATCATATTGTTTAGATTATGCACTAGTTTCCATCTCATAGTGAACTCTAAAATACTCCTCTTTTTTTTTTTTTCTGAAGTGTTATTTGAAACATTTAGAATATTTCTGCATGTATTACATGTAGACATTATTTCAAAAGCACTTTAAAAAATTATTTAATACACAAACACTTCAAAGGTTGTGGATCTTATTAGCTCTGGTGCCTTTTCTGACAAGTACCTCATAGAGGTACTGTGCAAATTTTTGGATATTTACTGGTTAAAGCATCCAGTTTTCTTCTTTATGTCACTGAAAATGGTTGTTCAGAACAGAGAGGAATAGTTAAAAGCTCTGAAAGCAGCAGCTGATCAAGTAACTAAAAACACATTCTTTAACTTGGAGGTTTGGATTCTCAGCTTTAAGGCCTTTCATGAAAACAGAAATAAAATTTTGTCATTTACATTGCATCGGTTCCATAATAAATAAAATTTTGGAGTGTGTGCAGATTTTTAAAGGGTAGGTCAGCATCTGACTAGAAGATAGAGCTTTCAATAAGAATCTCTCTGATTTCTTGCTAAATATTGAGGAATGCATTGAGAGAGCGAGTCCGGGATGTTCTTTTGCACCCCCAAACCAGAACATAAAGTTACTAACAAGTTACTTTCCAGAATTCTTTTGAGGTTGGATGTGGCCTGATTGCTCTCATCATTCTGCAGGGCAGCAGAGGCAGCTCTTTCAGCTCTGTAAAGGGAGAACACGACAAATTGCCCTCTAGCCAGTTAAGGAATTCTGTAAAGGTTAAGGAGTTACATTTCTGGAGAGAATCCCAGTTTGATCTCCTCCACAAAAGAGGCCAACAGTAACAGCAGGGTGTTACTGATTAAAGGCTGGAAAATGCAGAGAACATGATTTCACAGAAGACTAAAGAAAAAATATTCATATTGTGCAATTTTAAAATATATTAAAGCAAAGATTTAAAACCAGTACCTATTTCATCAATTGTAAGAAATTATTTTTAAGTTACTAAGTCATTATACCTAACAACTTATACTATAGATAACCTTTAAATAATATTTCTGTATTTGAAAACTTTTTTGTTTCCTCAGATATAAACCTAAACATTCCAGCTCATACTTTGTGCTCAGCATTAAAGAGTTTATTCAAGTACAGGATTCAAAGTGAATTCTGCTTAATCTGCAGATACCACTGAAAACAGCCCCAGCTAGCTGCTTCCCCAGAAATCATGGGAACTTTTCTTAAATACTGAGCAGAGGAGAGAGGCCAGGAAATACCTCAGTGCAAATTACTTTGTATGTTATTTGACCAGAATTGCCTGGAATTACTTTACACTTCATATGTCAGTAAGAAGTTCCTGATAACCTCTTTCAGCATCTTAGGTCATTATCTCTTCTGCCTTATCTGATACAATTAATGACCATGCACTTTCAAAATCCTAGACATTTTCAACTCGCAGTTGTGCTCGTGTTTGCTGAGTCATGGAAGACTTCCTTTGGGCACAGGTACTTAACAACCTTGTGGGTATAATGAAAAACAAGAACCATTTTGAAAGATTTCTTTCCCTACTTTGCTATCTCTTTAGTTGCTGGCCAGCATTCTAACTTGTAAAAAGGCAGTTTAAGAACTCCTAAGAAGTCAAATGGGACAATATTGTTGCCTTCCTGTCCTTACATAGTGAAGAATAATAAACTCATTATTATTTTGATGTATGTTTTATAGTTGAGGCATCTATTCCTTTAATGGCGAATGCAGTTAAAAATCTGCACCCTATCTCCAGTTTAAATTTGTCTTCTTTCAGCTACAGCCATTGTCCACATTGTTCTTGTTAAACAGAATTTGTTTTTTTTCTTTTTCTGGAGATGACAACTCTTCAGTTGTTGGGTTTTGGTTCTTTTATTTAAAATAAATAGGCTGACAAATGTACATTCTCTCGCTCTAAGGTGATGCAAGGAGAGCAGAATGTGCCTTCATGTCTGTGGCATTACCTTCTCCAGCTCATCCTCCAGACTTCCAGTCTGGCACTCTTCATGGATTCTGCACATTTTATCAACTGCAACTTTATATTTTCTTCCAGATCATTGATCAAAATATTAAATACCAGTAAACTTAGGCCTAATAGCAGGAAAATCCTATCAAATGCCATTTTATTGAATTAAGATTTCTAATGGATACACACTTTGAGATATATAAATAGATTTTTTTTGAGCTAGTTAATGTGCTATTTTAAACAAGAATTTTTTCAGGTATAATTAAAAAGCTACACATATTTCCATTCAGTTTATAATGTGGTCCAAAGCCAAATATAAATCAAGGAAAGCTTCTTTATTTTTCTCTTCTTTACAATGTGAAGTTTTTATTAAATGAATGCGATATATTTTTTCATTCATGTTTAAAATTTCTTATTAGGAACAGCTTAACCTATCTTGATTAACTGGAATGGGAAAAAATATACAAAACCATGTTTGCTATTGATTTGTCTCTATAGAGTGAATCTGAAAGCAGGACATCCTGGTTTTCAAAATGACTGAAAATCCCTTTACTTCTGAGTATTCAAAGTTTCCATTGGATTGCAGAGACAAGATGAATGATTTTCCCTGAGTGGGTGATATGGTCACCATCAACAGGAGGCGGCAAAAGTCAATTTAGATGACTTGTTACAGGCCAGATTTGATTTTCTGATGTTTCACCTCTTCTGTTGGCTGCACTTTGGATTGTTTCAGCATGTGCATAGGCACTGAATTTGATTCTTTAAGAGAAAAATACAGCTCTCAATTTTTACAATTTCACATATTTATTTTCATGATGTTGTACTAAACATAATGGGTGCATTTAAAAATATGCACAGTATTTGATTACTTAAGCATTTTTATCTCCTAGTGTTCCTATCATATGTGGAGAGCTGTCAGCATGAAATGGGATCCTGTAACTTCTCAACCTTATCTAATGAAAAAAAAATAATCAAAACACCAGGACATTTTATGGATTTTCATTGTTTGGAGATGCCTGTAATTGCTTTGTATTGCAAAAATACATGCCATGTTCCAACTATGCTCTCCGGAGAGCTGGATCAAGAATCCCCCTTGCTAGCTTGTAGTTATATTTCTCTGCCTGCTGGGACTTTTGTTTTGAATTACCCATCCAGTCATTAACTTTTGCAGATTTTTTATATTAAACACAACAGTTACAAATGCTTTAATTTTATATTTTATTATTCACTAAAGCCCTCCAGCTGGCTGGATTCCTCCTGTGTCAACATTCCGACACTTTTGTTTAGAGGATATATCAGCATGTACAAAGCAATGGCCAATGAAATCTCCATTATCTCTGTTTGACAGGGAATGCTTTGAAAGGCTGTGTATTTTTAATGAATAGGAAAAATCAAAGACACAGGAACATCTTGGGCTTTTGCACATAACAAAAGGGGCATATTTATTGACTCGTTAATACTGAGTGTCAGATGGCTGTGGTGAGAGTCGGCAGTCTCAAGTGTTCCATCACCTACGGGGAGTATTAAATACAGAATAAACAGTCCACTATAAACCAAGGGGCCATTTTTCTATCAGATTAGCTGGTGGGTCTATTAACTTAAATTATTAACAGTGAAACTGAAGTCACAAACCCTCAGATGAAATTCCAGGCAATAACTCATAATTTTATGGCTTTCTATCCTTGGTTATTCCCTCCTCCCCAAACCTTGAATGTATATCTTTCTACAACAAAAATAAGCCACCTTCCTTTTTTTTTTTTTTTTTTTTTTTCTTCCCTTCTCTTTAGACTCTTCTTTCAGGCTTGGTATTGATTCTGTTTTTTCCCCTCACTTCCCTTGCAGAAGTTTTAACAGCTCATCTCCCTCCATTGTATTCCCTTCTTGTCCTGTACTACTGACACATCTTCCTTGTTGTTCTAACACTCAGTATTTGCTGCTCTAATTTGTCATCTTGTCTTTCCTAAGAGCTCAATTTTTATGATAGGACAGTCATGGAAGCAACTCCAAGAGGTATGGCTATTGTGTATGTAAAGGAAAAAACTAGTTATAGTGGTATGATTTGGGAAGTGTAATGGCCATGTATTCATTTTCCCAAATGTATGTAATTTCTTTTGGCTCCACTAGGATATCAGATCTAATTCTTTATGTATCTAGAAAGGCCGACCATTCCTGAATTTAAATTATATAAATAAGCCTAATTTCCTGATAAACAGATGAGAAAAACATTAGCTCACAAATTTTCAGGCTCTCAGACTGTTTGGATTGGACGGTTCTCTGAACATTCCTGAACTGACCACAGAGTGCTATTAGATTTGTATATATAGAGGAGCAAGACCTTAAATAACTTAAAGATTCAAGTTGTTCCTAACTAGAACTGATCATACTGATTCTTGAATGTTTAAAATTAGACTGGGACAAGATAGTCTTAAGAGGAAATGTGAGCATGAGATTTCCATGGTGAGTCCTATGCACAGGTGTTTGCAAGTGTGGAGGATAAGGCATTGAGATCCTGCATTGCATAAAAGCTACTCGGAGTCTGGTTTGCTATCAATAGGCCAGAACTAAAATCCTCCCTATGAAGAACCAGTGAACGAAAATCTTTGGCAATGGTAAATATTTTTCCAAATAAATAGTTGGAAAATCTTCCACTGGTAAATATTTTCTTGCTCCAGCAATTTCAGCCCATAGAATTTTCCTGGATTGCATGAGAGTTTACTAGGACAAGAATGGGTGTAAGGTCTCAGGACAAGAGCCATTAACAGCCCATTTGATACCCTATAGCAAAAGCTCCAGGAAAGTGTATCCCGCAGTTGACCCTGTGATGTCAGCAGCCACTGCGTGTGCTCAGGGAGACTCAGCTCTAGCACCTATTTGATCACAGGCCAGGCCTGCTGATTGCTGAATGTCAAAGAAAACAAGAAAAACCGAGCAGATAACACCAAATTGTGTAGAGGAGGAATTGTTGCTGAGAGAGTTCAAACGGAACATTTTGGACTGGAGTCAAGAAAAAGATGAGATTATTTGGAAAAGAGTGTAAGGCAAAAGGATATGCCAGTGAAAAGGTCAAAAAGGAAGTTTGAGGCAAAGCAACTTGTCTTAGATATTTGAGAACTTTGAATTACCAGACTAAAGCTTGATATTGTTGCAAAGAACCAGCAGCTTTCTCAATTAAGCCCTATCAGGCTATTGTGTTTCTGACTAATGCACCCTGAAGTCTTGCTCAGATACAGCAAGGCTGGAGTAAAACATGTCCCAGATTGTACAAGGTAGTTCTTACATGGAAAGAGCAAGATAGGTGTAATCAGTTACCAAGTGTAGTATTTGCTACATCCTGCACCCTAAGGCACTGTTTGCATTTATGTAAATAACATTGATGTAAATAAAGCAAGCTTACAGTAGTTATGCACTTAATTAAAAAAAAAATTAAAGGTCAGGATGACCAGCTGAGACGGGACAAAATTTGGGATCAAATTATGCTTTCATTAGTCCTTTTAAAGCTTGTTCCTTCCAACACAAGCTTCTAACTTCTTCCTGTGTTTCATAAACATGCCTGCAGACTTTGAGAGCAAAAGGACAGTTCAGCTGCAGTTTAGCTTGGCCTGATCTGACATTGTGGGGATCATTTACTGTGCTCCACAAGAGTCAGCTGATCCTTGCAGAGCTGCCTATTTCAGAGGAACCATAAAGGCACCAGCACATTCATTTTTTCACTATGACCTGGTTACATTTCAGTGAGCAGGGCTTGAAATGAAAGGGATGGGAATAGAAAATTTTCTGAAGAGCCTCTCTCAAGCTGTCAGTACATGTTCAAGATACAATCACATAACCTTCGACTCAAATTCCTGTAAGTATTGCAGATTAGGGAATTCTGTTGTATATTGTAGTAGTCCTGTGGCTGGACAGCTTACAAATAAAGCAAATGGAATATACAAATAAAAATGGAAGACACTTCTATATTTAACCCTGAAAAATCTGTCTCCCAGGATCATGACTGTACTGGAGCAGGGCTGTCTTGTACCTCTGTAAAGCTCCTGCTGAGGAACTGTGTAATCTTCTGTAAGATGCTGAAATATGTCCTGACTCAGAAGGACTGAGAGAGAACAATTCTCTGACTTGGTGACAAGAATTCTTAGTTTATCAGCAAACCAGTTTCTGTTCCAATGATTCTTTAAAACATATTTGGGACAGTTACCTGTTTCCATAGGAGACAAAGGAGATCTAGAACATCTCAGAAACAGCAGCTGGGACCCCTTGTGTTTGAGGGGCCACCACAGCCTTCTTCACTTTGTTTGCCTACTCCTAAAGCACCTCCAGGGGAGGTGTTGAGGCAAAAATAGCCACTGGACAAATTCAGCAAGTAAAAGTTTCTTGTGATAAATAGTCAATTTCACAGGAAGTAACAGCAAGTTGTGAACATCGATTAATGAAGAGAGAGCCATTCATTACTAATTTCAACATGACCTCTAAATTTCTCCACAATCATTGCAGCACCAAAAAGCCCATCAAGTCTCAGCCAAAAACTTATTATATGTGTTATATATGTATTAATAATTATTATTAATTAATCCAGGATTTTAACTGTTTTTGAAAAATAAAGTAAAACTTGAGAATGGCTCGCATGCAAGAGCACAAATGCAGAGCAGAAAAAATAATTACCTAACAGTACATGTTTCCCTTTTCAAAATGACACAATTCCTGACTGGTAGGATTGTATTTGTATACACAGGATATAATCAGTCACAGCTTTGCTCTGTCAAAATTCTCCTTGCAAATGGTGTTACACCTCCCTTCATGGTCCAGAAACATCAGATGGATACAATCTGGAGAAGAGAGTGCTAAAGTAGAACTTAAACCAGCCTCATTGTATCACTTAATGATGATTTAAATAGATCATCCAGAGAGAAAACATCAATAGAAATTCTGTGATAAACAGAGCTTTAAATTGGTTTAATAAAATAAAATGTCTCAATTGTTGTGAAAACATTGCTGAGAGCTGTAAACAGACTCCACTGCCTTGTTTTTAACATTCAGCTGAATTCTCTGTGTGTTTTAATATTTGTTTGTTCTGAAAACATAGCAATCTGCCTCGGGCAGATCAGGAGCAGGCAAGCTGGCATAGTCAATTGTATAAGGGATTCTGAACAAGCAGCTGAAAAGCAACTATTTAAAAATCAGCCATCCTGTTTCAGAGAACAAAATAAGAGACTCTGAAGCATTCTCTTTACTAGGTTTCATTACTATTTGAATTGCAACAACAGAGGAAAAAAAACAGGCTTCTTTGAATGACATTGTTGAAGAAATTCCTTTCAAAAATAACAGTGAAGCAGAAGTGAGTTTCTTTACATACAGGCCAATTTGCATCATTCTTGCGCACACAGAAAAGTCTGTAACCATGCCACTTTTGTTTGAAATGCATTAAATATAAGAAAAGCTACCTTCACTTCTCTTTTTTGAAGGAAAAGCATTAAGAAGTTACAGAGATAATTATTTAGAAAAACATATTCAACAAGTTTCCATTAGAATTTGCCTTCTTAGCGTATGTATTTGTGTCATATATCAATAATTCATCTTAAAACTCACCCTCAGCTGTGTCTGGAGTGATTCTGGGGGTGACAAAGGGCACCTGTTGTTTTTAAACCCATATTCAGCTCCTCCAGTGTAAGAGCACAGCTGGCTCACCTTACTCTGCCTCCCACTGTTCTGATTCCACGGCTCCAAATCTTTTCTTTTTCCCATTTCCCTAACCCTAACCTAATCCATTTGCTCTTACAGCAAGCATGCTAATAGTTTCTGTCAATAGGATGGGTCAAATGCTTTTCTTTTTAACACCAGTGACTTTCCTGAGGCTGTTTGTAATAGTGAGGGAGAGATGGTGTTTTCTCATGAAGACAGTAAGGAAAAAAAAAAATCTCAGAACACAACTATTTCTGGGGATTTAATGCATATATGTATGACTGTCTCTTTCATGTGTCTGCTATCATGCAGCATCTTAATTTTTTTGAACTAGTCTCCTGTAAAAAGTTTTAATTGCTCCTGTATCTAGTTTTATTGCAACAGAAGTTGCGTTAGCTACACTTGTAGTGAGAATTAAATGTAGCTCTATTTCATACATACGAATAAGTAAAAGGAAGTGCTAAACTAAAACATGAATTCCACAGATTTTATAGGTGAAAAAACAATATCATAGTTTTAGTTGGCCATTTTATAGGACTATGTATGTTTTTTCTATTCACAAAGGCTGTTTTCCTTGAATTTCAGCCTTTGAGGAAATGTGGGGTTTTTTAGTTCTTGTTAGTGATGCATACAGTGAAACTATGAAAGTAAAGGGGAAGATTCACTATTTCTTATCTGGAGGTGATTTTGATGCAGAGTTTTCATTTGGAAGGTGGAAATTAATATTTCAGTTAAGATTCCTGAGATGTCATCAGTGACTTGGGTATATCAAGTAAAATACATGCTATGTCAAGTGAAAATAATGCTGCAAATACTCCCAGATTTTACATTACTGAAAGCTCTGAGAAAACCTCACCTGTCCCCTGACAGGACAGGAATAAATTCACTTCGGCAAGGGAGTCTTCCTCTGTCTTTGTGGCTTCAGAAATTTAGGGAATGTCTATCCATAGAAGAATTGCAGAGTCATAGAAGTAGAAACATACAGAATAATTACATTTTCTCCATTTATTTGGGAATGATGTATCAGATTATGCTTTTGCTATCCAGTATCTTCAAAGCTGTGTCAGTGGAACAGATAAAAAGAATACCTGCTATTAAAAATATACTGGGACATGATAGTCTCTACTGCCTTGGGGGACTGACTTGCTCTTGCACATACTCCTTGTGTATGAGAGTTTTTGTACCCTTATATAATATGGTAAGAGAGTATTTTCTGAAAATGGAAAAGCAGCTGAAGCCCTGTTCATGTGTGCCCAAACCAGCAACAGTATGTTCAAAGAGCAAGAAGCACTGCACCTGATTCTGATTGGATGTTCAGTATGATTTTCTTAACAATTGGTTACAATTATTTGTATCCTTAATTAAATGTTTGCTGGGGATTTTAGAGTATGAGGCTAAGCCTTGTGAGGTTGTTGGATAAAATGGCACAAAACTGGAAAGGCAGTGGTTCTATAAAAAATTATTGGGTTTGGCAGGAGAGAAAAGGCTTGGATGGGAAAAAGTAATATTCTGTAACTTCTGTCATTGCTTGGATGTCATAGCTTAGATTCATTGAGAGCATTTTCTGTTTGAGAGAGTAAAGTGATACAGGAAAATCCATGGGCTAAAAATAGATTACCCTACTGATACAAAACTGTCAATGAGAGTCATTGCAGTACTTGGCTAAAAATACTGGAAATGGGAAGAGATTAGCACTGTTTTCTCTTGGCATCTTGTTTAGCTTGTTTCAAAGCTGGCAGTCAGGCACTGTGTGGTGGTTTTGTGAAGTCTTTCGTTTTGCTTGTTGGCTGAAATACAGCTTGGGCTTTTTTGGATGGGTAACAGGTTCTTGAAGAATGAATGGGTTGTCTGTAATTATTAACAGAGCAGTCAGAGGAAGTGATGTGATTGTTTGCTTTGCTTTTGTTGTCATTCTCTGCCCATACTCATTCTTTGTCTAATAATATCTTGGCTACAACATGAGCTGGGCCTTAAATCCCATTTTAGTGTTCCTCTTCAATAACAGGACTAGTTACTTCTACATCTCTCTGTGTCAAACAAGGTGGTCCTACACTGGATATTTGGGTGACAACATCCTGCTGCCCAGCTGTGATAATAAATAAGGGACATAAGATCTGGTACTTGTAAACTCTTTTATTTTGGAAGCTTCTGTCCAACATCTGGATAAAATTATTCAAAAACCTATTCCTCCAAATGAAGTATTTTTATCTAAACAGTCATATGTGCCATGAGTGCAGATAAACTAATATTATTCAGATACTCTGATTAACAGCAGCAACATGAAAATGAAACTATCTCCCTCCATCTTTGATGTGTGTGCATGGTCTTAGCCCATAAGATATTAAGTTATGGCTATAAGTTGTACCTCATTCTGTACACATTTTGATCAGTCTGTGATTCCTTTTCTGGTACCTTAATAAGACAGACAAGAATATAAAAATGAGGATGAGTCAGATACCTGAGGTGTAGGTATCTAGTGGTATTTTAGGTGCTTTGGCATATCCCAGCTGGTTGCCAGCTGCTGGTAAGGAAGGACAGCTTTCCAGCCCAGCTCTGCCGTTTGTCAGACCCAGGCAGGCAAAACTCCTGGATGCCTGAGGGTACCCAACATAACAGTGGTTGCCCCTCTTCAAGCACATGGATTCTTCTAGTGGCTCTTGTGGCACTGCTGCCAGTTAAACATCTGTAAAAAAGGGCTGAAGGTGTGGATTTTTCTGTTAGCAGAGCTTCCTACTATGATGGAAAATTTAATCCCAAATACAGAGTATGGCTTTGGCAGCACGTCTGATCAATAACCTGAAGCAGTTCCACATATTTTCATACATGCTATAAAGCTGACTTGGCCCAATTGAAATAAACGAAAAAGTTTTTAAGGATCAAATCTCAGAAACACTTTAAATTAAAGTTCCATTTATAAATACTGTTTTAATATCTGTTACATGGTTTCCAGATGGACTCCTGTTCTTTTGTAGCTAATGATCGAGTATGTTGTGCTTCTTCTTGTTACATTGAATTCTCGGCAAGTGATTCCAGTTGCAAGAACTATAAATAGGATGTAATCCAAGTAAATCTTTTTTAAATATGCCTGGTTTATACCTTTAATAGATTATTTGAAGAATGAATTCTTTCTGTGGTATCAGAGTTTTGTTTGGGTTTTATAGGGCTTCACCACTGTGTCTCAAAGTGGCTCTGGGCCATGTCCTGATCATGTCCTGGGCTGCATTCAAAGCCCTGTGGGCAGCAGGTCGAGGGAGGGGATTCTGCCCCTCTGCCTGCTCTGGTCAGAGCCCAGCTGCAGTGCTGCCTCCAGCTCTGGGGTCCTCAGCACAAGACAAACTGTTGGATTGAGTGCAGAGGGGTGTCAAGGTGATCAGAGGGGTGGAGCACATCTGCCATGGGAAAGGCTTAGACAATTGGGATTGTTCAGCCTGAGAAAGAGAAGGCTTGGTGTGATTTAATTGGTGCTTTCCAACACCTGAAGGGAGCCTGCAAGAAAGATGGAGAGAGACTTTTTACAAGTCTGGGGTGACAGAACAAGATTTTTAAATTGAAAGAGAGTAGGTTTAGGTTAGATATTAGGAGGAAATTCTTTGCTGTGAAGGGGGTGGGGCACTGGAACAGGTTGCCCAGAGAAAATGTGGATGCCCTATCACTGGGAGTATTCAAGGCCAGGCTGAATGAAGCTCGGAGAAAACTGATCAAGTGGAAGGTGTCCCTGCCCGTGGCAGGGGGCTGGAATTAGGTGATTTTTGAGGTCCCTTCCAACCTAAACCATTCTGTGAAAATGGGACAAGAGTCCTAGTTCCCATACACTATCTCTTCCCAGTAGATTTATGAAAAAGTAATTTTGATCAGTTTGATTGACACCCTTTTAACATGTCCTGAATATTTTAATTTCCTTTATGGATATGTTTAAAGATAGAATGTATATATCTGTACCTCTGGCCAATGTCTGACTCTCAGATCCATAGTATGATGGAAATAATGTGTGTTACAAATTCCCAGATTGGTCTTGAAGTTAGAGATTTTAGTGATAAAATCTTGGTTAGGTTGGTAAATGCACCTGCCACCTTGCCCATTTATTAATGAGTTCCTTCTGAAAATCCTGTAGATATTTCATTACTGCCAGTGTATGGAAATTGACTGATTCCTATTGTAGTTACTTTGTCTTTTTAATGAAGTGATTGAGTTGCAGTTTCCTTTGGTTTTAATTAGATTTTGTTTTTTTTTTCTCATAAAGAAAAATATGTTTTGGGGGTAGTATGAGCCTGCTTTTGTCTTTTCCCTTTTATTGAGCTAGTAATTAAAGCTATGTCATCAACAAAGTCTAGGTCTTCAAAATCTATATAATATCTCTGTATTTCTAATATTAAAGTCAGTGGCAATACCAAACATGACAACATCATTATTTAATATCAATCTATATGATTAACCATTCCTTCAAGCCTATGTTGATCTATGCAAGCCCCACTGTAATGATGGCAATAATTTTTGTTGGAATATAATAACAATTCAAGATGTTCTGTACTGGTTTCTGATAGAAGCTCTCCATGTGCTGGGGGAATCTATGAAGTTTGTGCTGAGTGGTAAAAACAGTATTTGATGCTTTTTTTGATGTTTATACTGAGGGTAAAAAATCTGTCCAACACATGAGATGCAGCTTGTCCTTGTAGTTTGTTCTTGGTTGACTTCAGCTCTAAAAGAAATAAAAAGGAAGAAAGGTGCTTAAAAGGACTATGCACATAGTTTTGCCCACCTCAATCACTGTTACAGTAAGTCACACTCATGTGAAATACTTTTGGTATCTCAACTTCAAGTGCTGTAGTACCAAAAGCTTTTCTTGGTCCCATATTATTCCCCTACATTCTTCATTTTCACAAACTTCAGCTGTTTGTAGGTCTTCCAATTATCACTTTGTGATGAGGCATGTTTAATGTTTAGCTCTGGGAATGTAATCTCATTGGTGAAGTGTTCTGTGATGCTTGGTGAGTTAATCTTCGAAAAGTAAGACTTTTTGAGTTTTTTTTCTCAGTGTTCAAGTTTTTTTCTGTTTATTATTGACATTTCCAGATAGTGTAAACTGGCTTACTGTAACTTTATTAAACTGATAAAGTAATTTATTATTCCTTCTTTCAGCAACCACTTCAACCTCTTTGGCAGTATTGTGCACACGTTTCCTCTTGCCTTTTGTCTCCATTTTCTGGTGCCTTCTCCTTTGTGTGGGAGCCAGCTGCAACTCTCTCACGCCTGTGATATTGCCAGGTGAAAAAGACTGTCACATATTCCTGATGCCTTCTTGTGATGGCCTTGGGTAGCATAGTAGCTGAAATCTGCTCTTCAGTTTAGTTTGAAATTGCTGCTCTAATGGTTTATATTTCAACTCTTTGATAGTGCTTTTTGGTGGAATTGCTTTTCCCTAGTTGTGAAACCTAAAAGCGAGTGCAGTTTTGCCAGGCTTTCCACACACCCATTTTGAGACTGGCTAAGTTTGTAGCACTCAGCCTCACTTTCCATGTCCCCACCCTTTATTCAAAAATAAGTTATAAAATACACAGGGCTTTGCAACTAAAATAGAATTTATTTACTTTCTTGGTTGAAGTTATTGCACTGAGAGGATAGCCACAGCCTTTAGTTGTGCTCCCACAAAAGACTGTGACAGATAATCCTGTGTAGAATACTGACAGTACTTTTGTGGTCATGTTGTTTTTTTAGTTGAAATTGAGACAAATTCAGTTTGAGAGTTTGATCTGCAAGCCAAGGGACAGAAAAGCCATTTCATTAAATTTTAGAAAAATTGTATGTGTAGTACAAAATACAGAAAGACATGGAGAAACAGGAGGCAATCTGGTGCTCACCATTGCTGTAGAAAATGTTTTGTAGGGTAAGGATGCCTGAATTTTGTTCTGCATTGAAACCTGGCAAATGGCTACAGACCACCAGTTTGAACTAAAGTGCTTTCATTTGGGATTTGGTTTAGAAATAGAATAAGACTTCGGGGATGTGGAAAGGTGTTCACCTGCAACATTGTTTTCCACATTTCCTTAAGAGCCCACATTACCTGGCTAATAGCTACAGTCCGGCTTGCAAGGGAGATCAAAAACTCTTTTTGATTCTTTTGACTTGTCAGTTATTCTATAATATTTAAGTAAAACATTACTAGGCAGCATCATTATATACATGACACTTTCACTGTAGAACACTAGGGATTAAAAATGTGCAACCTCATCTACCCTCATCATAAAAATAACTATGCTGTCTTGACAGATCTTCTGAAAGATAAAAGTGAGCATTTTAAAGGGGTTCATTAAAGTTCAAATATGCACTGTCAGCAACATTTTTATGCTAAGAAATTGTCTTTCCTTATTCGTGTAGATCTATCTTAGTTCCTTAAGCTTGCTTTCTGAAGATAAAAATGGTTTAGCAATACAATATAAATAAAATATTAAAATATTTGAGGACTCATGAAGAAGAGGTAACCGTTCCTGGCTTCACAATTAAATTATTAAAAGAAAATTTTATATGAATCATCCCAAGGTAAAACTGTCAGAAAAATAGGCAGAGAAAGAGTCAGCTGATCTATTTGCAGTTTTCTAGCAGGTAATTAAGTGACTAGAAAGAACAAACATGGAACTTTGAAGATAAATCATATTAAAGCCATCTAATTTTCATCTCTGGCAGGATTCCTTGAGTAGATTAGAAACAACATGTCACATGCACCTTAAGAAAGCTTTTGAGGTTGTCTCAGATGGCATTCAGCTAAACAAATGAGTACAATTTGGTGTAGATTAAATAACTCCCATGTGAATCCAGATTTGGCTGCAAAGTAATATTCTCTTCATAAAAGATTCCAAGCAAATGGAGAAATACACCAAGTGGAGTTCTTCAGGATTCTCTCTGGTGTTGATTGTTATTCACAGTTTCATGAGTAACTTGAGTGGTGGAATAGAATATTTCATTAAAGTTCCTGTGGAGAAAATAATCTTAGATTTAATAATTTTATACTAGAATTAATAGATAATCTTAGAATTTTAAAGTATCTTGATCAATTGCAGCAGTTTTGAAGTATTTAAAAGTACAATTCACTCATGTTGTGTAAAACCCACTGCACTGAGGTAGGAATAATCAGAGACCGTGTTTTTATGAGATCAAGTATTGAATTATTGGTATTCTGTAGCTAAGACAGATAAACACAGACCAGGTCTCAGAGAGAACTTGTACATATTTAAGAACAGGTTAGAAAAACATGTATGAGAGATGCTTTATGTCTGCTTAATGCTGCCTCCTGGCAATGGGGTGGATCAGAGAGCTTCCCAAATCCCCAGTCTGCTGTGGAGTCTATTATCCAAAGAACCCAGTGTGCTGGCAGTAGTCAGAGCTGTGAGGATCTGATCTGATGTCACACAGCTGCCTTGAGTGAGTGGTTTACATGACTGCAATTGAGCTACAAATTAAGCCCTATTTGTGGGGCTTTCAGAAAATCTCACTGTCTGTCTTATTTGCCCTGAACACAAGGTGCAAAATTCCTACTGGAGTTATCTGGCCTTGAGATAAAATAAACACTTTTGAAAGTTTCATTCTATTTTATTTATCAGATTAATTTCATTGATGCATCCACATCAGTGAATGTATCAATACCCTGTGGTTTTTGCATCCATGAGTGGATGTTGGTGCCAGCAGGGATGACCTGCATTATTCTGCGGGATGCTGGTTGCTATTCTTTGTTCTGAAGAGTGTTGACAGATGAATTAATTTCCCTCTATTGTTTTTTTTTCTTTAATGACATACCAAGATAAATCTTTTTCTTCTCACTTCAAAGCTGCATGCTTTCTGACAGGCCAAAGATTTGCTGATGGCAACACTCTGGAAATGTTGCTGGTCTTAGTGGGAAGAGAAATTAATGATACAATTTAATTTCTCTGCTGCCTCAGAGCCAGCACTCTTGTACAAAGGTTCTATTTCTGTATTGGCAGCTCATGAAACCACAGCAAAGCAGAGGAGAAAAATTTGGGACAGAACTCCAGCGCACCCAGAATTTAAAGTTACCTTTGTGATCCATTTTCCCCGTTGTGAAGGTCTCCCCTCAAATATGAGAAGAGCCCTGAACTACAAAATGCACCTTTTCTGTGCTGAGCAAGTTCACCTGCCCCAAGGGGATGACACCTGTCTCAGCCCAGAAAACAGCAGCAGTACAATGGGAACAGGGAGTTTTGCTCCCAGCTGCTCAGCCTTTCAAAGTAACACAGCGCACACTAACCATGCATAAAACAGATCCATCCACTCCAGCACCTTTCAAGGATCCATGTACCAATCTGTAACTCTCACTGAACATCTGCTATTTAAAGTGGACCTGGAGCATCACATCCACTGTCGCAGATTCCTTGAACCTGTCACTGCTCTGAAGTCAGAGCAGACCAGGAACACTGCCACAGAAATGATTTTCTCAAGTAGTGAATTAAGATTTCTATGAATCTCTGGCTTCTTTCCTAAATTGTTTGACTTTGGACAAGCCTGACTTCTGTAATATATGTAGAGAAAATCCAGCAAAATTGCTGGACTTTGCTTTTTAGGTGGAAAAGTCTTTCTGTATTACCATAACATTTCAGTCTTGCTGTCCCCTCCTGAAGCTGGAGATGTGATTCACATTGCTGTGAACCTAGAAATACCCATAATGCATGCATATGCATTCAAGCGAAAAACTGCATATTTTTGACAACTGCAGCCTTTCCTAATAAGAATTTATAAGATAAACACCTCTATATTTGGAAGCTAACCTCCCTTTCTCCCTCCTTGAAGAGGTCAGACCTTAGAACATGTGTGCAGTGAAATTTCTAATATTTACAGGAGTACTCACAGATGTTTGCATTAGACATTAGCTGTAATAATTCAATTCATACCAACAGATGATGTCAATAGTCATATCCTGTGATGGGGAAAGGGGGGTATTGCACAGAAGTGCTAAAGGATCCTGGATTCCCTGTCCTACTAGACAAGCAGTACCTCCAGGTCAGCACCACCACCGTTGCACAGGTTCCTTGGCACTCAGTGGCACATTAGGGGGTACAAAAAACATCCTCACATTCCCTTTCTTCTGTGTCCCACTCGCTTCTCTGGAGAATATGTAGCTGTCTGCTGATATTTTTGTCTACTGACAGACCATGGAAGTTCTTACTGTGCCACTTTCAGTGGCACTTAGTCTATCAATTCAAAAAGAAAAGAAAAGCTTTGACAGGAAGCAGAAAAATTGGAAGTAAGAATGAGTCAGGAATATTTTAAATTCCAAAACTCCAGTTGAATTGCCTGTGCTAAATGAAACAGTTTTGGGGATTTGTAAAACTGGAATAGGCTCCAGATTTTTTAATTTGAGAAGGTGTAAGAATTTTAAAATCAAAGCTCTATTGTGTGACATAGATACTGAGCTAATCTGTGGCTTTTGAATTAATTTTCTTAAAACACTATCAGATCTACTCACTTTTTACATGAGTCATCCTATTAGTGGCGCATGAGAAAATTCAGGAATAAGAGCATCAAATTCTAGTCCATGATGGGAAGAAGAGTCATAACACCAGAGTTTAAAAGCCCAATCTATTCTGATCTTATTTTTACAATTTTAATGGAAAGGACCACACGATCACTCGAGGAGCCTGTGCCTGAGGAAGCCATAGGGCCATGAGTGTGCCACATGATGAGGAATTGCAGGCTACACCAGTTAGCACTGGCAGCAGGCTAAAACTTCCAATGCCCTCTTCCATAGAACTGGTGATCAACTCAATCCCAGGACTGCATGGTATGTTCTCCTCTGAGGAAAGAAAAAGCAAAACAAAACAGGATTTTTGATTCTTGCAATAATATTTTTACCCTTTCCTGTGAGAAACTTGACAAAAAAAAAAAAAAAAAGAAAAAAATTTCCGACTCAAGCTGCAGTGGAACTTGGAAGTAAATGAGTTTATGTCCCATGGTACTTTGCAAGCAGAAGTTCTGCTTTCCATTTTCAGATGGTTGATTGCTAGTTGTGTTGTAGAGTCTAGCTGTGAACTTTGGCTTTGCTTTGGCCTAGATATGTGGCACCTAGCTTGCTCCAGCACAGAGTATGTAAAGCATTCAGCTCTATAAATCTCCAGTCTCAGAGGAGCCATCTTTCCATATCTGACATTAACGAGGCACACCTGCACAGTGTTTGACTATCTCTGTATCATTGCATGGACCATGGCTGGCTGATTCCAGCACTGCACCACTACTAAGACAATAAAAAAGGGAACAGTTTGCTCATTAGGAATGCAACAGTTTCAGTGTTTTGGCTTTCATTCTTCTTAACATCTGTTGAACAGCACTAGGTTTGATCAATCTCTAAATATCTAGAGGCTACATTTATGAAAACAATAATGCAATTTAAGTTTCTTCTTCAGTATTGTGAGAGGAGAGGGCAAGGTGCATAATTTCACATGTGGTCTGAAACCTGGTAAAAAGAGATGCTGTGTCAACTTTCTGCATTTTGTTTAGATTAAAAGCTATATATTTATCTCTGTTTAATTAACCAAGAAAACACTAAGTTGTTTGATTATGAGTCCTTGTGAGAAAGAAATGCAGAAGGGTCAAAGACAAATTTAAAAAGCACAGGATGAAGAAAGGAATGCAGGACTTACAGAGCCAGCTGGTATCTATAACATCACCTGCTTTCTGTTAGGGTGAATCTTCTCTCCTAATGCCTGGCTTTAGACTTCTATTTGGGCAGAAATGCTTTAGTACAAAGCAGAGTGATTCTGCTCTAGACCTTGCAGAATTGGAGACCAGATAAACATTTCCAAATTTGGGAGAATGAAAACTGGATCAAAGATCCTTGACAGTGAAGGCAAAACTGGGTTAGAGCATCTCAACAGTGCAAGGAAAGTTCAGTTTTGTGGAGATGTGATTCTGGCAGAGGTGGTGGAAAGCTGTTGGGTGAAAAGCAGTTGGATGGGATCAATGAAAACTGGAGCAGATGAGGAGGGTGCAAATGAGAGGAGTGCTGAAGAAAACAGGGAAGTTGAGAAGAGGAAAGAGGGAAGGGTTGGGGAGTCAGAGAGAGAGAAATACACAGGGAGGTAACTAGTAAGAATTTGCATGAGGAAGAAACCAGAGGTGTTTTAAGGGGTTGAGAAAGTTGTGTAAGTGCTATTTTTCCCTCTCCTGCCTTCATGAAATTATGTCACCTTCTCTGGCCCTTGTGTCCATGCTCTTTTTATCTGTTTTAATCACCAGAACTCACTTTTCTCCACTATGCTTCCTTCCTCCTCCTCTGCAGAGTTTTGCATGTCTGTGAGAATGAGGGAAGGCCAGAGAGCCACTGTTGCTTCTCCTAATTGAAAAAGGGGGGCAAGAGGGGAAATCAGCTCTTGCTACTACCCCTCAGTGTAGTAATTGCTGTCCTATAGGAAATAGCTCCCTCATGGTATGGTATCCATAGCATCAATTCTGTTTTCATAGGGATCTGATGCAAATGAGGAACAGGGCTGTAGCCTTCACCTTCTTCAGCAGTGCTTCCCAGGAGAACTGCAAAAATAATGCCACAAAGCACCGTTTCTCTGGGGGAAAAAATCTTTGTCATTCGTTTTGATTCAGTCAGAAGAAGGAAAAACTTCTTTTAAAAGTAGGGCACTGTGGAATAGAGAAGCACAAATACCTGTTTGCCCTGAGGGACTGTTATTGTGTGGAATGTAGCTCGTACAGAAATAATTCCATCAAGGAGCTCATTAAAACAATTGATTTTCTCAAGTGTGTTGGTGAACCTGAGACACTGTTGTTTTGTATCAGTGAATTCAGTGGAGTAACAACCTGTGCACTTGCAGGTTGATGAGATCATGAATTAGAAACCCATTTGTCCCTTAATACAGAGAAAGGTAAAGGAAGGATTACCTGGCCTTGGCATTATTATGGAATTTACATAGGCAGGAAGAATTTAGGTCTAGGAAGCTAATGCTAATAACATTTGGGTTACTTTTGCTGCTTGCTCTTTTACCTGCAAATTATATAATTACTTATCTTTAACTGTTTGTGTTTGAGTACTTTGCATACATTTATAAGAATTAGGATATGAAAAATTTTGAGGATTTTTTGGTCTGTGCTGAGACTACTTCAAGATATACCTCTCAATGTAGATGCAGTGCATGTCTTAAATATAATACTGGGAAGGCTTAAAAAATTTTTGATTTCATTGTTGCAGAAACACATTTTAATAGATATTTCATTGTTTTGCATATAACAGTTCAAAGTATCTTCTGACCTTACTATTAGCTAGGATTTTTCTGGGGTTTGTTTTCATCAGTGTATCTATTCATTAAAAAAAATCACCAAACAAAAGAAAGAACAGGAAACCTAAAACTACTATTGCTTGAGAGGCAAGGGTGACTGTTTCTTTTACATAAAACTCCTGTATTTCTAGAGGGAAATAGAAATTTGCTCATCAGTGTGTTCTACTTAGAGAAAGAAGAAAAGAAATCCCAGGCTGTGTGAACCTCAGGGAATTACTGTAGCACTAGATTGCTTTTGAAGAATAATTGAAGATGACACTGGAAAGCAGCATGCTCTCCTTTTATTTCTGTATGGTTATCCTTGCCTTCCCACCTCTTTTCAACATGACTTAAATGGTTGCTGTCAATTACAAAAGTTCTTATGTACACTTGTGCTCCAGTTGTATTTTTTCCCAAAGTCAAACAGTCTCTGTTCCTCTTTAGTGTTTTAACTGTTGTGAAATTAGGGGTAGGAGCTCTTTATCTCTTTAAGATTCTCATCTACCAGACAAGTCCCATCCTGCAAGTTTCTGACTCCTTCTGCACTTTGGACCACTTGACTTGCACAAAATGAATAGGAAACACAAAGAACTGACTGAATACAATAAGACATTCTCTTGACTTTCAAGGAATAGTATTTTGCCTCTTAAGGTGGTTATGTGGAAGGCAGTCATCTTCAGGAGGTAATGAATTGAATCAAATGCTTTGAAACTCAGTACTTTTGTTTATTCCTGTAGCTTTCTTATATCACAATATTTCATATCATTTTAAAGAAAAAAATGAAGAAATACTTCTGAAAGGCTCTTGTTCCTTTTGTGTAATACAAAATTGTTTGTCAACAGAGACAGTCACAATTTTCTTTTGGTGAACTAGAAGCCAGTGAAATATTTGCCATGAAACAAATATCCCAGAGTCCAGCAATAAAACAGTTTCTAATCAGGCAGCAGAGCATGTGGCACAACCCATAACTCTACTCCAGTCACCATTGCAACTTCTGCAACACTCAGGAGACTGCTGCTATGTTACAGCCTCTCTTTGCTGGTAATGTGAGCCACAGAATGAAAATCAGAAGATTAAAAGTTAGACAAAATTACATTACAGCACATCTATAAAAACTCTGCTTTGGTCAAGGGTCTATGAGAGGAATTTGTCTCCAGCACTTGTGACCTGCCAGATCTTGATGAGGGATTATTTTCAGTATTCAGCTCAAAAGGCAGAGAAAATGGCTTTGGAAACTGGACATTGCTAATGACCATAACTGATAAAATGAAGCTACAAACCAAGAGACAGAAGTATTTACTGAATACGATTACATCTCTGTTAGAAAAAATCTGAGAATTATTCAGCAAAACAATGCCTAGCTGCTGGATACATATGTGGATATGCTTTTAAATATAATTCTCCCATTGGAACTAGAGCTCTAATTTATACAGTCTGATCATTTTGCTTTAGGTAACATAGTGAAAATTGATAGAGCGTTCATATATTTATCACACATTAACTTTGGAATTAATCAGACTAACATTAATTTGTATTGTAGCTCTTACTATCTGTTGAATTTAGGAGAATTAAAGTGGGTCTGCCTGTGTAGCACTGAAGATGGCATCTGGAATTTCAAACATGATAACCCTGGTGGGAATAGCTGGATTTCTCTTTGATTTCAAGTGTCCTCTTTTAAATAACAATGTTCTCCATTAATCTACAAGCAGCATTCTCTCAGCATGGTAAAAGTATTAGTAATTAAATATTTGCAGAGGGTTCTGTTTAAGAACCAACAGAAGATCAGCAGCATGACTTTAATCTCCTCTCAAGCTTTCATAAATGTGACCTTCAGAAATTCCTTCCCCTTTTCTTCACATATCATACAACAGATTTTATTTTGCATTCATTTTCCCCCTGAAACTTAATGAGTATTATATCACTGGGATTGAAATGGGGCTTCTAATCAAGATAAATTAATTTCAAATATGTTTTAAAAAACCATTTCTCTTTAGAAATACATAATGTATAAAAGAGACATATAAAATAGCAAGTTAAATACATTGGGGTAATTAACAAAGTAAAATTAAATTACTTTATGTTCAGATTCATATGTCAGTAAAAGGTTTTGCCAATTCATTTCCTCACTTAAATTTAACTTTGTCGTCTCAGCTCATTTATTAAATTCTGTTTTTTCTGGCATCTGTTAGCTAAGAATGTAGACCTCAACAATAGCATATTCAGGAAAACCAAAGCTCTCATGTCACTGGCTGCAAAAATGCTTATGCTGTATTTGGATATTTTTCTCAGAGTGGGATTTTTAACTCCCAAGACAATAAAAGAAACTCTCATGGATGCCATTTTTCAAAATGATTGAATTTGATTGAGGAAAATGGACTGTTAAAATATCTCCATCCTTTAAGTCACATAGAAGATCATCAAAAAGATTTGACTTTTGCTTTATTACTTGGGAAGTAGATTTGGTAACGTATTTCCACTGTTCAATTTATTTTGTAAACATTCCATTCATCTGCTTTTGACACAAATGATGTGATAAGTTGTATCCTGCCTATATCCTCATAGTCCCTCTTATTTTGAGTGTTTTTTGACCTCCCAAAGTGCTTTTAAAAATGTTATCTCAGTGACCTTAGTACCAACCAAATCCTTATCTAGACTGTGATCTATCCAGTCCTGTCATAACTGTTCCATCACAAGGCAATACCAGGTAAAAATAGTTTATTTTAAAAAATTATTATTATTTCCACAGAGTAGGTAAGTGTATAATAAAATTTGTGTTAAATAAAAAGATATCATAAGAAGATACCACAATCCTCTGCAGGTAGGCTGTTGTCACTCCTTGAAATCTCTTGCAGTTGAAGGAGACTTTTAACTTTTTTGATGTGTATGAAAGCTGTTAAAATATATATAAAATCTAGAAACTTCTTAGAAATAATAAGATATATAAAAGTGTTTAGTGACAGGACAAGGGGGAATGGCTTCAAACTGAAAGAGAGTAGCTTTCGATTGGATGTTAAGAAGAAATTCTTTACTTTGAGGGTGGTGAGGCCCTGGCACAGGCTGCCCAGAGAAGCTGTGGATGCCCCAGCCCTGGAAGTGTCCAAGGAGAGGTTAAATGGAGCTTTAAGCAGTCTGGGATAGTGGAAGGTGTCCCTACCCATGGCAGGGGAGGCATAGCTAGATGATCTTTAAGGTCCCCTCCAACCCAAACCATTCTATGACTCTGTAATATATATATATGTAATATAATTATATATATATATATATATATATAATTATATATAAATTCTTCTCTATTATACAGATATGGATTGTACAGGGTCTATGCTTTTCGATTTTGTGTGGATGTATCAGTAGCTCAGTCAATTCTTCTAACCCTATTCAGAAAAGAGACCAAAGATTCTTTAGAGTAGGAAAAGGCACATAGCCCAAATAGAGGATTTATGAAAAAATTATGTAAACAGATTTCCAGAGTGAAGAAACACTCTGATCTGATCCTTCAGTCCTCACTCATGAATTTGTTTGCATTGAAGAAAATAGGGATGGTTGGTAAGATTAAGAAATATTTGAATGAATAAAGGTCTTGTGATTTTACTAGAGGAATTTTAGGAATAGGCAGTTGTAATATTGGATTAGAGATTTTATTTAGTCATTATTGAGGCTGGAATTTATTACAGGAGGTAAATTTGATTGATAAATTGCATTACCAGAACACAGCCTGTGTGTGCTTCTTAAATTCTCAGTCTGACATCAACTGAGTATCAATGAATTTATGCTGATTTACTTAAACTGGGGATATATCTGCCTCTTTTCAGCTAAGTTCTTATACTTGCTAAAATTCTCCTTTCTCCTTTCTTCTTTTGCTCCCTGCCCAACAAAGCTCTTTTTGCTGTAAACTGCAGTGCCTACACATCTTGGTTTGCACCAAGGAAAAAAAACTTTTTGCTCCTTTAGGCACTGTAAATGGTCTGATAGTATTTTTACCTATGCAGTGCTGCAAGGAGTAATTATTTATGTTTTCTCCTCAAATTTTGCCTAGATGGTTGTTGCTTTACACAATTTATAAACAGAAGTAAAGCCAAAACCTCAGCAAGCAAATGGTTTCTGCTTATTTATATGTGAAAGCTTAATGTATTCTAGTATGGAAATCATAATTTGATACTTCAGCAGACAGAAAATTTGTCATTAAGTAGACCCAAAATAACAGCCTGATGAATATTAAGTTCCTTGGGAATGGTTTTTTTGGTAGCTTTTGGGGAATGGTTATTTTAAGAAGTTGATGGAAGTGGTACTTATACAGAAGTAGAATTCAGCCCTGAAATTTAAAAATTTGTCCAAAATTTAGAAATTATAAGGGTTTTGTTGAGTAGAAATAAATTCTTCCAGTGTGATCCGTGTGCGTAAACTTCTGGGACATGTCTGTATTGTTTACCTTCTCTGTAATCAAACTTCATAATTCTTTAGCCATATTTAGAAGTTGCTCTTACTGGCTGTAGAAACTTTTGCTCCAGAAAATCAATTGAGAAGGGAAAATTCTTTTAGTACAGCTGAGACTAAGAACAGCCAATATTTTCATGATGACACTGAAACACTGTACTTCTATTTGGCACACTTCCCTATTTACTCTTCCCGTCTTGGCTCAATAGTTGGTCCTTTTCACTCCGTGTAGCTTTCCTTGCTTTCACAGCAGCAGGGATGTGAAACACACTCTATTTTACTGTTTAGTAAATATTTAGGTTGTTTTAGATCAGGAACAGATAAGGACTTCAGAACTGATGCTCCACCTGTTGGTGAAAATACAAACTTTAACTGGAACTTAGAAATCAATATAAAAGAATTAGACTTCATTTTAGAAGAGAAGCCAGATTATTTTGGACCCAACATTTTGGAAGGACTGAAAACTTTTTAAGGCCGTTGACTCAAGTTTCACTCACATAGGAGGGGTCATCCCCCTTCTCCCCACAATGTGCATATCTGGGCATCCTTGTTCTTCTTCAGTGCATTCAAAAGAGCTGATTTCTCTAAAGGTGCTGTTCCATGAACCTAAAAGTCTGGAAAAGAATTTGGATGAATTTGCTGTTCTATGCAGCCACACCAGGATGTTCAGCTCCATAAATTTGAATGGAACAGCTCTATTGCCCAGAAATGCATCAAGTTTGAAAATTCAGTGAACCAGTCAAAACTGCACTGGAAGATCCCACAAGATGAAGCAGTTTTAGAGCAACTTCTGTAAATCATTGCTGACAAGAGCATTTTCCCAGTAGTTCAGTAATTGTCAACAGAAATTGTGAACTCAAAAGGAGCCTTACTGTCCTTGAAATGTAAAAATCAAGGGTTTGTATTTTATACCTCAGCTCTTGCCTGCACTAGGTAAAGACTGGTGAGGTTGCTTTGCCACCTAAATTCACCTTCGTGATTAGAAGCAGAACTGCTGTGCCAGGAAAGGAAACTTCACTGCTACTGAGTTTTGTGACACTGCCATGTACTAATGAATACCCATGTGCCTAACCAAACACAGGAGTTATTTGGGTTTGATTTACATGCATGTGTTGGATTTATTGGTAGATTAGGCATAGATAAGTTTCTAAATTCTTCTGTGTCCTAGAGAATATCTTACTCAGTTGCTTTCACGTGTTTGTTCTAGATTGAAATTTGAAAACTGCTCACCCTTGGGAAAAAAGGAGGTGTGTGGGCAGAAAAAAGGAACAAATTGCAAAATTACATCCTTGTTTACTCAGGAAATGATGTTTTATTGCCAGCTAAAAGGTCTAGCTAGATCTTTAAGCTGGCAATAAAAGCTAGAGTAGACTTAAAGCTCCACTTACCCAAGTAGCTCTCCTGACTGAATCCATCACATTGATGCCCCTATTTTTACTGACAAGAAAATTAATCCAAAGGATATTTCAGATGCCTGTGGTTGGTCACCAACAGTAGCCATTTAAATGGAACCACTGAAAAAGAAGGTCTTTTGAGGAAGCATTAGAAATTACAGAAAAAAAATATTTTCTGCTAATTGTTTTCTGTCATGAGACAAGACTTTTCCAGAGGTGGACCCATTTCCCTTCATTCTTGTACATTTCTCTGTATGTCAGCCACACATTTGGTACAGTGAAAGTTCTAGGTAACCTCAAGGGCATTCATGCCACAGATAAAGGTATTTTAAACCTCTTTGTGTTACCAATAAAATACCAGGATGACCTCTTGATATTTTCTCTAGTGATTCTTCGGATTTAAAGAGAAATTTCCCTTCCCTGCCACGTGGTATTTTTAGAGTAAAGGATGATTCCTTTAAATTTTCAATATTCCTTTGCAAAACTTGGCTAATTAGATGCAGTGTGCAAAACTTGGCTTTGTGGAACCATCAGAAACATCCTTCCTTGAGGCATCATAAGTAACAGTTGTGAATACAATACCTAATGCTACATTGACCTAACAATCCAAAATGATGTTTTGAAATTAGCAAGTACTCACATATTGTTACTTTGTCTGCACCTCACCCCATCCAATTTCCAGATCTGTTCTAGCAGTAAAGGTGTTGGTGTTGGTAGTGTGAGCAGGTCTAAGTTCAGCAGCAGAAAGCAGAAAGCAGCAGAAAGCAGTTTGTACTAAGAAATAAATAATTCTTATTTATTTATTTTACAAAACCACTTTTCAGAGAGGAACCACACATTTCTCCTTGTCCGTTTGTGTTAGTAATTAATGTTTTTTGCTTCAGCTGACATTGGCAAATGTGGAACAGGTTAATGGCCAAAGCTGTGCTAGTCATCACCATTAAGGTGATGATTTTCAGCTAAGGAACAGGAAATTTTGGATAATGATGATGCTAATAATCAGTAACAAAAATAAAGAATGTAAAAACCACCACGAGGCTTTCAGGACACAAAATGGTATTGATGTCTCTCTGTCACATATAATGGTTTGGAATATATACTAAACAGACATTTTTTTACCTGATTTTTAATTTTTTTCCCCCTGAAAGCTGTGTTTATTCTTAGAGCCAGAGGGAGCCAAATGGACCTTTTTGTGAGTGTGGCCTGACATTGTTGTCTGTGGCTTAAAACAAAGCAGTGAAAGACATTCCCTTTTGCTAATTTTCCAGTGTGTTTCTGGAAACTCAGACCATGAAGTTTGACTCAAGAAATTGGTTCAATGTGGCTAAGACCCTTGTTTACTTGTTCTCAATTAAGCAAGCATTAATAAGCTGTTCCATTTGCACACCCATTGCCCAGAGAGGGTATTTTTGCTCTCTTTGGGTAACTTTGGCAGTAGTATGTTAAATCATTGTTTTATACTCCAAGGGTAAAACTGTATTGGAACTGAAAGATCGGATATTTAGAAAATATGTATTCTTAATTCCAGTTCTGCTTTGCTTTATAACTAGTTTCTTAGGCTCATTGAAGAATGAGTGTTAGTTTTGTTACTTTTGGGCACATTAGAAAAATGAAATGGAGTGTTTATTGGAGCTCTAGTATGAAAAGTTCAAAATCCATGGAAAGTGATCTGAAATATTCTCAGAGAGCATTTCTGCTGGGCTGTTCTTTGGAGCAGACATTGAATTAGTTGTCTTTGATGTTGGTGATAACTGTTTATCCTTGAATTAGTTCTGCAAGTTTAGATTTTCTTTTTGTACCAGCAGTGTGCCCGTGGTGACCTAGCAGCGCATGTTGTGCAGCTCAGCTTGTATCCTTTATCAGAATATTTTACTGTTCTGCCCACAGTGGCACCACTTCCAATGCAGATGTTGGTCCAGCCATGACTGGCAGCTTGCTGGAGCCAGGCATTAAAATACCCATCTGCTTTTGATTGCTTGCAGGATGTTCTTCCTCTGAACTGGGGAATAGTCTCTCATTTTTAGTTTTGAATTTTCCATTTGCTGCTGTAGGGAAGCTGCCATTCCTGAGTGAAAACTGGAGTTAGCCTGTGAAGAGCCATGAAACAGCTGAGGGATGGACAAATTGAAGGACTAAATCCTTTCCTTTTTCTTGCAACACAGGGCAAAAATACCCTGGAAGCAGACTCATCCCAGTCTGTATTAGGTGTGGGGAGCTCAGATGACAGTGATAGGGGCCCAAAATATGTGACTGAAGGTCTGTGCACAACACAGCCTTAAACTTGGCCTCCAGCAGGTACCACTCCAGGAGCAGGAGCTCCTGGAAGGAGTTAGTCCTCTGTCTTGGCTACAGCAGAATTAATTTTGCAAGTCTTTCTTCACCTTCCTTACCTCTTTCCTTACTTCTCCTCATTTCTGTGTCGTGCCAGTGTGGTGTTTATATTATCAAACCAAGTTAGCCACTGAGAACTTTATCTAATCTGTGGTTTGTATTTCAGTTTGTTGTGATGTCTGGAATTGGTGGAGATAAAGCATGGACTTTATTTTCTGGACTTCATTTTACATGGCTGACATCTGGCAGTCTGGATCTGCATACTTAATTGTCTAGCTCTTAAAATGATCCTTTTTAAGAGAAAATCGAGGAATGTTGGCTTGATGGCTGTAAGATTTCTCTGTGGAATAGTCACAACCCAGCCTTTCTATTTTTTATAACTTTTGTTTTGTTTTGTTTCTAAAATGAAGTCACAGGGATGATACAGGACCACAAGAGGGCACTCTGGCTCTTTGAGTGCTCCTTACTAAACTTTTACTACTGAGGACAGCAAAAGAGAATAAAACTTTCAGAAGAAAAATGCTGATTTATTTCTTACAGAAGAAATTAAGAACAGGTATATATTTTCTAGATTATCAACAATATTGGTCTTAATTATGCACAAAGATGATAGCACTGGTTTGTAAAATGTGTAAAAAAGAAAGATGCACCATGGATATTTCCTGACAATTACTTTTTGGATTTGAAAACGAATTAATTTTCCAGTTTATGTATTTTTCTTGACTCTGCCAGTCTGATAATTCTACTTGGTAAAATACACAGAAACAACAGGTTTCTGAGGTTGTTCTTCTTGGTTTTTGTTTTTGTTTAAATACATCTGCCAGTAAGCACACGTGATTACTTCACTCAAAGCAGCCTGGCTTGACAGGGAATGGTGTTCAGTTTTTGCCTCTGTGTGTATTTGGGAATTATGATTTTAGTAGAAGTAGTGTATTAGTTGGGAGATCTGAAATGAACACAGAAAATGCTCATGCTGGGGGTTTAACCTCTGTGTCAATAGGAGTGATTTTTGACTCAGCTAGTGAACACCTGAGCACTGATCACAATTTCTCCTAGTGGAAAGGTTACAGTGACAATGAAACTTTTGTAGCCTTTCTCACTTGTCCAGATTTTTTCATCTGTTTTTAGACTTGGTATGGACCCTTCTGAAGACATTCTGCTCCAAGTGCTTTCCTTATGTGAGTTACAACTCAGCAATAACAGAACTTCTGACTCTGTTTCTTCGCCACTCGGTCATTTCAGCCAAGGCAGCCAATTGTTTGGAGTTAACCAAAGAATACAAAAATGTCCCCACTTCGTGTGCCTTTGACCACTGTCACTTCAGAAACAATTGGAATAACAATCCCCACAGTCTCAACCCCAACAGTCACAGGGCTGTAGGGCATTGCACGTTTTGTTTGGCTGTTCCTGGCTTTCAGCACAGCACTGCCTCCATGACAAAGAAGGATGGGCCCTGGGTGTTGCATGCAGACTTAGGCTCTGACAGGCAGAAGGCTGTCAGGCAGTTCCTGACTCAGCCCCAGACCCCATCTTTTGCAGATTATAGGCTCTCTTCCTGGCCAGGCACCAAGAAATCATTCCCTAGAAGCCTGATTCCTATTACTAGCACAGGGGGGCAGAGCCCAGAGCACTGCATTAACCCATCCCTGGCCAGAGGACAGTTTGCATGTTCTATCATCTTTATTTTCTTTCAAAGCTTCTGATTAGAGATGTGTGCCTCTCTGTCTTCTTATGTATCAAATGGACACAATCAAATTACAGAAAGTTTTCTTTAAACTGTTTGAAAACACAGAGGATGCCAATGTTTGACAGTGGCAGAAAGTTAGAATAGCAGTTGTTGAGGAACTGGTTAAAATACATTGTCAGTGCCTCAAGTTCACAAAAGACTGAGTAGGAACTGTGGGGTTGAGGGGAAGGTTTGTTTTCATGGCCTGTGGAGGGCTGGCAGTTTGAAGTTATTCCCTCTGCATCAATATGGCAACATTTGTAAGCTACTCCAGATCACTTGCTGGAATGTAAAGTCAGCAAAATTCTGCACTTTAGAAAATGATTCTACAGCAGGGCTCCTGTAGAGGAAGTATTTTGTGTCTCAATAAGACAATGTGTTCAGCTGTTTAGTTGCTTTAATGGTGCTCCTTAAGGCATGAATTGTGGTGCATTTCCTCACTTTCTGTTTCTTCCTCATAGAAGAGTGTCTGTCCTGAGCTGCTTCTCTTTATACACACTGTGGGGAAGGTTGTTATTTCACAGGACAATTCACTGTATTTACCATTTGGAGAAATTGTGCCTCCATCTCAAATTTCCTCTTTTCTCTAGTATTCACTGGCAGCCAGGAGTCATGGTCAAGGTTTGGATTCAAAACTCAGTTGCAAATTAGAGATCAGAGCCAAGCTAATAGCTGGTATCCAAACTGGTGTCCAAAGCACCAAGTAACATAGGGGGATCCAAAGCAGCTCCTGTGCTGAGCGCAGAGCTGCCCACCACTTAAATGGGGGACAGATAAAGAGAGGGTGAATGCTGCATTTGAATTGTCATATGGTTGAAGGAGGTTTCCCACCCACTTGAGGCCTTCACTCAGGAATGCTGCCTTTGGGGGTGAGACTTGCTACATTTCTGGTTTGTGGCACCTGACCAGGATGTGCGGAGACTTCTGCAGTTCCTTTGTCTGCCTGTGAGGATTCAAACTTCTCACCCACATGCCTCAGTTCTTTTCCATGTCCCAGGCCTGTTCCTGTCTATTATTCAACAACTGTTTCGTGCAAAATACAGAGGACCATCTGGCAACAAAAGCACTCTCTTTTTTAGCTCTGCTAATTGTACCAGATGCCTTCCACGGATTCTCCAAACCACAGTAGTTTTAGTTCTCAAAATGTTGATGATACTTAAAGATAGCAGAAAGTAATGTAATGTAGTAAATTGCTTTTTGGAGTGATTTCACGGAATATAAAATACTTAAAGATATAAAATGTAACAAAAACACGTGTCAGACAAACGAGAACACAGGAAATCTGAGGTAATTTCCCTTTGGGATACTGAAAATGTTACAGGCTACATGGCTGCTGTGCTCCCCAGGAGACTGCAGTGGCACTTGTGGAACCACTTCTTGATGCTCTCTTAATTCACACTGCATTCTCTTTTTTGAAGTTGGACACCTTTACTTTTTTCCTCCAAGACTAGGTGAAATAAGCCTGTAAAATACTTTTTTGGAGGAGTAATGTCCTGTTGAGTATTTGAAAGGCTGGCTGTGAGGAAAGTTCCAATTGATATGTATTTGACTCACACTTGAGAACTCAGATGTTCTGGTAACTAGGTCACTTTGGCATCAGTCTTGTGAAACTGTGACAGTTTTTGTGGCTTCTCTGCTGAGTTTCACACTCAACAACTTATATCCTGCTTATACATGCCAAACATCTGCGCTTATTACTTTCCTTTGTGTTATTTTGAAAATCTCCCAGTCCTTGAGAGTAGAATGGGTGGCTGAGAACCTGGTGAGATCAATTAGTGTTCTAACTATTGGAGAAGGACTCTTGACAAAAAAAAAAATAGTCCTGGCCACTGTTAGTTCAGGTTCATAGATATTGAAAGTCTGGAATTCTGCAGAATTTTAAGAAGTATAATCAAACTCAGGGTTATAGCTAAGCTACTGACATAAGCAGCAAATCTGGCTGCTGCTTTGAGGCTGTTGAGGACTTTTCCCTACTTCAGTTCCTGACTGATATGGAAGACACAAAGTAACCTGAGATGAAGATCACAAGGCAGCTGAACCAAATCTATGTATTTAGAGGATTTTCCAAAATCCAAATGTTTAAATGAGACTTTCAAAGGTACCATTTCCATGCATCCTGAAGCTCCATCCTTTCTTTCATCATGGGGCGAAAGGAGTGCTTACTCAGTCATCTGTAGTCAGAACACAATTATGCTGACAATCCTGGGGGATAAATATGGCTGAGGACCTCTGGAAAAGGGATTGAAGCCATGTATTATTCTTAGGAAGAGAAGTATTGTCAAAGACCATCAGTGAAACGTGTAGATATCTTTGTAAGACTTCCAAATTTCAGCAAAATTGTTATACCCTGAATAATGGTAGATTCAGGCTTTGCCAAAATGTAGCTGGGCAAATCTGTTACTTCCCATATGGAAAGCAACTGTTCAAGCAAGTTATATAATTATACATTATAACATTGCTTCTGTCCAAAACCTAGGGCTGCTGCAGACATAAGCCAAGATTTTTTTTCTTTTCTTGCTATAACTAGATTTTTTTTTTTTTTTTGTGTGTGTGTGTTATTCAATTAAAGCCACAAGGGAGTAAACAATTCCTTTCTTTTCTTTTTCCACCCTCGCCATTCCCATATCTGATGATTTACCATTAACTATTCTGGAACATGAGTTGGCAGTTTTGGCCTTGCTGCTCTGTGTTGGTTTTCCTGGATGGAAGCTAAAGAAACAAGAAGCATTTTCCTGCTGTAGTAAGCTATATTTCCCCAACCCGCACTTCCAAACATGGATTCTGAAGTTGACATCACAACTTAAAGAAGTCAATGTAAATTAAAGAAATCAAATTGGAAAACAAACAGATCTTCCCCTCATTTTGCATAAGAAGGTCTAACAGTGTTAGAACTTAATGCTTGTCTTTTGAACCCTCTACAAATGTTTGCCTTACGCAGCAGAGGTCCACATTAAAAACTAACATGGCCAAAATTGGGGAGGAAAATGCCTGTATTTAGAAGAATATTAGCCTAATTAACTTGGAACGCTACTAAATCTGGTAGCCTGAGAAGGTAGTTAGGGCTGCAAGAACTATCTACTCTCTTGCCAAGATATCTGTGCTGCTTCTTTGATGGTGATGGCTGAGACACCAAAGGACATCTGGATTTCATGTCCACAGTTGACTTTCACTTTACCACAGCAGTTTTACTCCAGCTTTGATCTGGTGTAATTATGATCTGGGTTAAGCCTAACCCAGCAAAAAGCTGTTCATGTTTAACCTGGATCACAGGTAGACAATGGGATTAATCTAAATAATTGTGCTGTAGCCCAAAGGCTTGTGACGGCCTGAGGGATGGAGCAGTGCAGGAGGTGACAAGGTGGCCTTCCATGTCATCACATCAAATTTATGATGGATTAAAATGCTTTGTAGGCACACAGATTTACTGTGTTTCTGTATGACATATTTCCATAAGAAATAAAAGACACTGGGTACAGAGCTGAGAGGCAACAAAATGAGCAAAATGGTTTAAGACATTATAGAGGTACTGTGCTGATTTAAGGTACCAATTTTGCTGCAGGAAATTTAGAAATTGATTGTTCATCATTGGTAACAACACTGCCTATTCAAGCCATGGGATCCAATGCATTTGGAGCATGGTAATTAAAATAAAAAGGCATTTATCAGCTAAAAAGGAGTAAAGTAAATAGAACTGCTGTTCATGTGTGAGGTTGTACTCCTGTGAGTGAGAAGAAGGTAAATGTTGGGCTGTGGTGTGGGTGTGTGAACTACTTGGGGAGCTGTCTGGAGGAAATGTGAGGAGTTAGACACAGCAATTGTTTTCAGCTGGAGATGGATGCAGTTGTTTTCTCCTGACAGAGACATCACTGGACACATTTGCTCTGAACAGTTGTGGACTGCTGGAATTCCAAAGCCAATGTTTAGAGATTTGGTGTCTGTGCTTGTTGTGGGGCTCATGGCAGGACGTTACCAAAGTGCACAGACTGTTTGTGATGTAAAATGCAGTGGTTCTCTCTGTGGAGCAGGGAGTGTTTTCCTCTGCTGCTCTTCTCTTTGACTTTTCCTGAACTTTGACCAGCTTGGTCTGTGAGAACTCCACATTTCCTGGCTGCAGGTACTCAAATCTTCACTCCAGATTAGGATGAGATAGGGAATTGCATCCCCTTCTCCTCACCTCCTATCTGGCTTCCCAGGATAGGAAGGAGGTACAATAAGCCTGGGCTCTCTGAGTGGCTTGGGGAGGCATTGAGGATTGGGAATATGGACAAGCAGACCAGCCCTGCCACCTCTCCAGGCTGCCCCAGTGCTACCAAGCACTGTTTGTTCTTCTTCACCCAGAAAAATCCAAATGGGTAAACCTGAGGAGGAATTAGTGAAGGGTTTGTTTACCTTCAGAAATAGAGAAACGAGTGTGTTTAGGATTTTTGTGAAAAATCCTGTCTTCTCAAATAAGCTCTTGGTTTCAATAATACTGCTGAGTTTTTGTGAGGCACAGCTTCCCTCAATTTAAACCACTGTTTTTCATAGGAAATTTAATTAAAAAACATGTATGTCTTACTAAATGGAAGCCTGTATTAGAAAAACAGTGGAGGTTTTCTGAAGCCAGTGCTTGTCTGGTTCTGGCATTAGCAAAGGAATTGCTTTTAAAAGACTTCTCATCTTATGAGAGCAAAACAGAACCAGGATCTAAAATCTTAAGATTTGTTTTAGAACACCATAATTATTTTCTAAGTTGAATCTTAATAGAAAAATGATGTCTCAGATTTATAACAATCTCTGAAAATTATTTATCTTTTAGAGTATTTCAAGTTTTATTGTCCCTTTTTGTTTGTTATACTGCTACAAACTGCTGCCTGATGTTGTATATTAATCTAGTGGACACTTCCTGGGATGCTTCCCACCTTGACTTTAATGCTGGACATCAGCTTATGGATATTATGTGGCTTTTGAACTTTTCTTATGAAAGAAGATTAAAATAACTTCTTTATATTTGCATTTATATTTCCCCCTCAAACAGCAAACCCATTTTTTAGTATTAGAAGTAAAATATATGTTTTTTAAAAGAAAGTTCCATGGTATTTGAAATAAAATATATAAAAGTAGCTGCTTTCCCAGCTGCTTAACAGTTCTGAGGGTCAGTTATTAAAAAAAAAATAATTCCAGTAGCCAAGTCCATGAACAGTTTCTTTTCAGTCCTCTGAGTTATTCTCCAAGCATTAATCACTTTTAAGAAAAATGAGACCTCTTTTTAATTGTTGGAACTACATTTTTTTCAATTTTATTCACTTAAACAAGTGGAAGGCTCCCATGGTTCTCAGCCCTGCTCATACTTATTTTTCTTTAAAGCAAGTTTTGACACTTTAAATGGGCCACTGTTTAACAAATTAGGATTTTTATTAAATGACTTCACAAAATGTTAAGTTTTCATAATTTTTAAACCTGCTGTTGAAAAACAGAGGTGCTGGTGGAAAATTAAGCTGGCTTAGCACAGACCATCAGCTGTTCATGCTAGTCTGGATGGGACACAGACCAAACTGTCTTGCTGCCATCACAGCCTAGTTAGTGGCTCTTACTCGTGAAGAAATGCCCTGAAATTCCCTCTCATCCCTCAGCTCCTGTGAAAAGTTCCCATTCCCAAAACTCTGCTTAGTGAAACCTCTTTAGATGTTCTGAGACTTCTAATTCCCAGTCTTCTCTGTTAGTGTTGTCACAGAGGAGCTTAAGAACTCACTGAACTGGTGAGTTTAACTCTTCCCATTATCCTGCAAACTGCTGGATTTCTCAACATGTGCTTTAAAAATGTCCTGATAATTATTTCCTTCTTCTCTTCTTCCCAGACTTTGTTGAAAAGTTCTGCTTGATAGAGGCCACAATATTGCTCAGTGCTGCATCTTCCTGACAGCCTTGTCTCTGTCAGTTCCTGGTATACATTCCTTCAGGTTTCTTCAAGTCTGAAATTAGATAAGTTTATAGTTCTAAATCATTCTGTTGCTTACCTGAATCTGCTACAATAATTCATTTTTTTTGTTGAATACTTCAGGGCATAGTGGGATATGACTGGAATTGTATTGTTGGGAAGCCAGTGCAGAGCAGAAATGACAGCACAATGCCTTAAGGAAATGTAATATTATGTGGAATCTCTCTATGCAGCAGTTACAAGAACAAGGAAAGAGGCTTGAGAGCCAGAAAATAGGAAGCCCTGAAGAAGAGACCTTACAGAGAGAGGAGTTTGGGCACTCAAAAGGACTGGGCTACGATCATCTCCCATTTCCATGGCTATCTGTATCACAAACAGTTGTGTTTAAGTAACTGTTTCTCAGTTCCCCTGACATTATGCATCCTCTCCAACTATTGCTTCATATAGGTTTTGTTATTAGCAGGACAGAAATTGTGTAACTATTGTACAAATGTAACATCATCGGAAATCTGCATTGCTCAACATAAATTCATTCTGAGTGTCCCAGGCTGCAGTGTGTGATGAGAGATCTGAGCTGTCTGGGGAATCCAAACCATGGGAAAAAAAAATAGGGACACTAGAACTCCTAAAAACATGAACAGCTTTTCAAAATCACAGTTTGGGTCTGATTTTTTTCACCTAACTCTTTTCTTTGTGGTTTAAGGGATTTTTTTTTTACATTCTTCTCCACGTGTGCATTTCTCCTCTTCCCTATTGTGCTCTTGCAGCTGTAGAGCTGACACTGGTTATTATCTAATTTTTCCCTTCTTTAACACTTAAAAAAAAATAATTAGTAGAGTTCCGGAGTAATTTCATTTGCTAAGTAGAAACAGTAATTTTGTATTCTGAAGGCTTTCTGATTTCTGAAGTTGTAAGTCTTTTTTATTACCAAGTTTTTCAAGATCTGAAAAGCTGCTTTAAAAATCCTGAAAGATTTTGATGTAAGCTCTCAGTTTCAGAAGCAAGGGCTATGTGCAAAACACTAAATTTTGATTGCAAGTTTCACAGGAATATTTGTACAGTATTTAATAATTAAAGTCTGAGCACTCCAATTCTTTTGTCCCTCAAAAAATACAAGGAATTTGGGTTTTTTTAGCTACTGATGAACTTGAAGTCTGGTAAAGAAATAGAAGAAAAGAGAGAAAGATTCACCATGCAAAAAAGTACCAAGACATTATAAAGTTAAATCTACCTAATATTTTGGATGTCTAGTTCCAAGAGGAAAATCATTAAGGGATGTAAAGTTTTTTAGGACGTTGTGTACTTGCTTCCAAAAGGGAAATAAAATGTTAAATTAAAACTCGGAAATGCTTTGCAAATCAAACAATGACAAAACATCTATGTTCTCTTGGGGTTTTTTTCTCCTCTCTCCTTTTATATCACACAGTTTCCTTTCTCGGTAAAGGTTTCTTCTGTATCCCTGTTTTTTTCTATGGCAGTTTATCTTGATACTGTGAGATCAGCTGTCAAACATGGTTTGGAATGCCAAGATAAATGATCTTTCTGCCTCCTATTGCTTAATTCATCACCACAACAGAGAATAGCTAATGTGCACATCATTTAATTATTTACTTCTAATATTGATGAAATATAATTTAAAATCTAGAGACAATGCCAAGGAGGAAAATATTTGTGAAACAAAGCCAGGAAATTTAGAAGAAAGACACTAGCATTCCTCTTTTTAGATTTTATCCTAAAATACTCAACTGGATAAAAATTGCTTGTAATATAGCACCAGGCTTTATTAATGTGCTGTTACTGAACCCTTGGGTAGCATTACTTCATTTGATTAATAGCAAAAACCACAATGTTAAGATTAGTAGTTAAATTGCTATTATGTATCATTAATTCACACAATAAAAATACTTTGCAGATTAATTCATTCCCAAAACGACCTTGTAAAAGAGATAGCAGTATTCTGTCCATCAAGAAAATGACTGGTTTTACAGAGTAGGAAAAGTTCCTCTAAGGGATTTTTTTAGAGCAGAAGGTTCTGGAGTGCATCAAAGACTGTCGATGTTGAACTCCAGGTACACAAGTTGTCACAGACTTTCTCTGGTGTGGTGGCAACATTATCTGAGTTTTGAAATGAAGAACTGATTTTGAATGGATCCATGCAGAGTATATGTTTTGCCTGATGCCTGCTTTTCATATGAACATCTGCCATATGGTTGTGGGATAACTGTGGGATAATGCTGTGTGAATATATGAATATATGATTCTCCTCCTCCAAATATTTTGCAACAAGCCATAGAGAATCTATTCATTGCTGGCTTAGTGACAGGAGGTCCTGTTTAGAAGTGCAGGAAATCTCAGAAATAGAAAGGACACATGGCATGCTAGGTGAAATTCTCATATACAGGAGTGGTAAGAAAGTCAACAGATAGGGCACTTTTGCACCTTTATCAGCCAAACAGATCCATGACAGAGCTGTTTCTTTAATCAGTTTAAAGTTTATTTTATGCAGAGCAACCTGTGACGGGCCTTTGGAATGACTCCAAGTATGTCTGTGAGCTTAGTTAGTGTTTCTGGTGCAACCATTTCAAAAGTATCTGTAAATTAGATGATCAGGAGCCTCAGCAAGGGCAGCTTAATTGACCTGTGCAGACATGGGAACACTGACCCCCTGTTCTGCAGCCCAGGGCTGTGAATATGGGGGTTACAGGGCTTCAAAATCTGACACCACCATTTTCCAGGCATCTGATAAATTGCAGGGAATTGCAGTACACAATGAGTTACTATGGTTTAGTGAATGCATGCTGTAAGAAATCTGGGCACTTCTCCATTTCAGATCTATTTGGCTTAGAGCCTCTGGATGGAGCACAACCTCCCTCTTCCCTTTCCTTCAAAATCAACCCAGGTCAATGCTTTCTTTGTGGAGATTAAATGGCACAGTTTAGTTACCTCCCCTGAACTATAGGCAGTTCTAGACACAAACAAAAGGAAAAGCTATAAAACACAATAAAGAGAAAATATGAAACACATTATTTTTCTTAAAAACATTTTTAATATGTAAATAATGCAGAAGCTGTTGTGAATAGTGGCTGCAAGTCTGACAGTTAACCTCTGAGCTCACAGACACTTCCCAGGTTTCCTGCTAGAACATGGATGGGTTAGAAAGGAGTTCTTTGAGTTCTTAGCATATAATGGTCTATTGCTTCAAATTTCTATTTTTGGTGGAATTCTCAGGGGCTGAAACCAAGTCCCACACCTGATGCTTTGGCTGTGCTGAAGTGGGGGATTTGGTGGTTTTTAAGGACTCCACAAGAAGGCCTCTCTTCAGTCTTACTGAACTGCTGTGTATTTGAAGGACTTTTGAAATTTGTCATTTTGAGTATGCAGTGTTTTCCTGAAATGGCCAATGATACCTTAGACAATCTTTCCTTCTTCTGTGAATTCCCAGGACTTTGCCCTTTATGAGAAATGCTTGTGATCCTCATCTCTTCAAGCAGCACATGTGCTGGGAGGGAAGAGAGAGTGGGAAGTGGAATAACCCTGCTCTATAGGTTATGGTTTGTAGCAGCCTGTTTCCAGAGACTGGTAATAGTCTTAACTCTTCAGTTGCACATGAGATAGATTTTCAGTCCTTCACATGTTTCTCTCTTGCCAGTTCCAGTTTTAATTATCTCCAGGGGTGGTGACTCATCTACTTCCTTGGAAAGCCCATTGCAGTGCTTGATAACCCACTGATATGGACAAGAATTTAGGTGTCAAAAAAGAGGGATCAAATGTGGAAACAGATAAAACCCTTCCATTTTCGAAGCCATTTAATCAATACTACTTCTTACTGGGCATCAGTCAAATATTTTTTTCTGTGCTATCCACCTTTCCAAACATCTGCATGACTGTTTGGGAACTTACTTTTTAGGAGAGTGACCATTACAGTGGTCTTAGGGACAACTGAACAGTGGAATAAAACGGAGCTCATCATACTACCCTCATAAAAGTCTTCCCCTCATCAAAGTCTTCCCTCACCATCCCCAGAGGAACCTGAGGGAAGACTACAACCATTCTGCTGAGCATCTGTCATCTGGGCTTCCACCCCAATGAAGGAATTAACTTTCCTCTGGGGACATCCATCTCGTTTCTATAGAAGGAAATCGCTGGAACACAGCCCAGAATTTGGGCCAGTGTATCTATTTAGACATAAACATTTACATAGAGATGAAAAGGCAAAACTCATTTCTTCTGTCAGACCACTGAAACCTGTGGAAATACAAAGGGACTCAACTGATCTAAGGGTTGCACTGGGGAGAGGAAAAGCTACCAAAACTGAAGATGAAAGTAAAAAGCCTCTCTGGACTTCCTTTTTAGATGTTGCCTTTACTCTTTCAAGACTTCTTAAATCATTCTCTTTTGTGGCTAGATCAATCAGAAATAACTGCTTACCATTTTTGTTCCAACCAAAGTATTTGAAGGAGCTCCTGTAGCCATATTGTCTGCTAAGTGGTTTATTTTGGTGATGAAAATATTCTGTTTTCCAGGTAAGAAATTTAAGAAGCTGCTAAGAAATCTGCAGCTTCTAAATAGGCTCCAGTATTCTGCTGATGGTAAATTTGTTCATAGTATCAGTAGGAGTGGTTGGATCTCATTTGTCAGTCAGTGAGGCAGCTCTGTGAATGACTTTTTGCAGGTAAAACAGTACAGGAGAGAAAATCCTATGTTAGTGTTTTCACAAAGCAGCTCTGTCTTGTATGTTTGGTCAGAAAAATATGACTGGTCTGCTTCTCTTGTCAAAAGAATTAGAATTGGCTGGGGTTTAGTGTTGCCAAATCTGAAGATTAGAGAAGATCTTCTAAAAGCAAAAATAGTGGGCAAAGCTTGGAGCCTGTTGCTGCTTTGAACTCTGGATGAAAGCAAATGGCATTGTCTTAATTAGATTGGGAGGCTGTATTATACTTTATTTAATGGCAGTCAGCTATGGATGCTATTTTGGTACATTCTGAAATCTCCAAGGGACTAGGTCATGGACTGGCATGGATCAGAGAAAGCAAAGCTATATCTTTTGTGTTCATGGCTCATAGTTACTGTTTTAAGTGCAACTTTGGCATCTCCTAAGGGCAGAAAATTTTGGATGATAAGTTTGAAGAATGCTGGAAATTTGGTAGTCTTTTTCATGCTTAGATACAGGAATAAACTTGGAAGAATTCATAAAGAAAATGGAATGTAATACCTTAGAAGTAGCAGGTTAAACATATGTTCCTTGGTTCATACCATGGCCTGACTGTAGCGTATAAAGCCTTTTAAAATCAGAGGTAATATTGCTGGATCATAAATCCTCTTCTTGACTATTATGTGTGCAACTCCAATTGACGTCAATGGAAGGCAGAATCTGAACCACTCTAGCCGACATGTGAGAAGGAAAAATGAATAATGAAATGAAAATAACATCTCCTCAATTTGGCTGTAGATCTCTCCTTAAAGCATGTGTCTCTTGAAATGATCTGTATGAACTGTTATGGTGTTTTGTGGATTACAAAACCACTAAAGAAGGAGACCAAAATAGAGGTGGTGATTCTGAGTTCATCTGCCCAAGTTGACATGTGGATTTGTTTCTCAGCTGTAGAAGAATCCACAGAAATCTATACATTGGAGGAAATCAATGCAGAAGTTCCTGTTGGACAACTATCAGTCGAACCAGTCTAAATCAGGGATTCCCTCCAACTCTTGAGGGCTGGTTAACAAGACAGCCTCCTCTGTCAACTCAGCCCTTCTCAAGTTTCATCTCCCAAGCTGAGTATCAGGTTGTACCTGCGAGCCAGGTTCTGTCTGTGCTCCAGTGAAATTGCAGTCCAAACTCCATTGCTTTCCACTGGCACAACAAATGTCTGTTGTCAACCACAGATATTTTTATACCTAAGCCACTGTATGTGCAGCTCACACTTGAGCCTGAGAAAAACTGGATCAAATGCTTTATTATGTGTATATATGCTGGTGTCAAGCATTGAAAAGTTTTCTAAAATTTGGATAATTAACAGTCCACTACAAGCAGCAATTAAAATACTTCTAAATCTTTGCCATTTGTATTTTCATTCACATTCTGAATCATCCAGCTGGTTTCCTGCAAAAATTAGAAGTTTAGGAGTATGTAGTTGCACAACTTGTCTTGGGCAAACACTCTCATCTTAAAACTTTGTGCCCGATCTATCCAAATGCACAAAATCTTTTCAGAATCATTTACTGGGACATGGATGTGCCAAATAGAGAAAAAAACCCTTTCTGTATCTCATCACCTCTCAAATAATTTCTTCAGGTAATCCAGCTCTTGAAGTCAAGTCTGACATAGCTGGTGTCCACTTTTTGCTCGCCAAAAGATCAATCCAATAAATGTGAAGTATTTGAAGTCAGGAGGAATTGAAAGTGTGAAATTCAATAGTGCAAGCTGGTACTGTGCAAGCTTGCTGTGCTCAATTTTCTTGTCAGAAATGCCATAAATTATAATTAAACTACAAAACTTTGTGACAGCTTTGATCCATTTGCCTAGACAAGACCCAAAGCAAAACATGAGCTGAGGGACATCTCAGCTTCTGGGAAGGGAGGTGATCTACCCTGAGTAGAACAGACACTTAGCTATAGATTTGTAAAGATTTCAAGCTTGAGGGGTATCGGCTGCTTTACGTTTCCGACTCGAGACAATTTCATGCTTCTCTGCCTGCAAGATTCTGGATGCACATCTGAGCACCGTGTCTGGAAGTTCTGAGGCTCTTTATAACCCTGAGAACCTAGAGAATAAAGGAAGGAAACAACATATATTTCTTGAATGAAGTGGCTAAACAGCACTTGCGAGTCATGATATGAAAGGAAATAATTTGAATTAGGTGAGATGTGCATGGCAGCGTAACGGAAAGAGAGTCTCCTCATTTTCATCAGCTAATAATCAAAACATTTTGACACAACTTCCAAAGGAAGCCAAAAATATGGAAACAATTATTTAGAGAAGAATACAGCAAAATGATGTATATGCTTGTATTTTGCATCTTAAGGTAAACTGTACTTTTTTGTTTCCAGATGGATATCCCAGGCAAATATATTGACCCAGAAAAAAAACAAGCAAGACCTCTGAGTGATGGAAACAATCTCATATGTACAAGTGTGTATTTTTTTAGTTACATACTAAAGTTACCATGCTAATTCCAGTGCTTAACAATTGTATGTGCAATTGAAGAGCAGAAGAAATATTCTTGTCACTTACATAAAGAAGCTTTTTTAAAAGTCAAAAACTGCATGACTTCTTTGATGTAATATTTGGCAGCCATTTTGACCTTGTTCTTTCTGCTAGGATTTCAATGTCAATGGCAACATTGTGCAAATAACAGATTTTAAATATGAATTAGTTTTTTATTCAAAACAGTGTCACCTGCCAAGTCTGAGGTTTAAAAAAAATCCCAGACATAATTTTTTACCTGGGTGAAAAGAAAGCATCTTAAACTATATTGTGATCTAGTAACTTAGAAGATTTCAGAATCCTGTTTTGTCATACTTGGCAAAGATCTTTCCAGTCTCAGACCAAACAAAGGGAGCTGCCCTGAAAAAAACTTTTTCCAAAATTATGAATTAGAATCGGATTTTTATACATACATGCAGTTGCATGAATGATGAATTATTGCTATTTTCTTATTCCTAATTGTCCATCATTTTTGCTTGTTCATCATTCACTTGTTTGCAAAAACATTTACTAAATGAATATGGACTTTGAATGGAGGAGGACAGACGGATTATGTGTTACTGCTGATTCAAAACGACACACAGACACTGCAGACAAAATACCATCAGTGCAAAGATACATTTCATATTCCTCCAAGGAACTGAGCACAGCCCTCAAAGTTAAAGTTCAGTTGCTTTTATTTCCAGTCCATGTAACATACTTAGTGATTGCTGAGTCCACACGTCTTCTCTTCCTAAATTGCAGACCATATTAGAAATACTTTTGTACTTGTTAGATATCTATAATAAAAGGCAAACATCAAGGTACAGCAACAGCCTTGTATTAAGACTGTAAATTGTGGGAATGAAAAAGATGTTGTAATGAAGAGCAAGGAATCTCTTTTTGCAGAATATCAGATCTAATTTCCTTATTAAGTTACCTTAATTAGCAAATGGGACACCAAAGTCCTTTATCCACAGAGCAGAAATGAGGTGGCAGTCAAAATACTGGTATGGACGTAGGAACCAGAAAGAGTCTAACAGGAAATCATATGAACACATAAGAAGGCAATCAGAAATAATAAAGAATGATAAAATATAGAAAGAAAGTATGCTATTGGTAACAAGAAGGCATTCTGCAAACACATTAAGAGGAGGACAGAGCTGGTCCACTGCTCAAAGAAGAAGAAAAGCTAAAAAATAGATGCCACCAAGATGGTTGAAGAATTAATGAAGTTTTGCTTCAGTCTTCACAAAGAGGGTATAGAGCTAGATTCGTATATACAGCAAAGGGAGAAGTTTTCAGTTTAGAGAAGGAAGGAAGAAAGAAAAAAAAGAAGATGACTGGCAATCAAATTAGATTGATTTTCAAATCATCTGTAAGTGCCTGACTTCCTCTGTGACCACTCAGGTAGCTCAATGAGAAATATCAGCATCAACAGTGGCTGGCTCTGAGAGCTTGCAGAAGGATGAGTGGGATCCAGAAGACTTCTGAAAGACCATGACAGTTCATAAACTTGTGAGTTGCTGCTGACTTCTCTGCTTTACTCCCAGCTGGAAAGGGCATTCCAACATCTCTCAGGGCTCTTTTTTTAGAAAGCGTTCCCCCTCTTTTGCAAATAAAGTGGGTTTTGGTTTCCAGCCAGCCCTTCTCAACTGCCTCTGGAATAACCCAGTTGCACTTGCTCAGTTGAGCTTGATGGGAGTCAACTACACCTCATTATCTCTGGTCAGAAAAATTCACCAAATTCTAGGCCTTTGTTTGTCTTGGCAGAGGGTGTTTTTTATAAGAGCAGGGCATGACAGCACCAATCCTGAGGACACCAACTCTCATATATAGTCATTCATGTTTCACAAGGTGCCAAAGAAAATAATTATAATTTACTTGAAATGATTGGTAAAGAGCATGCAGATTTGCTTCCCAAGAACTCTGCCATTTGGCTGTTTCCCTGCAATAAACACTACATTTATCTGTGAAAACAATACATAGAATAAAAACCATAATAATGATTTATTTTGCTTTGTTTGCACAAAGTGGGATCCCACTTACTTAATGTATTCCTCCTGATACTTCAGGAATGCCCTGTGCATATATCAATTAATAGAGAGGGGTATTTTTTGCATTTTGTCACTTCTTCAATGTATCCTGATAACTCAGAGTTACAGTAGATGTATAAGATATGTTTCTTAATATCCTTCTAACTTTTGGCTTCCTTGAACCTGCTGTTCACCTGCTTATGGTAAAGTTGATCTGTATTTCTTCTCCTTTCCTGGGGTGCATTAGGAAGAGCACTGTCAGCAGGCAGAGGGAGGTGATCCTGCCCCTCTGCTCAGTCCTGGTGAGGCCACATCTGGAATTATGTGTCTAGCTCTTGGCTTCCCAGTACAGGAGAGATGTTGAACTCCTGGAGCAGGTCCAGTGGGGGGCAAAGAAGTTGATAAAGGGACTGGAGCATCTCTCTTAGGAGGAAAGGCTGAGGGAGCTGGGGCTGCTCAGCCTTGGGAAGAGATGACTGACAGGGAACCTCACCAATGTCTGTCAGGATCTACAGGGAGGTGCCAAGGGGGATGGACGAGGCTCTGCTTGGCAGTGCTGGGCAATAGGATGAGGCTAGGGGCAGAAACTGATGTGCAGGAAATTCCACCTGAACACAAGGAAGAACTTCTTTCCTAGGCAAGTGACTGAGTGCTGGAACAGATTGTCGAGAGAGGGTGTGGAGTGTCCCTCACTGGAGATATCCCAGAACTGTCTGGACACAATCCTGTGCCATGTGCTCTGGGATGATCCTGACTGAACAGGGAGGTTGGATCAGATGACCCATTGTGGTCCCCTCCAACCTCCCCCATTCTGTGATTTTATGAAAAAGTGATGGCATTTTTGATACAATACATAATTAATACATTTTATCAGTGCAAAAAAATACCAGTGTTGTTAGAAGTATCTGCAGCTTCACTAAATAACTTGAAGCATGTGCATAAACTGTAAAACCGTGGTATTCACATGCCCTCTGAACAGAGAGAAGCTGTGAGACAAGCAGAGGAGAAGGAAAACACAATTCTTATCTCGCTTGCTGGGCCTGTGTTGTGATAAAGTAGAATGCAATATGGAGATTGTTTACCCAAAGTGAAGATGTTTTGTTCCCTTGGCCTATCAGGGCCAAGAAGGGATTGTGTGTAGGACTGTCACGGGACAGTCACGAGAGAATCAGAGATGAGTGCAGTTCTGTGCAGTTGTGAGCAAGAGAGTGCATGGCAGATTCAGTTTAGATGAAATGTACATAGTGTAGTATAATAAAGTAATTCATTAGCCTTCTAATAATGGAGTCAGATGCATCATTCTCTCTCCCCTTCATCAGAGTCATCTTTAATTTACAATAAAATTCATTACTGAATATCTACAAAATTAATAATTCAGAAAATAATGATTTGTAATCAATAGCGATATCACATAGGAGAAAAAAATACGTTGTGGGGCAAAAGGCAGGCACTGGCTGGTGGCTGGCTCTTCTAGGGATGGCTTGGATGGGGCTTTAATTTCTGGTAAGAGGTTTTAGGCATAAAACTGCATTTGGGATAAAACTAAGCCCTGCTCTCACTCAGGAAAGCTATTTCTGCAGCATGTCTGTGGCAGAGAATGGCTTGGAAAAGAAGATATCCCTAATAAGCTCTACACAGCAGTGCAGAATGATGGAAGAAGCTTTGTCCTATAGAGACCAGAACTTAGAAAGAGTGAAATTTTATCATGATCCTTCAGTGTGATGAATGTTCTGCTTTTTACTTTGTGCATCTGCTTAAAATGTTCTTTGGACCCTGATGTATGACAGCATGTTTCAATCCAGGCAAACATCAACACAATTCTTACATGAAAAATTCTACAGGCAATCACTGCACTGATGGTCAAACCACACATATTTCCTGTTTATTTTGTCCTTTTTCTTCCTGTTGTTTTAAAAAATTACTTTCCTATTTTCCTCTTTTCCTATTTGGAGTCACCTGCTTATTGAAGTTTTTATGCCCTGCTTGTTCTGGATGATGACAGTCATTAAACTATCATTCTGTTGCCTTCCATATGGAGATGGTTGGCTGTTGAACAACTGCTATAGCTGAAGTGGGGAAGAGGTGGTAGAATAAACATAGCCTTAATATTTTAAGGAGAAAAAAAGGAGACAGTAAGGGAAGTGCCATTATAACAGCATTTCCTGTCTATTTTTACTGACTTTTTAACACACACTCTTTAAAAGGCTGATATATAGAATTGATTTTAGTATTTTTTAATTTGATCCTTAATAGTTCAAACTAAAGATACAGAAATTGCTGTTGGCTGAGTGTCATTAATAAAATTTCTGCATCCCATATACAAAAAAAACCAAAAAAACCAAACCTCCGACCTACTTTAGGATAAATAAAATAGAAATATTTAGAATTCTTATTTATCACATTGTGGAGACGTGCTTTGAAAATATGACCACATTTCACTTATAATTCCTTGAATAGATGATCTATTTTACTTTTTGATTGTGTTGACTCTCTAGCTCAGAATAAATTAGCTCTGTACCTGATCTAGTCACTATAAAGCAGGTTTAACATGTCTTTTTCTCACATGACTTGTTTGAAGATGTGTGCAGAATGAAAACTTCAGTTCATGTGTCCTTTTTCAATGTATTTATTTTTCTGTGGTAGCATATTCTATCTATGGTAAGTAGCTCTGGAGCAGGAGTTCTAAGTAGCTGGGTGTTTGTTCTAGTTGAGCACTCCTGTACTTAACAAGTGGATTTTAGTAGCTTGCTTTTTGATACCAACTGTATTATGCATCTGAGCATATATATATGCATCTGAATATATGTGTCCTGTGAGTCTTTATTGCTGTAAGCCTTGTGCAAATCAGGATGCTTTAAATATCTTCATTAATGACATAAATGGGACGGACTGAGTGCATCTTGAGCAATTGGGTCTGCCCACAGCAGGGAGGGTTGAAAAGAGGGGCTCTTAAGGTCCTGTTCAATCCAAACCACTCCATGATTCTATGATTGTTTGAGTCAGGTATTTGTGAGGTACAGTTTCTCATAATTCAGTGAGGTGTGTGTGTGTGGGGAGGGATAGGTGAAAAAAGGCAGTGAAGTTAAATAAAGCACGTTTAACCAGGACATATTTAATCACCACAAAAGTTACTTCAGGTTTTATTGGCCACCATGTACCTAAACTGCATTCCAGTAACTGAACCTGGGTTGTTTGATGGCTTCTCCTGTTGTGATAGTTAAAGATCTTGTTTAAAATGATCCATTTCTTCTTGTCGCTTGATTTAATGGTTGATTTTGGCTCCAGAATTAGTCCCGTGTGTTTTGAAATGTGAGCCTGAAAGCTGGTTGAAAGCTCATGTAAATTTGGTACCAGGTTGCTCACCTTTGACAAGGAGAGGCCACAGAGTGCAGTAAACAGTGCTGAAATGTGGCTGTGTGTGACAGGAGTCACTGTCCTGTAATTCTAAGTTATGAGACTCAGTGACAAACAATGTGGCCTACACTGAGTGTGCCTAATCTAACTTTGTTGCCCAAAATGTCTCTTTAAACTTATGACTTCACTGTTCATAAATAACATACACATTCTTAATCTAAGCAGAGGCAAATGCATGATATATGGCATATGTTATATTACACATAGCTCTTTTATTGCTGCTGTTAATGTTGCCCAATAAGTATTTATGAGGCAGTCTAATAATGGGAAACATTTTTCATTAGTCTAAATGCTTGCTTTTTAAACAATTGGTGTTCCAGTCCTTAATGTTTCAGCCTCCCCTTTTCTGGTGGTTAGTTGGCTCTAGCCACCTAAAAGGAATCGTGTCTGTTTAATTTAGGATAAGCTTATGCTACACTGGTAGGTGTTTTTCTTGTCATTAGAACATGAGCACTTAGGTTTTTATCTGATGTATATAATAGAAGTTTTGCTAGTAGTAGTAGTAGTAGTAGCTTTTAATTATGAACACTTCTTGTATTATTGATATACAAGAAGGAATTTAGGTAACTGTTCAATGCAGATTAAGAAGACAATTAAGAAGGAAGAATGACAACAACGCTTCCCTTTGTTGTAAGATTTTTGACATCATTCTTCAGGAAAGAGTGAAAGGGTGTCACAGCAGCCTGAGTTCTCTCATTTAACTGAGCAATTCAATGCCAGTGACAAGATTCAGAGAGAAACATGAAGATCCCTGGAGATACTGGAGGACAGGTGATGACTTAAGTTGTAAAATTTCTCAATAAAAGAATTTTATTAGCTTTTTAGAGACAAGCTCAAAATCTTGTTCTTCTTGATTCCTCTTCTTCCTTGGAAATGTATAATGGTTTTGATTTGCATTCATCCAGTAGAAAAAGTAATCACAAAACCATCAAAACAGAGGGGGTTGAATGTTCTGTGAGCGACAGAATTTGTAATTTCCTCATCTATGTGAAATCTGAGCAGGAAAAAATCTATCTTTTTCCTTTTTCCAGAAAGACCAATATTGAAACACTCATTTTTGTCTTTCAGACATGGATACAGTGAAATGGAAATCCCTCTGGTGAGACAGGGGCTAGAGAAGCAGCATTTCCTGGACCAGAACTATTAGTACTCACAGATGCTTGTAATAATTATGATAGACAAAAAAGATATGATAAATATGATCCCAAAGAACACTGCTATAAAGGTAAGCTTGCAGCTCATCTGTCACAGAATCACATTGTAAGTGCCAACAAATACTCTTTCCTTCAGTTAATAAATCTTAAATTTGTTTGGTTGGGTTTTTTCTTGGTTTGATTTTTCTTTTGCATGATTTTATAGCTGAGTCCATGTCTTCTCAACCAAAGGTAATGTGGGGACACTTGTGTTTTAAAGGCCACATTTGAGGGAAAAGTCCAGATATACAACAAAGCAGACAGACCTTTTCCAAAATAGGAACAAAAGAAAGTGGTTCCCTCTGTACAGCTCTATAAGGGTGAAATTTACCCTGACCTGAGGTCTTGAGTGGGATTTTGGTGCTGTCTGATCCTTGAACTAATATGCTAGAGAGGTGAAGGGAAGGTTTTTAGGTTTTTTTCCTGTTTCCTGCACAAAAGAAAGCAAAGCAAGCATTGTGTTATAATTATTGTAAATGCCCAGGGGATACCATATCTTTGAAAAGGCCAAAATGAAGATGCCCTCTGCTGATATCTTTTATAACCCTTGTAAAGTATCTCTATTAGTAAGTGCAATAGTTTAGCCAGACAAAACTTCCAACAAAAATTGGAATAAAATATATAGCTAGTTGGGAATGGGGTGACTGATACTTGCTAGGAAATGTGTGCCTGTATTAGGCTATGAAATCAGGATAGAGCCTGGCTGAACTTATTCCAGAAGTAAGAAGAGTGGACTGCCCTATTGAACTATGATCTGAGCAAATCAACCACAGAGGTCTCTGTGTGTATTAAAACCCCCCAAGTACAGTGAACAAACGATTCCCCTAAATATCATTATCTCGAATGCTTTTTCTTCAAGGTGAAAGCAGAAGAACAAAGTGACTGTCATAAAATAATGAACAGAACTTAAGTTTGAAGTGACGTGGAAAAAAGAGAATATCATGGACTAAAGCAGGACCACTAATAACATGCCAGAAGGAAATCTATTCTTAGCCTTCATAAAAAAAAAAAAAGACAGAAAGAGGTCCCAGTTCTGAGCAGCATCGAAAATAAGATGAGAAACGTGAAATCTGTGGAAAGAAGTAATAAACCCAAATGCTGGCTTTAAATTTAGTAATGGGCTGAAGAACTCAAAACAATGAAGTGCAGTGTGCTTTGTAGCTGCTTATTTTCACTAAGTTGTGTAGGTAAAAGTCTCTGATTTCACCACACTTACTTTTCAAAGACCCTAGAGCCCCCTGTTTAATTTAGCAGACTTACAGGTTTTGAATAATATCTCATATAAAATATCTCCATGGAGCTTGGCAGGAGATGCAGAAAAATGTTCAAAAACAGACGTTATTCTTCTGAAATCAATAGTTATACTCACCAATGAATTACATTGCTCAAAATAATCTGTTTCTCAACATGGAGGAAATAAGACTCACAAGGATATTTTTTGTTGATCTATATTTATATTTAATAAGTTGGCACACTAAGGATTTTCATAAATAGATGCTGATAAATAAATTAGAGCCTGATCCAAAGACTACTGAGAGGAATAGAAAGACTCTTGTTTTGTTTTACTGTGCATGGATTAGTTTCTAAACCTCCTTCAGAACTGAGATTTTTATTGTCGCATTAAGATTCAGGGAAAAAAAATCTGGTTTTATGTAACCAGCATTTCAGTAGATGTCTGTGTCTTTGATACATGTATACATGGAACTGTTATTAATCTCTTGATAGGAATATCAGAAGTTGTGAGTGATGGATCAGATGCAACGCTGTTAAAAAACAGAAGTCGGCTGTGTCTGATATTTTTGGGTCAGGTTGGTAGTAATGTGGAAATATTTAGCATGTAAAAGAAAATTTTGGTGAGCATTGTCCTGACTCTTAATTTAGGGTCCAGTTATATTCAGTTTATGCGCTGGTAGGAGTCCTAAGTGTCCAATGTACAGGATTCAGGAAAGGCTTTTCAGTCAGCAGCGCCTTGAGTTTTAAGATGGAGTTGGAGCAGTACTCCAAAGGCAGTTCTGTGCTGGGGCTGCTGTGGCAGCAGGGGTATCTCCAGACCTCCTCCAGTGCCACAGCCCTCCTAGCAAAGGGGAGTGGAACTCCAAAGGCACAGAACTTGTCTCACTCAGAAGGCTAAGATTGGATGCATGGCCAGAGCCCAAGAGCAGAGAATGAAGGAGCACAGGCAGTCAGCTGAGACAGGAACTGTGTCAGGGAAGTGACAGAAGCTCACAGAATGAACCAAAGTCTCTGCTGCAGGCTTTGGTGATAAATTCTTGACAGAGGAGTGCACCCAAGAGGCCTAGCTTGCAGGGATCTTGGGAGCTGGAGCACAGTCCTGGCCCAGAGGCAGGAATGGTGCACAATTCAGGGTGGCCATGCTTGAGGGCTGGAGGCTGCCTCAATCCAAAGGCTTGAGGCCTTTGATGTCCCCCTGGCACAGTGCAGACAGGGATTGAATCCCAGTGTCCTTAGGAGGTGGAGGCAGGTGAATATTGCCCACCATCTTCTCTCCAGCTGCCCTCCATACTCCTGCAAGTCCTGGGGATACACTCAGGCCATCCATTCTGGAGGATCTGGATCTCCCATGCAAACCCCTCAATCACTGTGTCCCCTCTTGGATGGAATATCAAGAACACAACACAGCAATGAGTAGAAAACGTGAAAATTATTAACTTGGCTACTCTCAAAATCTCCAGCTAGAGGATAACTATAAGACTACGGGTCAAGAACCTTATGCCTAAAATACTTCCGCCTTTGGAACTGGAGCACTAAGGAGAACTTGAACTTGTTGTGGAAAGGGTGGCAGGGAATCCTACGACTAAGAATAGGGGTGTGTCTAACTCCTAAGATGAGGGATGTTGCTGTGCCCAGGCACTGCATCACTGGCACACCCTCCTCAAAGCTCTGCACGCAGAGTGCTGCACTGGAGCTGCAGAGTCACCGCTGGGGAGAGACTTGGAGCCTCCTCCTCTTCCAGATGGCCCTTTCTGCTGCTCTCCTGGCTCTCCAGAGAGCAGTGGCACTGGCACAGCCACAGCATGGCACGGTTGTGCCTCAGCAGCTTGTTCAGCTTCCTGGGGCAGCCGTGTCCCTGGCAGCAGCATGCCCTTCTCCTGCGAGGCAAAGCACAGGGATCCCCATGGAAGGGGCAGAGCGGGGCCGAGCCTCTTCGAGAGAGATTCAGGCCTGGCTGGGCTGCCCGGGGCAGAGGCTGCAGCAAGCAGAGCTCCGGCCGCCTCTCCTGGTGCTGTCCCTGGGGCTCAGCCTTGGGGCCGATTCCCAGCCAGGAGGTCAGCTCCCCTCTGCCATGGGGCCTTGGCCAAGGGCTGCTGGAGAGGCCCAGCAGCCTGAGGGCCTGCCCAGCCTTGCTCCTCCATGGCGGCTCGCAGGCCTCGCCTTACACCGCATTGTCCCAAGGCCTTGGAGTCTCAGCTCCCAGCTGCCTGACCCCCTCCCTCATCTCCCTCCAGCGTCTCCAGAGCCTTCTGTCAAGGCAGCATCCCAGGACAATGCCCATGATCAGCACCTCCACCAGGAAGCATGTCCAGGACACCAGTGCCATGTCTACCCAATGGGGTTGGCTCAGGGTCCATGTCCTGCAGCTCCAGCTCCTTGGGAAGCAGACCCAAGGTGCCCATGTCCCTCTCAGGACTGCTGGAAGGATTGAGGAGATGGATCAGGAGCATCAGCAGGTAAAAGTGCAGGAGGCAGGAGAAGCCCTGGCTGGCCATGGTGCTCTGCGTGAGGAGCTGCCACCACCACACAGGCTCTGGACGTTGCTCACATGGAAGTCTGCCCAGGCTCTGGGCATGGTGATGGCTGGGGACATTTGATATGCATTATTTGACCTTGCAGTTCCCAGAGGCAATGATATCACAGAATCACAGAATGCACTGGCTTGGAAGAGCCCTGCAAGATCAAGTCCAACCTGTGACCCATGGCCACCATGGCAAACAGAACAGAGCTCTGAGTGCCACACTCAGGCTTGCCTTGAACACCTCCCTCAATGGTCACTCCACCAGCTCCCTGGGCAGCCCATTCCAATATCTAAAGCCCCTTTTTGGGCAAAAAATTCTTCCTAATGTCTAACCCAAACGTCCCTTGGCACAGCTTGAAAGCCTTGTTGGCATCTGCTCTCTCTTGTCCTTGCCCATCTCCCCGGCAGCAGCATGGCCCTGCACAGGCTGAGGGGCTCTGGCACTTCTCCTGCAAGGCAAACCACAGGGATACCAGAGGAAGGGGCAGAGGGGCAGAGTGGGTTCCAGAGCCAAGGATCCCATGTCCTCCCAGGACTGCTGCAAGGGCCAAGGGGATGGGCCAGCATCAGCAGCACATTAAACTGCAAGGGCAGGAGAAGGCCTGGCTGGTCTAGGTGCTCTGCAAAGCATCAGGCTACAGAGAAGTGTTTTAATTTGCTGCAACTGTTCCCCTCATACCTCCTTTTCACCATAAACATCTTGTATGGAAGGAATTTCATGAATGAAATCACAAAGGAATGGACTTCATTGTCACATCTGATGTGCTGTATTAGAGCCTAAATTATTTTAAGCTACCTGGAAAAACTTCTATGGATGACTGCATAACCACATAAATTGTAAAGTTTGGAGATCCTAGTAGAAATAGAGGACCAATATCATTCATGCAGTATTCCTTTTCATTAATCAGTATTGTTTGAAGGATGAATTTTGTTCCTTAAAAGATTCAAGGGAAGATTTGGATTCTTCAAATGCACTCACCCAAAATACACATTAATTAAATTTGCTTTTTTCTTCCTATCCTGACTCAACGAGCTTAATTGGCTACTATTTTAATTCTTCAGGCTGCTTAATGTAGTTACACAAGAGATTTTTTTGGTCTTTATCTTATTTTCAGGTGTTTGGTTTTTTTATGCTGAGTTGAAACCTTTAAAGAATAAGAGTTGTGAAAAAACCCCAAAAACCTAAATATTCTTTGTTTTTAAATACAAAAGAACCCAAGATTGCAATCCTTGTAGTTACCAATTTGCTGCAATATTCATTTGTCCATCCATGAAAGAGTATTTGCACAGGTATCTCAAGCACTGTAAAATAGACATCAGAGATTTCTACTCCTGGCTTAATATTTCTGGCTTTGGGAGGCATGATGCATCTATCTCCTTATTGTCTATTAATCCCAGAAAGAGCTGGCAAACTCCCTAATGTGATAATGGAAAGCTGTTGGGTATGATTGTGTTTCAAATTAGGTGATGCCTAACAATGAGGTAATCTCTGGAGCACTGGAATTCCAAACAGTCCCAGAGCTTGTGGGAAAAGTTCCTCCTAATGAGGCAAGGTTTCCAGCACTCATCTGTGTGCAGGAAGTCCATCCAGCACGTGTGCCAGCATCCAAAGGTTCCAAATACAGCTGTATGTTATAGCATCTGGTTTTAAGAACAAGTAACTATTGTGTTTTAGATATTGTCCCAGACAATGATTGTGTCATATGCATCTATACTGCTGTGACTAAAAGCACATGGAGCAGCTACCAGTGCTGAACTGTTGGCCAAATAACCCCATACCTATCCATGTGACATGGCTAGCTACACATTTGTTAAATGCCAAGACAGGTGCTGCCATGATAACTTTCCATTGGCAAAACTCCTGTGGGCTTTGGAGGCCACGAGAACTAGTTGATGTCAGAATTTGTTGCTGCCCTTGTGAAAATTTCACTTAATATTTTCAAATTTGATGTGGTTTCAGATGTAAATAGGGAGGTTTTCTTTCTGAATTATGGGTAAATGAAATGCTTTAAAAATGTCTTCAGCAAGCTGATAAATGGGCAAAACAATATTACAGACTTATTTTTATATGTGCTCAGGAAACAGGCTATCAAGATGAATTCCCACCACCACTGCCCTTTGAAGATTCATGTTAGAAAGCTAAAGGGTGTAGAAATCCCTCCTAAACTCACACAAGGAATGTAAATTTAATTTGTTACCTATACTGTCCCACAGGTTTACTTGTTATGCTCCATCATCTTTAATCAAAACAACTGGTTAAGTTTAAATATTATCAGTCATGATCCCTGGACTTTTCTTCAAGAGCCCAAATAGTAATCGACTGAGAGGCAATGCCATTTGAATTTTAGGAAATCCTTAATTCCTTGATCCTTCTTTTGTAGTCAAGACAAAGAAATATGAATTCAGCTGTTTTCTTGGGCTTTTTTTTCTTTTCTTTTATTTATATATATTTTTTTGACTACCAAAGGGATAAAAGGCAGTACATGCTTATTGAAAAAATAGGAATTCTAGCTTCTTTTCATTAATTTCAGGCCAAGCACAATGCAACAGCTGTTGAAGGTCATGTTTTCCTTTAGAAAATGGAGTGGGTGAATAAAATTCAGACAGAAATCCTGTTCAGTGCCAAAGGGAAGGCGCACTGTAATTTTGTAGAGCGCAGGTAGTCTCACTTGCTTTTGTGGGCATGAAGCAATGAGGTATTTTTGCAAAGAATGAGCAAATTCTCCTAAAATAAAAGAACACCTTGGATAACAAAGGTTTTAGTAGGCAATTTTTATCATAGCCATGCACTGAGCCCTTCACTTGGCCTATGTCAGAGCAGTCTTATGCTGTGCTAACTTGTGCAAATTGTTGAATACTCCTTGGAGATAAGGAGTCATTGGGATTTTCTGGATTGAAGGAAACTTTGGCCACTTTTACTTTCCTTTGATTGTACACTACTCCACCCTAAAACACTGATGAGCCTCTTGTGCCTGGTTATGTTGACTGTAAGACCTTTTATGTCAAGCACTTACAAAATTGTCATAATGTAACCCCAAATTGGGGCTATTCCACTGAGATAATCTGTGATAATTGACATAACACCTGTTTGCTCTCACTAGAGTCAACAGTTGCATAAGGTTCCAATTACTTCAGAATTTGGCCCTGAGTTTCTGGGAAAGTGGTGACTCTGTATAAGCTGCTGTACATTTGTTCATGGCTCGTGTACCTGAAATATATTAAAATGTGTTTTTCTTGAAAATCACGTTGGAAAAGTATTGGTGACTCCTTTTTTTGACTATTGCATGTTGGAGAGACCTGCAAGGGAGACACTGTGGAAGAGGCCAGCAGAGAGAACACGGTGAGGTTTGCTCAGAGAATGGATGATGCATCAGCTTTGGCTCTGCACTTCTTGGGGGCTCATGATTAAAAATTGCTTGGGGAAGCTTGTCACTGTTTTAAACGTGCCAGTTCTGTGGGTTTCCTGTGGAATTGCACTTGTTTTTAGCAACAGCTGTGGCTAATTTTCAGGAGCCAGAGGTAGCCATTTGGGAGGCTTTTTAAAATGCTGCCAGAGAGCTTTGGCTCTCTGCTTGGTGCAGTGATTTCCACAGTAAATTCTGATAATGTCTCTGAGAACTGATTAGAGGAGGTGAATCAGGACTGTGCATCAGCAAGCCAGACTCTTCTGTCATGGGCCCTGGGAGCTCCACAAGGACAATGTTTCCAAGTGCCAGTGACAAGCACAGATGGTTGTCTGAAGTGCTGAGGGACTTTCTAAAGTCCTCTAGGCAGTTGTTAGTACAATCCCACTGAAATGAAGGAGGGTTTTAATGCTTACCTTGCAAGTGTTACTATCCAAAGAGGGATACTTTAGAACCTCAGGCTCTAAAGGTACAAAAGCATTTACCACTTCAGGTAAGAGGCCTAACCACTAATAGAAGAAGACAATTAATCCTAGAAAATATTTAGGTTCTTTGAACAGCCTAGTTCAGGATTAATTTTCATCTGAGACTGACCACACGAACTATTGTGATACCACAGTGTGTGTATGGTGAATGACTGATGCAAATCTGAGGAGGTAAAGAGAGATACTGGCCTTGTTCTTTGTTGAAATGGCAGACAGAGTAGATTTCTCCTACATCAGGGAGAAAATCATGTGGCAGGACAGGATAGAGGATGCATGTCTGGAAATTGCTCTCTTTGTGGCTGACAGTAGTGATTCCAAGTGTAGGCTCAGTGAGGAGACAAGGAAAGGTGGAGTAGCATTTAGGATTTCCTAATTTTGTGACTGTTGAATAGCAGCAACAGCAGTAACCACAGCTATAAATACCTGTCTCCAAACTCGCCCTGTACAGGTCATTAGATTCTGGGGAGCACAGAAACTTTTCTGCATGCTTTCTTCTCAAGTCATAAAAAGAACACTGTGCTTTCAGTGGCATTCCTATTCCCATTGTGTTGGATTTCCCTAATTATTCATTCACTCTTGTTCTTCCAAGGGGTGCTCATAGAAAATGTTTGAAAAAAGGTATAAGCATGTACTTGCAGGTAAAGAATACTGTGAGTCAATTAGTACTTGCATGGTTTTCATGGTATTAACTGCATCTGTGACCACAGGACTGACAGAAAACTGCAAACCAAGAGATGCTGGAATGTTTTATAAGGGCTGAGACACTGGCTGCATGTACGAGAGATGAAATGGTTTGATTAAAGTTAGTGCTTTAGCTGCATAAAAATAAGTCTGTCTAAAGCTTGATAGAAATAATAATGATGTGGTGCAAAATAACTTTCCAAAGTACAATGGAAATAAATGTAAATTGAATTAGGAAGGAAAGGAAAAGAAAATGTTTCCCCAGCAGAGATAAAGTGCTCAATTCTAGGGGTTATTTTCACATACTTTTGGCTGTTAAATTTCATTTTCTTTGGCAGCTTTATCTGGTCCCTTCTGTAAAGCTTGCTAGAAGAAGTTCCTGTGCAGTGTGTATGTTTGAATTCTAGTGAGGCATCTTGAGACAGTTTGGCTGCCATGTGACAATATTTCAGACTGGTCCTTGATGAATTCCAGAGTGTTATATAAATATCTGGATCCCAAATAAAGGTGTCAAGACATTTTGGAGAGCCTGCAAAAATAAATCAGTGAGCATTTTGAGACTTTCTCATCCATGATGTCTCTGACTTCATACCTAGCAGAAGCAAAGGTCCTTCTTTTCTCTGTTTCCAGTTTAAGTTTGTTTGTATATCCTACAAAGTAAAGGAAAATACTTTGATCTTTCTGAGAGAAACCATTCTCTCTTTGATTCCTTAGCTCTGACCTGGGAGATGCAAGCTATGCAAATACAACTTCTTTTTGTTTTCTAGTCTTTAATAGTGCCTGGAGTCTCACTGGTAGAAAAGGAAAGAAGTAAAGGTAAGATTTTACCCTTAGCAGAGAAACTTCTCTCTTTCTATCCCTGAGTTTCTCTGGATGTGAGATTTTTAATGAGAGCACTGGTTATGAAGGAGACTTTTCTAGAAAGGATTTTGTAACACATTGAATTTGATGCTTAGTCCAAAATGTCATGTGGACTCTGACAAGAAGCTCTCCAGCTGAGGACCTGCTGTCAAATCCCTCTTCCTTATATTCTATAGCCAAGGGCTGGGCTAGGCTGGTTACAGACCACAGTAAGTGTGTGCCTGGGGAGTGAGGTTGTCATCCAGAGATCTGAGGTAATTCTGTCATTGTGTGACTCACTACTAGTCTAACTTTTTATTTGCCCTTTCTCTCTCCCTGCCAGCTTGTTTTTATGTGAAAAGAAATATTATCTCAGATACAGCTGTAGCGATACTAGGATAGGGTGCTATCAACCATCAGCTGGATGATTTTCATGGAACAGGAAGCTGATATATTTGAAAAGGCTATAAAAATACTAGCTGGCAGCTGACAAAGACAGTTTTGTATGCTTGAAATACACTGAATAACTCACTTGTACCTCCACCAGGTACAAGTCACTGCACCTTCATGGCAAACTTAGGGGTAACTTGCTGCAGGTTCCACTTAAATCCTGCCCTATTTGCAGAGATTTTTTGCTCATGGGTGAGGCAGATCCCTTCCATATATATATATAGGTATATAGGTATCCTCTCTGTAGGTGGAGTCAGTTTGGCCAGCCAGTTTGCTGCTCCCTAATCCTTCAGTTGTCCTGGTTGAGCTACTGCATTTTTCCTTCTGCTCTCCAGAGAATTTACCTAAGAGAGGTGTGTATGGGCCCAGTACACTGATGAGTGGGGACAGGGCAGGTGGAAAGATGTAATCCAGTGGGAAGCTGCCCAGTTTTTTTCACATACCACCAAATCACCAAAAGTTTCTTTTCTTCTGCCAAGCCCTTCCCTCTCAGCCATCCTTTCTTTCCGACACGTGTATTTTGTTTCAGTCTGTTGACATTGTCAGCAAAGAGTCAGCCAGTCTCTGCAGATTGGTCTGGATCCACATGAAATATATAAAAGGTACGTTCAGTTAAAGTAAAGCAGCACTGTGCCTAGTGAAAATGAATACAGTGAATCACCCTCTGAAAGGCTTGAAGACACAGTCTGAGAATCCTTCGATATGATTATTTTAACATGTGTGTGTAAGGCAGGAAAAAGAACACCACACTAAAGCCTTATGTGAGGAATTTCTGTTGAATCTATGACATGTTTATATTTAAATCTCTTGCAGAAGTGGCTGAATTTTCTTATGGTTTTAAGATGCTCAAAAGAATATAATTGTTAATTAGACAGGATAGTGGCATGACAGGGAGGGAGTTTTTTCAAAGTGGGATCACTTCCATTTTATAGCATTCTTCAATAAACATTATTCCTGAGTCTGCTGTATGGGCAGCCTGGTTTCCTCATCAGGAAAACAAAGCTTTCAGAAGTAGTTTCTTGATATTTGCATCTGTATCTAGAAATATATGCCCCTACATCTATATATATCTCTCTTGATCCAGTTAATAGTAATAATAATAATAATAATTATAATAATAATAAGTGATTTGTTGATCATAGGGTACAAGTTTCAATGAGGTAAACAAAAGAGGAGAAAGAAGATGATTTAACAGTAGTGGAAAATGATTCAGAGCTCAAGATATCTATTGTTATTGTCACCACAAGTATGAATTGCACAAGGATTTATTGTTGTAAAAACACATTAAAAGAGGTGAAAGTTGTCTAGCTTCAAAAATGCTGGTCACCAGTTAATTTGAATTAGGTAATTTCCAAGGTTCTCCAAATTGTTCAGTGTAGGCACACAGTTTGTGGTGATTGAGAGTGGGGCTGCAGCTGAGCCTGATCCCTGATGGGCTACAGGTGTGAGCAGCAGGTGAGCAGCCCTGCCAGCAATGAGC
>JAYDZK010000202.1:6356955-6373018 GCA_034509185.1 Euphonia xanthogaster | reverse complement strand
AGCGTGAGGGGGTAAAAGGCTGGGCTGGAGGGCAGCAAGGGCAGATGCCTGCAGCCTTCTGGAGTGGTGTGGTGTTATTCTGTGTGGGCTGAAGCCTTCTGGAATTGTTTGGTGATGCTCTGTGTGTTGTGGCTGTTTCAACTGTGACATTTAGGAATTATTGTTTTGGTTTTTTGGGATGTTATATTTCAAGCTTCAGTTCCTTGCTGCAAATGTTTTGGATGCAGATCCCTGTTGAGACTGTGGCACCCTTATCTTCAGCCTGTAAGTACAAAACTTTCATGAATTCATGTTTGTAGATGCTGCAGAAGCCTTTCTGTGTGTGTTGTGCAGTTTTGGAAAAGTTCTGATATTTTTATGTGACTGCACAGGTACTGTGTGCTAGTGGTCATACCTCCAGTCTCCTTGAAAGAGTGCTGAGCAGCTGCAAAATGTAAAATTGTGCTTCTTTAGCATCCCACCAAGCTCTGAGGAGAAGGCTGCAAATGAGTTTTCATGACTGAGGTATGAGTCATTAGAATGATTGTGCTATAGGTCCTAGTTATGAAGAAATTTTTAAGTTTCTAGCATAGAGGGCATTTGCCAATGGCTCTTTCTTGCTGAGGTCTAAATTCTCTTAAGATTGTCTTTAAATTCTCCTGTGAGAATTTAAATCAGGTTTTTAGGACAATTACTGCAAAACTCCATGACCATTTTTTGACTGAACAAGTACATCCGCTTTCTTGTAATTTCTGCCTGAGTTATACTGCAGACTTAGCAGTTTAGAAACACATCTTATACTTTTCTGCATAGCCATAAAGCTAGAGGTATATTAGTTGTTGAACTCTGTCTGTAAGCAGAAAATGCTTTTCCTGTAATCCAGGCTTGCCAGCTTTTTTCAGACTAATGACCATCATATAATCAAGACTGCTGTGTTTTATTTTCTCTTGGTTGTCTTGCTTTTTCTTCATGTCTTATACTGCATTTGTAACTGCAAAACTGGGAAGGTAGCCTGGGTCCCTATCAAGTGATTATTTTATTTTGCATTGCTGCTAGCAGTAGAAAGTTGCCATTGTTTACTGCTTTAAGGGCTCAGACAGGGGATCTCTGATAGCTGCAGTGCTTTAAACCAGGGCCATCTGCAGGTGTCTGCTGCATTTCTCTGCTGCAAGGTGCCCACCTGCATGGAGCAGGAACAGTCAGCTGCTGCTCCTCACAGCCAGGGGACACCTAGTGGGACAGTCATGTGCCACCACTTCACTTGGCACTTTGAAGCTCAAATTTTGGCCGTGAGCTGAGGAATGGTCCTTTTCTGCTCTTCCTGCTGTAGGTGTGGTCATGTCTGGCAGAGGGTTGGGCCACACAGATGGAGCTCTTCATGTCAAGAGCAAGAATGTTCCTTGGCTAGCTTCATTTGGGATGCTCTAATTTTGCTTTGTGCCTCATTTTATAGAATAATCAGCTGGTGATTTGCCTATTTCAGTGCCTCACAGTAGGGTGCAGGCAGTTTCTGAATGGCTTTGATAATGTGGAATTGTTGAAATGCACAGAATTAAAAGGCTAAAGAAGCTGTGTGATTCTATTTTGATAAAATGGAATGAAAGTATTTGTCAGGTGCTTACATTGCATATGTACTTTATTTTTCTACTTCAACAGTCCAAAATTTATATGGCTGTAAATTTGATTTTAGGAGTATGAAGGAAATGAAGTTTTTAAAATGTGAGTGTCATAAATCCTTTCTGAGCTTGTTATTAAATTAGTCCAGTATTTACATATTATTTTTAATGACTTATCTTTTGTCATCATTTAGATCGACTCAGTCACCCATTTGGTAATAAATTCTTTAGCCTCAGGAATACTGCATGATTTTACTTCATACACTTCTCTTTGGTAATTTGCCATCTTTTACTGATGTGGACCATCAGCTTTCAAAATTACTTCAGTAAAAATGAAAAATACATAATGAATTAAATAATGTAATGACCTGTTTGTTTCCCAGCATTTATTATGTTCCTGAACCAAATGTTTAAACTATTGCATCTTAACATTCTTACTTCTAATGGCTACACTTCTGTACCATGATCATAAACTAAAAGTAAAAATGCCTTCCTGTATTCACAAATCTTTCCTCATAAGAAAACAGCAGAACATGCAATGATTTAGAAAAGAGAACAAGTTGGGTTGAGCTTGAAACCCTACACCTCCTAAGCTGGGGAATTTTTCACTCAGTGTGCAGGTTTTGCCACTCAGGCCCATCTTTAGACATGGTGAAACTTTTACTGTCATGCGCTTTTATGACACAATTATGAATGTAAAAGCAGGGATTGAATGCTAGGTAAGGAAAATGCTTTCCCAGACTCTGTTATCAATGACAAAACACTCAGAGAAGGCAGTAAATGCAGAGAGCCAGTAGGTGCAGTTGAGGTGTGATGACATTTGGGAATATGGATCTGGCCTAACAAAGGGATAGGGAGATAGGAAGAAATGGTGCCTCTTCCTTTGTGCTGACAGAGGCAGCTTGGCTCATTGGTGAGGTTTCCTTGGAAAGACTTAAATCTATTCTGCAGTAGCTGCTGTTTTTAAAGATAGACTCTCCATCATACAGTAGGTGATGGGCTCTCACTTTCCATCCCATCACAAGCAGCTCAGGGGTCTTCTGAGTAGCAGCTGTACTGAAAGCAGTCTGAGGAACAGGAAAACAGAGGAGACAAAGAAAATAGGAAGAAGTTGTTGAATGTATATTCAGTGTAGTATGTTATACAGAGTATTTATTATATTTATATCAGGATGTGTTTTATTACCTCATGAAATTCAGTCATACAGATAAATTGAGCAATTAAACTGACTCAGCCCAGTGTCTTTGTTAGTATTGTAATAGCTTAAAACTTATTTCCACAGGTGTTTCAAAAGACCCACAGAGGTTACTTGACTGAAATATTAACATATTATTCTAATAATATGATGCTGACTCTGTCTGACTCAAGAGCTTTTAACCTGAATACTTTTCAGGTTATTGAATCGCCAAAAAGGTTTTTTTTTTTTCATACTTTCGCACTGGTGCTTTTTTCATTTAATATGAAGTAGTGATATAATGAATAAATTATAACCAGATGAAAGCCTGGAATTTGACACTTCATCCCAGGATGGTGATAGCACCTGGCAAAGTAAGCATTTCACAGCAGTGTGCTATCTGTACGAAGGACAGGGACCTAGGGGGTAGGCTGAGGTGACATTGGATACAAGCAGGAATGAAAAAGCCCTGGACAAGCAAATAAATTGTTACTGACATAGGAGCTGGAGACCAACTCATACCTTCAGGGTGGGGGCTGATGAGGCGCTCCTTATGGATCTGTGGTTTGGATTATTTTTAGGAAAATGAGGAGCTTAAACGAAGCATTTGCACGAGGCCACCTCACTGTGTTATCAGGAGGTAATTCAACCTGACAGTCACTCCCTTGGCTGCGGTGGGCATCCTTGCTCAAGATAAACATGGGGAAGGGGTTTTGTTGCTGGGTTTTTTTGCTAATTCCAGGCGCAGCTCCCAGGTCCCAGAGGAGAGTTTTCAACAGGCACAGTGGGAGTTCTCCAAGCCGCGTATCCGGCAGGGTGCTGTGTGTGATTCAGATACGTCTGTAACGCTTATTGTAGCTGATGAAGAATTATTCCCACTGCCAAGATCATTTCAGCCTGTATGATGAGGGCTGATGAAGGAAGTGTGAGCTGGGAAATCTTACTTGAGTTGGAAATCTTGCAAGGTTCTAATGACTGTGAGGTTGGGGTGCCTCATTACTTTCACACCTGGTGCCAGATATTTGGTTTTGCATTTGCCAGTGAGTGAGCTGCAGCCAAAATTCTCCCAATAATTTCTTTTTATTTTTGCAAAGACCACCCATAACTTCTGCTGAGGGAGAAAAAGATTTTCGCTAGTAACAGTTTTGTCAGCATTATATTTTCCATATATTTCAAAGGCCAACCAGCTTGTCTCTTTCTTGGTGTTTTGTGGTGCACGAGAGACTGACTGGGCACTACTACATTCTTTTTGAGATATTCATAATCTATTCTGCTATTTTTGTCCAAAAAAAAAAAAAACCCTGGTGGATACATGTCTCTTTTGAGAACTTGTGCCTGTAAGCATAAGAAGATTTTTGGTTATGCAGATGAGATAGTTTCATGTGCAGGTGCTTTTAAAAATGTCATAAATGCAAAACTTAGGGTTTGGAACTCTGGAAGATGTCAACCTCCAGTGATGTACCTAGGATACTGTAAAGCAACATGTAAGTTTTAGTGACAGGACAGGAGGGAATGGCTTCCACCTGGAAGAGGGTAGGTTTAGATTAGATAAAGGAAGAAGGTCTTTACTGTGAGGGTGGTTGAGGCCCTGGCACAGGTTTCCCACAGATGCTATGGGATGGGATGGTCCATCCCTGGCAGTCTTCAAGGCTACGTTGGATGGAGCTTTCAGCAACCTGGTCTAGTGGAAGTGTCTCTGCCCATGACAGAGGGCATAGCTAGATGATCTTTAAGGTGTCTTCCAACCTAGGCCATTCCACGATTCTCCAAAATTTCCTGGTCCTACTGATAAGGGGATACTGGCATTTATTTATTTGTCTGGAAGGCTGAGCAACAATGGGTATCCTGTGACTATTTCTAACTTTTTAGAGATGTGTAGAGTTAGAGCATTGACACAAAGTCAGTCTTTCCCCTATGGTTGTTTGATCCTGGTTAGAGAATTAGATAATGAATCTTAAAAGTAGCTAAAAAAAATGCTGAGCCCATGTCAGTGAAAATATCAATACTCCTACTAGAATGGCAGCTTAATGTCAAGCAGTTGCCTTTTTTGTTGATGTTTTATATGGTTACCCTGGAACCAAACAAATTTAACCTCTGAACATGCAATAGTATTTAACATGATTGGACATTCTCTTTGAGATAGCAAATTATGGTCTAAGTGAAGTTTTATTACCTGTGGTAAGTTTCATTCAAAGAAAATACTTTTTTGCTCACAAATGTTCATAATTTCCTTTCAGAGGAAGGATCCTCAGATATTCTGTTATTAGTTACTAGCTCATCTGGTAGGTTTTAAGCTTAAAATACTGAAATTTCAGTATTTTCTCAGAAGCTAAGAGAAAATGGTTATCTTGTTATTTTTCAAGGAGTAAAATCAATTGTGCTTCAAGTGATCATTAATGGAAAAGATAACTTTTGGTTATAGTGGTTTTGGTTGTTTTTTTTTTTTTTTTTTTTTTGTGTGTGTTTACCAGATCCATTAATAGATGTCTGGTCTAATTCAGATTATCTTCATGGAATAAAATGAATGTCACAGCAGTGAGGGGTTACAAGGATAGTTGTGGTCCACAGAGTAGAGGTAGCTTAGATAGTTGATTAAATTAACAAGAATGGTTTTGATCTAATCTAGATGCTTACATGCCAAAGGTAGGAAAGACAATTGTTGGATATTGCTGTGAAGGTCACAGTAAAAATTAAATTGGTATTTTAGCAATCCTCTTGCGAGGGTATGACTCTTAATTTACTGATGGGAACTGGAGATGCCTAGCAGGCAGATTGGGAACCTGGTTTGTGGCTTCTAAATTAGCAGTGACATTTTAATAGATAGTTGGGATTCAATAGCAGGCACCTTAAAAGTGAGAAGATTTGTTTTCCTTTCTTATCAAAGAAAGACACTGCACTAACAGAAATGAAGGGTGATTCAAACTGAATCACAGTTTACTGTAAAGGTAACTGTGTTAGGTATAGGTGCTCCTCAGCAAACAAAATATTCTGTTGGATCCATTCTCCTATTCCTTATTTTGTTAGAAGCAGACAGATTTCATTTTCATATACTTTCTGTTGAAAATGATAGCTCTTAACTACTCAGGAAGTGAAAAGGCAAAACCCAGACCCACACAAACCTCTGTACCTGCCTGGACAATGAAATGTGGAGCTATTACTCAACATGATGAATGACAAACCCCAGTTCAAGCTTAATCAAACAATTCTATCAGGAGGAGATTAGATAATAAAGTGAAAAAGAATAATTTGCAGTATAGTTTGGAGGCCAAGAGGTGTTATAATGAGTTGTTGCTTGTTCCTCAAGGCTGACTTGGATTTACATTGAGATGGACACAGGTGGCTATGGTGTCAATTTGTTGTTGAGGTTGTAGGAGGGGGTAAATCTGTCTATAAAATTTTCTGGAATTGAACTGTATAGTGAAGAAGTGAAAGGTTCTTTTGATAGTCCTACATATCCCCTCTCTCTCTGAGTCACTGTGTATGCTCTTGCCACATCATACTGGCCTTGATGCTTCTGGTCACTTTTTGCTACTAAAGGTGTAAAAATATTTTTTATTAGTGTTGTTCATATGCACAAGAAAAGATGCACCCACAGACCAGCACAGTAGTAAAAAAACTTGCTTTTCACAAGTGCTGGATTTGTAAGAGAATATAAAACCCTCACGGTGGGGGAGCATTTGCCTGTTTAACAGACTTTGGACCAGCCCTGCCAACAATTTGACCCAAATGTGCTTGTGTTAACCTGGTGTAACACTAATGTCTATTATTAATAATCTCTCTATTATTACTAATAATCTTTATTATTATTCCCCTCAGTATCTCTTTTTCTTTCTCTTCCTCTTGTAAATCTCTTTACATGTTGGCTGGACAGTGATGATTGCATGACATGAAGATGCAATTAATGCTACTTCCAGAATTTGTGACTTTTGCTGAGTCCTCATGGCTGCACTTCAAAGTGCTCTCGGAGCTCTCTTGGCTGGATGGGCCAAACAGTCTGATCCTCTGAGATTAGCCAACATCAGTCATTATTTGTCATCAGTGCCTTTCCCCATAAGTGGAGCTTCCTTTGTGAGGCTGGAACTCCCCACTAAAAATTCACTGAGATTCTTTCAGAGTCCCTGCTCCTGTTACCTCATTTCTGTCTTTCTGTAGTATGTGTTCCCTCAATTTTGCCAACTGAACTTCAGTCCTCTGAAGGTAAAATCAGCTTTTATGCCAAGCTAAAAAATATTCTGCTGTCCAAGGAAGTAATCTCACAGACTCTGAGGCCCTTATCTGACCTCCTCCTTTTAAGTCTGGATCAGAAAACACATTGTATCAAACTAAAGTTCTTCAATTCCTATTTTGGATGCTTAAGTCTGACTTTGAAAAATGCTGAGTGTGCTACAGTGCCTGTTTAGACTTGGATGCAGCAGGGCCTGGCTCTGTTGTGTAGTGAGCCACCTTGAAGGAAAAAAAAAACACAGACACAGCTTTGGGTTATTTAAAACTCTTTGCTTGCCTGAGCAAGAGTATTGCTGGATATGCCAAGACCTGTTAATTTATATCTACCCCTGTCATCTGTTAAAGCAATAGGAATAACAGAGAGTTAGATTCATACCATCACCAGACATTAATTTTTCACCCTGGCTGGATGTTAACCCTGGCACCAGCTGCCTCACCCAGTGCAAGAGCAACCCAAGTGTCCTCAGTATCTGAGGAGATGTGGACACCCCCCATATCCATGTGCATACTGTCCTATGCTGGGAGGGTTTATCTGTAGTGTGTAATCTCAGTGGATATGTTTGCTTTAGTAATGATCTTTCATCTTGGATTTTCCCCTCCTGTCCTCTCCTACCTCTCCATCCTTCAGGAGATCTGTAATCTTTCAGAGACAAAAAGGGTTCTTGCTAGGAGATAGTTTCACTTCCTTTTTCTTTTCTACCTCAACAGAAATTTAGCTGTAAGAAATCCTGCTGTGTGTTTTTGTTGTTTGGGTTTTTTAAATCTCATGTTGGTACAGTTTACATTTCAGCATGATTCAAGATTTTACTCTTACACCTCAAGAGTACAGAAGTGTTAGCAAAATAAGGGCTTGTGTTCTATTTGGCCTCTATATTCAAGAATCTTGAAAAAACCCCCAACCTCTCTTTTTTACAAAGAGAACATTCTTCAGAAGCAAACAAACCTTTAAACCTATCCTTTTTCTCTGGGGCTTTCACTGGTAACATTGAGTCTAAATATTATCACTGGTGTGACCATCTTTGTGCAGCTCCTTAACTGGCACCAGGAGAGCCAGGGCTATGGTGGTGAAGTTTTCGCAGCCGCATGAGGCTTGAAAACCTGCGGGGTAGGAAGAACAACATGGAATATTTTACACTAGAGATGAGCATACAGTTTTAAAAATAAGCTTGGGTTTTTGTTCTTGTTTTCTTTCTTACTAAAAAAATCTCTTAATGGCTTCATTTCATTGAAATTCTAGTTGCTTTAGGAACATTTTCCACACTGACTTTTCATTACGCAGCAGAGAAGGATACATTCAGAGGTTATTTTTGGGACTGAAAGGGTTAAAAATATCCTGAACTGCTAGTTGCTACTGTTTTACTTTGTAAATAACCCTTTCATCTCTGTCAAATTATGTGGTTTTAACTTTATAAAATTATACCCTCATAACAATTTTGAGTATTTAAACATTAGGAAGTATCATAGTTAAGAGATGGCAGAGCTTTGGTTTGTTTCATTGCTGAGCAACCATTATGGTGCTGTTTTTAATTATACTATCACATATGTTGGTCATCTTATTGTTTAATTTCAGGTCCCTCTTCCAAAATGTGAGGTCAAGAGATTTTTGGAGCCAAATGCCTTGCCATGAGATTTCACTTAAAACACAATTTGCAAAAAAGTCAATGTAGATTAAATGGATGTTTACAATGAAGCATCTAAAGGAACCTTATGAGAAAGCATTACCTAGCTTAGGAAAGGTGTAAGATAGGAGCAGAGCACACCTGGAAAACGTGGGCTAAATTCTCTTCTTACCTGGCTAGTCATCCTGTCATGCTAAATTCTGCACTGAACTTGTTCATTGGGTACGCCTTTCAGGGAGGTGTCTTGACTTCTACTTTAACTCCCCAGCAGCTATTAGTGAAAATATTGACAATATCCTAAATTCATGAGGAGAACAAAAAAAAGGGAAACCGCCAATGTTAACGGTTTCTTTTTCTCCCGGACAGCTGGGTCATAGCAAGTATTTCTGAAAAACTTGCTTGCTCATAGTAAGTGAAAATCAGTGCAAAAAGTTCTGCAGGGCAAGGCAACTTTCATGAGCTGTTGTTTGTAAAAATGAATAGAAAACTTAATACAATACTTAAATTCTGTGGTTTAGAATCATTATTTATTTAATTTAGCAACTCTAATGCAGAGTAAATGGACAGACCTAGGTAGATACTGTTTTTTTTTTCTTGCTTGCTTTTTCCCCCCTGTATCCATCTTTGCCCATGTTAAAAATACTCAGTTTACATGTACTGTGCATAAATTTGCCTTTGTGACATTAAAGAGTCTGGTTCAGCTGCTCAGGCCATCTATAAGATTATACAGACCAGAACCTGGCAGGCTCGTGCCAGACACTTGACCCTGAGAGGCAGTCCCAGGCAGGCTGGATTTAAACCCTGCTCGCGGTGTTTAAACGCCGCCGTTCGCAGCCAGCGCGCGGCCGAACAAACGCGCATTGTTGTCACAATTGGAGCCACATGCTGAGTAATGGAGCAGAGGTGCAACTTTCCTGAGAGTGTGTGGGCACGTGGAAAAGGGAATGTATTTTTTCATTTTTGTCTGTATGTTTCAGGGCTCCCTTACTTTGTTTTCTTAGCGAAACTCAGACAGATCAGGCACGTACGATTAATGGAGCTGGGCACGGACAGACCAGCTCTGTTCCAGCTGCAGTGACTGTGGAAGAATTGGATCTGGACCCTCTTAACCAGTCCTCCAAGAGCAAGATTTCAGTTACCATGACAGGTCGCCAAGGACTATTTTATTTTAACCCATGTCAAATCCGAGCTTACCTATGGGGCTAAACCACAGCCTGCTGAGCCAAGCATATCTGAATGCAAACTCATTTCACTGGCTGTTTGTTACTGTTTGGAAAATCCAGCCACATAGGGTATGGAACAACTTCCACCAAACGAAACTTTTCAGGCCTCGTTGCATGTGAAATATCGCATGCTGCTTCCTCCCAGCTTGCAGCCAGTGCATCAGTTCCTGTTGATTAGAAAATGAAATGAAGGCAGGATAAAACCATTTGGATCGTGTTCTCAAGCACGTGGCGTTGTCCTGTGCAGGGCCAGGAGTTGAACTTTGATGATCTTTGTGGGCTCCTTCCTACTCAGGATACTCTGTGATTGTCTGATTTTGTGATAGAAATAATAGAATTTTCTCTTTGGGATAAACAAGATAAAATTATGACTGCCCTTCACTCTGTAAACCTCAAGGGCTTTTGAGGGGTGTAAACTTATGTTTACTTGGCATACTTCCAGTTGGTGACTTTAAGTCCATACCCATCTCCTTCTTGGCATTAGTAACTAAATCAGGATTCTTCTGAATTGAGATCACTTCTTTGTATCCAGAAAAACACTTCTAAACTACTTTTCCTTTGTGGGTAATGCAAGTACAATAATTGTGGTCACACTTGTGATGGGGAATAGACAGTGAGGAGATTCTTCAGTCTGTTGATTGCTCTAAGTAGCAATCTAGTCAAGCAGAAAAGAAAGCAAGAGAGAAACATTTGCAGTGTTCTTGAAGTTAATGACATGTTTGAGCTGCCCATGGTGTGGCCAAACAGAAGGTGGACTGAGCATCCTAATTTTTTCCAAATAATCTTAAGAGGCCAAAGAAGACAGCACACCATTCTTCTGTGCTGCAAGCACAAACCTTTCGTCTGCAAGAGGAATATACCCATATATATAAATGAAATTTTCTCTGCACTTGTAAAAGCATGCATGCACCAAGTTATTAGTGAAAATGGACTTGGTTTCTTGATCTCACCTCTCTTATATGTGGATCATACTTTATTTTTTTTCCTCCTGACTTTAATAGGTTTTTTGGTGCTTGATCAGCCATTCATTTTCCCATCATATTGTATACTATGAAATGAAAAAGTCCTATAGGAAAAAAGGGGGAAAAGCTGAAGTGCCCTGATGGAAACACACAAAATAAACCACCACTACAGGTTACCAGCCTGCGTATTTCTTCACCCTTGAGCCCACATCATGGGTAGGAAATGAGGCCAAGCTCACTAGAAGAGAGGCCAAGCTACTGCACTTCTAACTTGCCAAGATGAGGAATGGAAGGAACGAAGATTTCAGGCTGGTTCAAGTTCTTGAACTGTGTTTTGTTTCTCTTTGTTTTTGTCTTTGCTTCTGGTTCCAGAAGCAGCTGAGAGAAAGATGAGCTTTGCTCAAAATGCTTATTTGTTTTTTCCAGACTTAGCAGAGCCCCAGGAATTCAGCCCAGCAGCTCTTCAGCAATCAGCTAGGAAGAATAATGTGTGGAGGCAGCAATTATTTGTCAAGTACTGGCAATGTACTTGGCATGCTACAAGGCATGGATAGGAAAGCTTTGCCTACTCTGGAGAGCTGCAGTTTAGGTTACAGACCAAAATATGAAGACAAATCATGCAGGGAGCAAATGTGGCTATTTTTAAAATCCTTTAACTTGGTGTTTTCAAGGAAGAGAGGACAGGTCTTTATGTACCAAGGCTGTGTGTTTATTCACTGGACAGGCCTGGTTGCAGCAGTTTAAAATTGAGAGGTCTGTTATGAAGCATTTAGGCAGTTATGAGAATGTGAGACTTGTGGAGAATTTATGCCATGGGTAAATGATTTGGGAATTACAAAGCAAGGGTTAACTCTCAGCTAATATGAATTGAGTTGCTGAAAAGAGGTGCAGTGAGTGAGAAGATTTTGACAGGAGTTAGGAGGAAGGCAATCAGAACGCTCAAGTATTTTTAATCAGGTGAGAATTAAACTTCCCAAAATCAACCCCCTCTTTTCTTTTGCTCCCATCTCCTCCCCTTCTGTCCCCTTTCATCTGCTAAATCACTCTGGTGGAACTGTGCTGTAGGTACAGCATATTGTGATTAAATGCTCTCTAATGCTCTCTGAGATACATTGGACCAACAAGTATAAATGGAATGCCACTTGCATAAAATAAATCTGAATTCTTGCTGCACCATGGTGAGGCAGCTCAGTTACAGCTTCGACCACCCATGAATGCTCAGCACACAGCAGGGCTACTTTTGGACTTGCATCTCACCTATTATCTCGGTAGTAGGGTATGAATCTCTTTGAATGTGAAAGCCTGGTTTTGTTTAAGTGAAGAACATAAGAAAAGGCTCTTTCCTTATTTTGTTTTTTCCTTGGAGCAGATGGAAGGTGGATAGAAGTGACTGTAAATTTTAGGAAGGAAAGAAGTGGAAAAAGGCTAATGCTTGCTGAGGAGAAATTTTATTTTCCCAGCCATGCTACCCAAATGTTAAGACTCCCCTGTACAAAAGTGTCACTGCTTGGTCTATATAAATTCACTGTCAGAACAAAGGACACTTTCTGGAAGGGAAACAAGACTGTATTATGCCATTCAGCAACTAACAGAAAAAAGAGAATAGCTACTTCCTGCCAACATTCATACTCTCAGGATGTATGGCTGAGGTGGTAGGTGAGCATTCAGTTCTTGCTGCAGCTGGCTCTTGGTGATGACTCACCCATGCTGTGGGTAAACTGCATGAAAGACTCAGAGACACAAAAGTGAGGGGCTGGCAGGTTAGCACAAGGAGAGAGATAATGACAATGACTGCAGGGGTCACCTGGAAGCAACTGAGTAGAACTAGTATGGCTGTTGTGAGAGCATGAGCATGCTAGGATTGGTGGGAAAACAGGAATATATTTTAAGGATACATTTTCTAGGTCCTGCTAAGCTAGGAACCCTGGGCTGGCTTGCACTGACTCCATTCTCCAGTCTGTATTAGCTCCACATTCATTGATTACCTGCCCTTCTTGGGCTTCTTTACCTTCCCAGCTGGGGAACTGTTCTTACAATCAGGATTTCATTTCCCTAAAACCTTGATACCACACAGTCCTTGCTATCCTCTCACCCCTGGTCACAGCAGCCCATTGCCTGCCCTGAAGTAACTCTGCTGACTGGAAGTGTGGCACAGTGATTCTATGTTCTTGCTGTACTCTGAGTTAGTGCTGCAAGGTCCTACTGTGCATATTTCCTATGGAGAGCTCAGGGATGGGACTGAATGTGGGATTGATTTCACTGCTCCCTCTCTTGCCCATCTGCTGATACTGAGGTTTCTCTTATGGTCTTCCTGAGAGATTAGTGGTGAACATGTCATCATCCCCACATTTAAATGAACTGTTTCCTGAGGATTTGAAATGCCTTGGCCTAAAGTAATTTAATGAGAACAATAATTGCCTCATTTCCCACCACATAAGATCCCAATCCCCTTCTTGGCACAGGTATGGCATGTAGTGAATGTTTCTATAGCAGACTTAAACCATTCTGCTCTTTGAAGCCCTGTCATTGTTGGCTGTCTATTGCTGGAATAATTAAAAAATTTCTTAGTAAAATATGTTTGACCAGAGTGCAATTTGATACACTGCCTAATGTACACTGTTGAAAAAGGATGAAGTTTTTATCCTGACAGCTAGAAGCATAAAACAGATACCTGACAGTCTTTAGCTGCTTTGTGGATGCTGCACAAACTGTCAGAAGGATCTGCCTGTGCTGTGTGAATTACAGGCTGTGTGACTTGGAAGATTGCTTCCGTTCTGCTGGTGATGTCCTTTCATCTCAGCCAACTGTCTGTGGTTGTCAGTCCCATTCACCTCCTGTGCTCTGATTCCTGTGATGCCAGTTTGGCTTCTTTATTGTCTTCATTTTTAGCTGCCTCTCATTTTCTCATTTCTGGCCTTTAATTTCATCTGTGGTAACACAGAGAGGCTAATTCTATTTCTTTGGGCTATTTCATCTTGAGACCAACTTCTGGCACCACCAAGGACATGGAGAAATTTACTTGATCCTGCAACACATCTCTCTCCTTTCTAACCACATTGTTTCAGTCTTTATTGCTGTTTTATGTCCCATGAGGACCTTAAAATACAGAATTTTTGCCTTGCCCAATGCCCGAGAGCTCTCCTGGCCTCCAGTGTTCACCCCAAAACACATTTCCCCTGCAATCTCCTTTTGCCAGAGGGCTCAAGCAGAGTGTGTCACATGCAGGGACAGAGAATGTTGTGCCTGTATGGGAACACCTCGAGCTTGGTAGTTACCTTGCAAATATCTAAGGCACAAATTTTCAGGGTGGCCATTCCCAAGTAAAGGAATGCCTTGGGGCTCAACCCTCCTTGGAATAACTCCTAACAAAAATTAGGCTACAAGTCACTAAGTATTTGTTTACAAATCCTGAACAGATGGCACACACACACGTACTTGTTTGAACAGAGGGGAATGGAGAAAACCCCAGCATATTCTCCAAGCAGCATTTAATTCAGATTTGGAGGTTTCCTTTACTCCATATGACTCAACTGACAAGTTGGCAAATGCCTGGCAGCATTTATGAGCGAGGCCTCTGTTTTCACTAGGTCTTTAAGTCTTCAGGTTACACTCACTGAGTGGAGCCTGCAGCAGGCGGATTCCTTTTCTGTGTTTGGTCCCTGTACACCTTTTGAATCATTTCAGTGGAAAGATTTTTCCCCCGACCTGCTAATTTATCATTCATTAACTCAAGAAAGAAGAGTTTTGCCTTTCTTCCTAACAAGCCATTACTTACTGCCTTATGCTTTGGAGGTGCCAATTCCTCTTGTTCATCACTTGGACACTTTTTAATTGCCCAGCCAGGTAAAAGTCTTTTCCATGCTGATGTTATTAGCTCTATAAGGTGTAACTCTGCTCCCTGAATGCATCCTAGAACTTGGAGTATCCAAATCCAGACAGAAGCTTTTTCACTTAATTTGATGACCATATTTTATAGACTACTATAGTTGTAATTGATTCAAACAACTTGTTACTGGCTCTTTTTGAGATCAAGCCCAAAGGTAATCAATAACTCAGTAGTATTAATAGATGTGAGGTGCCTTGTCTCTGTACTTCCTCTAAATTTAGGCTTTCGAGAAACACCCTAACAAATTCCTATCCTTCTCCCCCCCCTTTAACATACTAATAACCCTTTTTCTTTCTGCCAACTCTTTTTCCTTTCTTGCACTCGCTTCTTTACTCTTTCTTCTTCCCTATTTCCTGTCTTACTTCTTTTTCCTAATCTATTCCCTACTGCCAGACTCTGATTCATGATCCCTGTGAGATGAGGCTGCATTGGCTGAGGAGATGTGGGGGAGGCCATCTCTTCAGCCCTTTAACTCCAGCAGGGAATGGGAATCAGAGCTCTCTGCTGCTGTAGTTCAGTCTCACATAGTAATGTAAACTGGAGCTGATGGCAGCTCCATTAATGTGACAGCCTGAGCTGCCTCAGCTGAGCAGTAGATGTACCACCTGTTCTGCTGCTCCTGTGGTGGGGATTGCAGCCTCTGGCAGAGTCAAGGAATAGGTAACTGTGCATTCTCCTCCCTCTCCTCCATGAGCTACCGGAGTATGAGAGTCAGGGTCCTTGGCTTTCCCTTCTTTGTTCCAAAAATTGATTTTAAAGCCTCTTCAAAATTATCATTCCTTGCACAATCTCATGGTCCAAGACCACTAAGTAAGAAAGTCCATTCTCACCTCAAACCACCCTGCCTGAGCACAGGAGAAATAAACCCATTGGCCAGAGTCTCTTGCTGTGTTACCTCCAGAGGTGGAAATGAAAACTAAGCAAATTCTTCACCCACACCTAATTAAGGACCATTGTTACATTCCTGTCTTTCCCTCATATTCCCTGTTATCATCCCACCCAGCTGTCAGAGATGGGATGGAGCTAAATGGTCTCTAAGGTCCCTTCCAACCCTATTTATTCTAGAGTTCCACCGTTCTCCAGAGGTGGCACTGCATGGCCACCAAATCAAAGCTCTCCTTAGCTGCCCTGTTTCCCTCTTTAGCCAACTTAACCCCAGAGCAGTGATGATACATTAAATATAACAAACTTGCATTGATTTTATTACCCCCTTTTTTTATTATTTAGGCTGAGCTATGGGGACTTGATTTTTCCCTGCCCAGTGCCTGTGAGGAGCCTTGCACCCCTCTGGCCATGTCCCTGTGCTTCAAGCTGGTGTTAAAATCCACGCCTGAGGTGGGGCAACTGAGCCTAACAAATCCCTTGGGGTGCATTAAAGTG
>JAYDZK010000202.1:6344046-6355175 GCA_034509185.1 Euphonia xanthogaster | reverse complement strand
CACTTATTTGCCAAGAAATTTGTTAGGAAGCAACTGAGGAGCCAAGAGCAGATCTACTGTTTCATGGTGCAAGATCCCCATGGTTTAGTTATTTTTACTTTATTTTGACGTGGTTAATCCATGTCTTCAATTCCAGGAAATGGTGCATTTGCTATCAAACTTTCAACTTGCAATTATATTTTTTAGCTAATAAAATTATCTCTGGTAAAGAACATGGGATGGCTTAAAGAAAAACGAAGGATAAGAATCTGAACTGCAACAGCTGAAACTTGAAACAAAAGCATTATTGTAACAGTTCAAATAAATTGTTGGTACAGTGCAAATATAGTAAATCAGCTCTGTAAAAGAAATTATGATAAATTCTGACCCAATTTTCCCTGTGATTTGGGCTCTATATGAGCTAGAAATGTGGGATTTTTTAAAATATATGTTATATTATGGCATCCGAGTTTTTAAAATGTGCCTTCTAGGTTTTTGTTGGTTTTAGGTGTGTTCACCTGACCCTTTTAGGCCTTATTCTGCATCTTAGATATTTGTAGAAATCAGACTAAACACAGGCAGAAAACTGTGTTACTTGCAGCATGTGTGTAAATGTTCAAGTTTTATTTAAGAGATTGATAAAGGAACAAAACCATAAAGTGTGGGAGTTATACTGCAGATTCTTCTGAGTTTAGCTACCTCCTGAGGTCATTGGTGCCTAATGCTGTAAAGAAACCCTCGTTAGAGTGTGAACTTTTGTGACTCTAATGATTTTATGTGCCATGTAGGCTGCTGCATGAAAAAATTAGTGTAATCCTGATTATTTATCAGTGTACAATTGTGTAAAGTATATCTAGAAGCCAGGTTTGCAGGAGGAGGTAGTAGCTGGGGTGATAAAACTAGAAAAAGCAGCCAAGCGTGAGAGGTCAGATTTTTCATCTACAGCTGAAAAACTTTTCAGATTCACAGAGTTTGTCAAGGTGTCTTGTACAGCACACCCCCCTCTCTAGAGAACATGATTCCTAACCTCTCTAAAGAGAGCTAATTCCACTTCTAAAATAATCAGGCTGAGTTACATTTGACTCCTTTGATGGGGACGCTGACTTCTGTCATGTTGAAAATGCTGCTGGAGCCAAGTTAGGATCTTGTGGGTGTGGGAGCAATGCCCTTGAAGCAGAGGTTTGTACCTGATTACATTTGGGCCACCTTTTTAGGACAGGATATAGGGTCTGCCTTTTGGCTTGCAACTTAATACTTTTTATTCTGTACTAATAGTTGCTACTGTTACTGCTTTCCATTCCACACATGCTCTACAGGCAAATATAGACAACTGATATTCTTGACCTGTAACTCTTTACGTTTTAAGCCTGGCCATGATCTACCACCTCAGTGGTGGTAGTACTTGTGAGTGTGGGGAAAAACCTCTTGCAGGTAGCTACTTGAAGTGGGACAGGCAAAAGGGGGAAGAGTTCCTTCTGAGCTGCTTCAGAAAGAAAGAGGAGATGAAGATAACCTCATTCATGTGTGGGAGAAAGGCAAGGGAGGACCTCTGTGCATAGCAGAAAGAGCTTTAAATGGTCATTTGAGGTAGATCTGTATGCAGAACCAATTGAAAAAAATCATGTGTGTAGTATTTATTTTATATAGAGTAAGGCAAATTAATCAGCCACAAAATAATCTAGATGACTGCCATCTTGTATATGTGTGCTTCAAGTCTATCACTCCTGATGAAGCTCTTTTGGCTTCATGAATAAAACTCCACCATGGGCTTAGTGGCAGCAGGACAGAAAAGTGTGATGGCAGTGCAGGGAATTGCTTTATATGGCAGAAAATAAAGCTCTGGCTGGAGAGGGGATTTACAGAGCATTGTGCCAGTGTATTTCAGTGATCTAGAGCCCTGATTTAGCCATCAAAAGGGATTCCTGATAGCATTTCTGCATTTCTGATACCTCTACTTGCCATATAATTTTCCTCAATGAGGAGAAGCCTGGGAAATGTTGGATGGAGGTATGTGATCAATGGCTGGGTTTTACTGATTATGGCATATGGAGCCAGACTCGTGGCAGCTTTCTTCTTGGCAGAATTAAGGATTAATGTAAATGAGCCTGTATATTTGGTTTGGGGATCTGATTAAACAATTCAGTTGATTTTAATGTAGAGTTAAGTAGCTAAAGGGTCTGAAGTCAATCACTTCAGCACACCTTTAACATACTGATATATTTCTTTTGTGTTGCTGAGAGATGTGGAAATTTTATTCTGGGAGTAAGATGAAAATCCTCTGGAAAAAGAAGGCATAAATTCAATTTTTATTAAAAGGAAAAAAACCCAAAAATATTTGATTTTCCTTCAATAACCCTCCACTCCAAATCTGTAACCATGTTATTTCTTTTTCTCCTGTATTAAATAGATCTGATCTTCTCTGTACACAGTCCCTAAACAATTTTACCATTAGGTCTTTCCTGGGCTCATTTTATGAAGGTATTCATTGATGTTCCAAAACACAGAACAACTCTCTGCTGTATGAAGCCACTTGTGCCTTGCTGATTCGTTTCTTTAAGGAGAGGGTTTCTGTGGCCCCAAAACCAAGCTTAACTAGACATCAGAGAAGCCTTGACTGCTGTGCAGTCTTCAGATCATTGTGAAGTCAAGTTAGAGGTCTTGCTTTGGACCTACTGTGAGTTTTCACCTTGAGAGATTTGTTTGTTCTTTAGGCCTCTGTTGCTGATGGCCCATAAAAAGAACCAACCAAACTGTGCGTTGTTTTTTTTTTTTTTTGTTTTTTTTTGGTTTTTTTCTCCTTTTATCATGGAAACAAGCTGGCAGAGACCAAAAATTGGTCACAGAAGGGCTTTTGAGGCAGAAGGTACCCTGGTCTTTTGCAAGTGAAACCCTCATGCTGTTGCAGTTTCAGAGAGTTGGAAGCAAGTTCACTTTATTTCAGAGTTTTTTGTAAAGTTTCAGATTATCAATAGGACAGGAACTTCACGGTGATTCTGAGCTACTCATTCTGTGGTATTATGACCTAGAAGCCTTGAAGGCTCTGGAGAGAATGGAGAGGACCCTCAGCCCCCACTATTTTCTCATCTCCAGCTACCATGGGAATTCGTAATACTGTTCTGTTCTTCTAGGCTTTAGGAAGACAAAATCTAGAAACCACTTATGTCTGTTTGGAAGGAGCCTATTTGCTTTATTATCAGTTTGTTTAACTTAAGTGTGTTTTTCCAATGCTTTTGGGAATTTTTTTTCTTACAGCCTGTGTGGCTGGTTAGTCTCAAACTGTCTAGACAGCCAGGAGTGCATGTCTTGTCATTCTTCCTGCCAGTTCATGGTATTTGTGAAGCATTCCTCACAAGATGACAAGAATAACACTTTCTTTCAGATTTTCAGTCTGTCTTGGGTTTGACCTCTGGTGTTCTTGGTTTTATACAGTGTTAGTAACCTGTGTTTCACTAAGATAAGCAAAGAACACAGAGATGTGTGTTCTCTGGAATTTCTAGTTCAATTGACATGCTGGAGCTTAGCTTGGATTTAAATGCCAAACTTGTGTGGACATAGAAAGGCTTTTAAAAAAATTTTAACTTCACAGCTGTAATTATCAGAGACTGCCAGTCAAATGAGTCTGTTTTGATTTCTCTGAAGCGAGCCTTGTTTGAGTTTGTCGGTGGATTCAGTGAAATTGAGTTGGAAATCCAGGGTCTGTTCATTTGGAAGGCTGCACTTGCACAAGATGGTCAATTTCTTTCTAGGACAATCCTCTTTGTATAGGTTTTCTTGTTTGTTTTTGTTTTTGAAAGCCACATGATACCGTGCATCAGTGTATTAAAATTCTACCTTTCCAACTACCTTTAAGGGCCAACTTAGATCTTGAGAAAACCTTTTCTGGAGCAAGTATATTTCACTACCCACAGACAGCATAAATAATACCCTGAGTGATGTCAAGTGGTTGCTGGATGAATATAATTAGGACAATCCAGTCATGTGCTATGTGGGTTATTAGATACATAGAGCTACTATCAATGTGTGTACTTACAAAAATAACTTATTTTCTTTACCTTTTGAGGTTCTGTGAAACTTTCCATAGATTGTTCCTGGATGTTGCTTCATGGGTCCTGTTGGTGGGGAGGGCTTCTCCCTGCTCTGTAGTAAATGTAGCCAGTGGCTCACTGTGCTTGGCCTTACACCAGGGAAGCTTTCTTCTCTCAGCTTTTTTAAACAATGTGAGATTGGTGCTGTGTGTGATTCAGTGCATTGTGGAAGTCTCACTACTTCACTTCCAGAAGGCCTCAATCTATGGAGTACAGACTTCAGTGAGCAATTAATTGCACACAGGGGAATGAAACACATTTCAATCAGTGTCTATTTTGACAAAGTGTGCTTTTTGTTTGAGTAGGATCTTACAGCCTTTGTATGTGCATTGATGGATTTTCTGGTGGAGGTTCAGCATCTTTGTCTTGACAAATGCTGCCTGTACTTGTGGTACTTTTACCTGGCATCTCACCTGCTGGATGGATCCTGTTTAAATTCAGGGAATAGCTCTGTCAGTAAGTTACTGTCTGCTTAGCTGCAGCATGAGCTGGTTTAGACTGTGAGCTGTGTAAATTTTAGTTTAAAGATTTGTTCCTTTAAATTACTGTGTTTTCCATGGGGTAGGAACATGCTTATGGTCAGTTTTCACTGAGCAGGTTACACAGTAACTTATGGATGTGTCTGTATCCCAGATCCGTGGCACTTGCCCTCTTTCAGCTGAATTAAGCTGCATAAAGTTTTGAAGCAGTTTTTAGAGTCATGATTAGATGCAGATATGGAGTGGGCAGTGAAATGTTCAGTAAAAGCCTAACTGAAGTAAACCAGTTAAGCACATTCAGTAGCTCCAGGATTCTGTATGTGCCTGTGATCTCATTTACATACATTAATGAAGTCTTGCACTTTTGCCTCACAGGCAAACCTTCTGAATTCTAGGTGCCTAAAGGCAGGCTTTCTTACCCATGTAGGAATTAACTTTTCATTGTAGTAAATCATCTAAGCTCCAAGGCGCTCTCCTGTTAGAGCTGATGGCCCACTCATCTCTTATCTACTAGAGCTAAAACTGGTGTATTTTCTTTGTTTGTTTGTTTTGATCTCTCATTTCCCTGTCCCCAGTCAAGTGCCTGAACACAATGTACACCAATTAATTGATGGCAAGCTCCAATTATAACTCCAAAGCAGACTTCAGAGTCTGATGCCTGTGAGACTGGAGTCAGGTTGTGAACAGATTACAGGTACATTGTTCGTGTCCTTTGGAGCTGAGCTCACCTTTGAGCTTCAGCCCTGAGCTGATGTGACAGCATTTAAGGAGGCAATAGCTGCAGCTCTTAGCAAGGCAGTTGTCTCCCACCCCCAGCTTTTAAATTTGTGATGTTTGAAACCGATTTCAACATCCAGTTATGAGAAGGCTGTATTGGCTGTTATTTTCATTGAGCAGGTGAGAAATCTTAAGCTCTGTGGAAGTGATCTTGTGCTTTTTCACAGATTTCTTGTGCATGCCAGAGACAAACTCCTATATCCTAACTCAAATTATGAAAAAAAAAAATCAAGAAAATCTATGACTGAGCTGCATTTCAAAGCTATTATGTTCACCTTCCAGAAGCAGTATTCATGTATCAGTGATAAGCAGCCATCCTGAAGTGCAATGAGGGGAAAGGGAAACTGTCTTGTTTAAGTGGTGATGAATTTTAAGCTTTTGCTTGGAAATTTTCCTCAAAGACTATCACAGTGATGAAATGCCATCAAGCCACAGCAATTCTGAACCTATTGCCTTCTGCTTCAGGAATACACTGAAAAGCATCTATGTTCCCATCCTTGCTGTTGAAACTAATAGTTAGCTATTGCCAATTCCTTTTTCTCCTGTTCATGGCAGGAGAACTCAAAATTTCTCTGTCAGATATAAGTTGGAAATGAATCTGACATTTAAAATCCTTCCCTTGCCAAAGCCCAATCTGAAAAAAAGAACCGTTTTGAGCTGACACTAATTAGATTACAAATTTAGAAGCCTAACAGAATGCACAGTCTAGTAAAGACAAATTATAATTGATTATAATATGTATAATTGATGCTGTCTCAGAGTAACTTTCAAGTGGACAGACACCTGTGAGGTGTCACACCCTGCTTGCATTGCATGCTTTTATTGGTCTAGGTGAGAAAGGAAGTGTGTCATTGTACCCTAAGAAGGTACCTTTCACACTGTTCTCATTTTACAGTAAAAATGTGCCAAACACCATATACTTTTCCCTCAGGTTGTGAATGGAAACATGTTTTATTATTGCACTTTGGAATGGTTATGTTCTTGGAGAATGAGCTAGTTCCCATGGATGGCTGTAGGAGTGATTGGTGGTTGAAGAGGCAAGCTTCTGCTTTATTATTCTACTTCTAGAAGGTATCACAATGCAGTCAAGGTAGGAAAATTCTTTTTGTGATCAGGTTTAACTGTAGGTTAGCTGCACAGGCCTCTTTACTCATTCATGACTTCAATGAGTCATGTCTTTGTTATCCTCACTTATTCACAGCTGGCTTCTTTATTTCTTTGTCTCTTCAGTGTACTGTCTTCATTTCTTAATCCTTCCCCTTCATTTTTTCCTTTAAGTTTTATGTTTGATCTGCATATTCTAAGATGATTTCATTTTGATTTATCCAAAGAGTTGAGTGGAAAACTGTTATTTTTGTGGGACAGATGAAGTATGCAAACAGTTAACAAATCACTTACATTATGCTCATAGGACTATCTAGGGGCAGACAGCAGAATATACAGTCTCAATAATGAGCAAATTGTCCAAGGAAATCCACTGAAATGTTGTTTTTAAAGAGAAAATAATTATGGAAAGAATGACTTTCCTGCTGATCTCATTCCACCAAAGTTCAGCCTAGGGTTAAAAACAGTCTGATTTGTTTAGTGCTGTGTTTGGTAATAACAATTCTGTCTGATGCTCTGTTTCTATGGAGAGATGTTTGCTTTCCTTTTGTTTGATAACTCACTTCATATTTAGGTCAGATTAATTGTCTGAAAACTGTTGGGAAGCTTTTTCATGGCCAGGGATACCTGTAGCGATGAGATCCCCTCCATTAACCAGTACACCTCCACTGGAGTGTGCAAGCAGCTTCTCACAGTGACAGAGAGGAATTTCTACTCTAATATTAACCATTAGAAAAAAAAAATAAGAAAGAAAATCAGGCATAAAGAAACATTTCATCCAAATGAGTTTGTCTTCCTAGCCTTTTGAATGGATTTCTTGACTTAAGCTGTTTAGCAGATTGACTTGCTTAAGAAACACAAGTGGTTTCTAGCTGACACATAGGATTTTATGGAGTGATTGATCACAGCTGCCAATTGCCAAGGTCAGTGGGATGCTCTGTCTTGGCACTCCCCACAGAATGTGCATGTGAAAAAGGGAGTGAGGGAAGTGGCAGTGGAGGGGGTGAATGGTTTGCAATTCAGTTCATGTGATTTTAAAAGTATCCTAAATGCAAACAAGTCTGCTTTGTCAAGACAGCGTTGATGTTGGTCAGCCTTTTACTGTAGAGTGAGGGTTTTTTTATTATTTAGTGCGTGTGTTTATTCTGTTTTCAAAGTAAAAATCAGAAGTCCAGTAAAAGAATCGGAGAATAACTGTTGTGTGCATTTTTTCCACCATTATTCTTAAGTAAAAATAGTCATTTAACATTTTTGATTTGTCAGCTTCTATAGGGAGGCAAGAAACCAGAGACTTTATCTTGCTCTTGTTGAATTTAAAGGGAATTTACCATTAATTTCTGTTGGAGAACAATCATGCCCTAAGCCAGCAGATGAAATAAATAATGCTTAAGTCTTTAGCTTGCTATAAATTCCTGATTTGTGTTGTCATTCAGTGGGTGGGAGATTGGCAGATCAGATCTTTTATTACCAAGCGCTGCTGTGACTTGAAGTAAAACACTTGAGTAACTAATCTGTGACCACCTTTGTCCCCCCAAAAACAGAGAAAATAATTTCATCTGATTGTCATGCTCAGAAAAAGAGCCTGCAGAAGATGCAGGTGTTTGGGAATGTTGTGAGATAGAATGGGAATGCCTAGTTTGCAAGGGTTATGTAGTGGCCTAGGCATATTGAATCACTGGAAGGGCAGACAAATAAGGAGGATGCAGACATAGATCATTGAAGTATGTTTGACCTTTGTTAGATGTGATTTGAGCCACATTTGTGATGCACATGGCCTCATCCAGTGCTGTTTGAATCAAGAGTCCATCAGCAGGCTTTGCTGTCAGAATGGAAAAGTCACATCAAGTAGTGACAAAAGTATAAATAAATAATGTTTTGCTGTTAACAGTATTTCCTTGAACTGGGAGATGTTCGTCCTGTGGTTCCAAGACTCCTCATACTCTTCATTATGTGTTTGGTCTCAGTAAGACCTGCAGGAACCAGGATCAGAAACTTTAGGAAACTCCCTATACACTTAAAAATACCCAGTATTAAACAGTTATTAAAGCCCTTTGAGTTCCCAGCATTAAAACACTCCCAGCAAAATAAGTTTTATTAGAAACAGAGCTATTTGAAGTTCTGGCCTGAAACTGAGACTCTTTGCGAACTGTACATAGGGCTAGGAACTGGATGACATGAAAAAAATCCCAAATATTTGAGATGTCACAGTTTGGTATTGGGTAAGAACACACTTGTTTGTTTATACAAAAGAAAAGAGTATCCCAGGCTCCTATGCCTGTTCTCTGGGCATAATTTGGGATAGAAGGATGGCAGTTGTGCACCATTGCTAAAATAACAGCAAAGGCATAAAGTTGAGGAAGTTTTATCTTTGTTCTGAGATGATTGAGTAACTATATTTTTTTTCTCTGAGCAGTGAGCTGTTGAGTGGTTATACCACTAAGAACCAGCCCATGCAGGCTGTGAACCCCAGAATTTTCTCTAAGCCTTCCCAGCTGTGTCTGATCACAGCTGTATGAAATTACTCTTTATCTAAAACTGCTTTTTAATTTTTAAAGAGCAGAAAACCCTTCCTGCATGAACCATACAGTTTTTTAACAGAATTTGCTCTGAAGGGAGAGCAGCAGAACCCCTGAAGGAAAAGTTTTAAGTGGTCAGGATGGAAGCACATGATATATGTGGGCCTTGCTCTGCAGGGACTCCACACTGGCCTGCCAAAATTAAGCAGGAAATGGAAAAGGAGAAGAAAAATTCTTGGCCTGTGAGTCTGACTCGAGGGTTAAGGCACAGCCAAGCCATGGATGCCCCCTAAATCTTTCTAGATAGGATTGTGGAAATTGGATGTGATGGAACAGAGCTCTTGGTGTGGAAAGTCCTTGTTTGGAGTCGTGTGAGGTTTTATCTGAAAGGCTTGTCCAAAATATCCATGTTTCTCTGTCCCAAGCTGAACTGGAGCAATGTTGATTAGTTGAGGTCATTGAAACCCAGAGGGAAAGCTATTTTAGAGACACCTTGCAGGATAATATTCTGAGATAATTTTGCTTTTGATGCCTTGATCTGAAAGTGCTGCTGCTCATTAATGCAAGACACAGGGTGCCAGAGGTCTGTCAGAGAGGAGGGTCTGCCCACCTGCATGTACAGGGCTAAAAAGCAAAGTAGCACAAGAAAGCAGAGACTCAAATTAGGTCTGTTAGTGATTTGAGAGCCACAGTATTTAAGGAAAAAAAAAAAAAGGTGAGCTGATTTTGATGAAATGAGCTGATTTTCCTGAAACCAGCTGTCCTGACAGACTGACCAATGTCGTCTGACATGAGAATGCTGCCTCCCAATACTTCTCTTTAGGGAAATAATTTTGAATTCTCAGTTGACAGCATTCCCAGGAAATCTGTCAGTTGAAGCATGAGAAACTATTGCACAGAAGACCCTAATTTTTTTTTATTCCCCTGAGAGAAATGTCAAATATTAAGGGGTCTTAGTGTCAGATCTGCAGGGCAATGTGGTACTTTGGAACATGTCAGTCCTCTGAGCTGGAGATTTCTGACCTTGCCTGTCTTAGGAGGACTTGCTGGAGATTTCTTCGAGTTACCTCTGGAGAGGTTTGGTCTCACACCATGATTCTCATACTCAGAAACAGAATCTAGAGTAATGTGAACACTGGTAACTTTCACTCCTAATGCTGACCTAGAATTTTGTTTTACTGACTAGCTTAAGTGTGTATTTCTGTTTATTTTTGGGTAGCATACCCTTTCTTGGTGACATATTACAATTTCTGAGTGGAGGAAGGAGATAAAATAACAGAGTTTTTGAGTTGTATGGTACCAGTATCATACAGTGCCATTTGATGCATTGCTCACTTTCAACAGGTCTGGATAAATTGCAAGATCTATGTAAAACTTGTAGTGATGTACTCTCACATGCCTAGGTCAGGTCCTGTTACAGAAAAACACATTGTAATTTGACAAATGAAAATGAAGTAGCCAAATAATTTGAAACACAATTTCAGTATATGAAACCAAGTGTTTAATACAAAGGCTTAAAAGATTCAATATTTTTTCTGACTTCTTTTAGAGATTGTTTGATGCCTCATTAATCTTCTGAAGGAACCTGAAATGACAGATTTGTGTTTCAAAATTAGAAAAATTGGTGACCTTTGCACTCATTAAATATTTCCTTAGCATCACTTTTGTACCTTTTCAGTCTTGGGGAATTTGATCTAAGAAGGACATGATGTCAAATCAATATATACTTTTACCAAATAACGTATACTTTAAAAATAATAAACAATAAATTATTAAATATATACATTTACCAAATAAAATACTCCTCAAGCATTTGTACTTTGTGCAAAATAATTCTAGTGCTAAATGCATGTATTTGCAACTTCATTCTCCAGACCTAGCAGAAAAGGCTGTTTTTAACTTGTGATTGCTACCATAAGGTTACTTGTGGTTTTATTGCTGTAGAGTAGAATCCCAGTGAAGAGAAGGGATATTTGCAGAGAGGGGAAAACATGGAACAATTTGCTTTGGTTTATGTTTACAAGTTTGAATTAGAGCCATAACTTTAGTATTCCTGAAGACAGGGCCTTGAAATAAAGCTTACTGCCTTAAGAAAATGATCTTTTTTAGTTAGAGTAACTTGATGTAGTCCTTTATAGTTCGTTCACCTACAGTTTAGTGTGTAGAGTGCAAGAAAATTAGTTGTTATT
>JAYDZK010000202.1:6286861-6344033 GCA_034509185.1 Euphonia xanthogaster | reverse complement strand
CTCTGTCTGGTATCCTCTCTGAAATCACAGAGTCATTTATCTTGAAAAAGATCTTTAAGATGGCTGAGTCCAACAGTTAACCCAGCACAAGTCTGTCACTCAACCATGTCCCTCAGTGCCACATGTGCAGGTCTTCCAAATACCTTTAGGGTTGGTGACTCCACCACCTTCCTGGTCAGTAATTCCAATGTTTGACGACCCTTTCGGTGAAGAAAACTCTCCCAATACCTGATTTAAACCTTTCCTGGCACAACGTGAGAGCATTTCCTCTTGCTTGTCACTTTGGAGAAGAGACCAGCCCCCACCTGGCTATAACCTCATCTCAGGGAGCTGCAGAGAGCGATGGGATCCCCCTGAGCCTCCTTTTCCACAGACTGAACACCCCCAGCTCCCTCAGCTGCTCCTCACAGGACTTGTGCTCCAGACCCTTCCCCAGCCTTGTTGTCCTGCTCTGGACTCACTCCAGCCCCTCAATGTCCTTCTTGGACTGAGGGGCCCAGTACTGGACACAGCACTTGAGGTGTGTCCTCAACCACGTGGCTACCGAATAAATCTGTGTGCTTCCTAGGGGAGAACTGTGTATCTGGAGTCTGCTGGGTATCAAATCAATCAGTAACTGGCTGTGTTATCCATGCATTTTAATTATGAGGATAATTACACTGGTGTTGTGTCTTTTGATGTGTTGCATGATGAGAGAACGACTCCAAAGGGGCCTGGCTTGTTCATATAATGCTACAGACAAGTTTACATCTGAAACAGTAAGGTCCTTGCTTTATTTAACATCTGCTGTTCTTCATGTGTTATTCATTCAACTGATGCCAGGTCTTTCAACTTGCTCTTTCTCTTGCTTGAAGACACTTTAAAGGTAAGGAAAAAAAATGAAATTTTTATGAGCATGCCCATCCAGAAACAAAGGCATCAAAACCTCACATATTCCTGCTGTTTCTTTCCTTGGGTGAAGTGGTAATGTAGTCTGCTCCCAGAGTTTGTGACTGGAATAGTGAGGAGTAGATAGTGCAGTGTGTGTAGAAGTGCCACATGTGTGGGAAGGTGTGAAGGGAAATGTAGTAGCTCATGATAATTCAACTAATATAATTGAAGAAAATCTCAGAACAAGAAAACTTGTCAGCCTTCCTTATTACTCCCGTTTTGCCTAACCAAAGTTATCCCTTCAGACAAATCCTGCTTTTGTGTTGTTCCTCTGACTTGTGGCAGTGCCACCACTGTGGTTACACAGTGCAATGACAAAGGTATAAATTTAACTTTGCAAGTAATGAATCAAACTATTTGTACTGTTGTTGTGCAGTCCTTATTTCTTAGACAAGCACCCCTCTGTGCTTGTGGAGATCTGATAGAAAAAACGAGGTAATCAGGAACTCAGCTGAGATCAGAACATGAATGAGGCATATTAATATACTTGTCTTGTGCAAGGAAAAGATTAATGCAGTGCTTTTTTTTTTTCCTAAATAAAAGGAAATGTAGCTAAATACAAATACCTGTCATGTACAGCCTTGTTGCTGTTTGACAGAGCTGCTGCTTTTGCACCTCAGGTTTTGACTCTGAAGTTCTCATCAGCCTCCCCATCTTGTAGATATTTTTCTGAATCTTAGTACAGAGCATCTCATCTTTCCTTAATTTATACTTGCTGTTGAATATTTAAATATTTAAACATCCAGCTTTGTGCAAGTGTAAAGTTTTGTTTTCATTTCTCTGGATTTGAGCTGTACATAGCTAGAATTGTGATTGAAATTAATCCAGTGCATTTCAGACATGCCAGAAAGAGGAGAAATAGACATTTCAAACTAAAAATATCCGTCTTAAGTTCAGTTTTCAATTAAAAAAAAATTCTTCCTGATATTCAAGTCACACAAGTTGCTCCAAGTACATGACAGTGGTAGTATCTGACTGCTGGGCTTGCATTTTGAATGTCATAGCTCTGATTCTCATTTACAGTTATGGCAGATGTAAAAGCATCCAAGAAACACAAAGGAGAAGGGAATCCCAAGGAAAATAATTCCATCATCCTATCGTGTGTCTGCTAAAATCTCCTAATATTCATCTTGGGGTGTTCTATTACTGGCTAATGATATCATCTGAATAAGTTTTTCCATGGAACATCCCTCTGTGTTGCCCAGGAACAAAGAGGATAGGTATCCTTCCTGGACACACTCTCTTCCATTTGACTTTCTTGCCTGGATCTGTGGCTGGATAGCTTGTACCCCCTTTGTTGAATTCAGAAAGCAGCCCCCAATAAGCATACGAAGCCTGATCATTTAAGTTTATTACATGATTTTCTTTAGATAGATAGCAAATTTTGTGATTTTATGCAATCTCTGTGAGGAAAATAATTTCTCCTAAGGGTCTCTTCCAAGGTCATACAAACATAATTTCTGATATCAAATTCAGAATGAAGAAATAAAATTCTTTAACCTTCTACAACTGCCAAAGAAAACAGAACCATGCAAGCATGTTTTCTGTGATTTACTGTCTTGCAGGCATCTTACACTAATTTGCTAAAGTTGCTTCAGAATAAAGCAATTATGCTTGGTGGAACACATATGGAATAAGCATCCTGGTTCTGGATCAGACTTTGCCCATGTAGAAGCCCTCTTCCCCCTCCAGCCCTGACACACATACCCAGCGAGCTGCTCAGTGCTTTGCAAATGACTTTGAAAAATAAGTCCACAATTACCAATTAATAATATTTTATCTCGAGTACAGGTCAGTGGGGAATTGAGCTCTGATTATCATATTCCATATTATTTCTGTTTGTGAGACAATTTTGCCTGTAGTAGATTTTGTGCTATATTCCACTAACAGAAATTTAGATAATTACAGTTGCAATCTCAGTTTACCCTTCTATCACCTCAGAAAATATATTGAATATGTTTGCATGATTAAATATTTTATCAATATAATATTTTTATCTCCTTTTGATGCAACAGTTGATAATAAAGGGAACTGTGCTGTACAGAACATCCAGCAATTACCAGCAACAAGAATTGGTACTATTAAGACTTGAGGAATCTTGAGATGCAAAGAATGTCAAGCAAAAAAACTGTACAGATGTTGAAGAAATCTTATATGGCATGAGGAGCTGAGGAGCTTGTGATTTCATTTGATCTACACTGGTCTTGGCTAGAGCCCTTGCAAAAATTACATGTCCATTTAAAAATGATTTTGTCCTTACTGGAATTCAGCTCTTGGTGGTTTTCCTAGATGGATTGTGGTTGGTATGTGAAACTTTCAATAGCATGGTTTAATCAATACCATCAGGGTCAACATATTTCCCTTATGCCTCTTGTGTTCCAACTGAGGCTTGAGATTATTAATGGGTGCAGTTTTCTGGAAACATCTTGATAGTTATTTTCTGAACTTCCATGTGATATGGCCACTTCTGAGCTGCATGAACATTTTCATTTCATTAATCATTGGGACCTAAGATGGGCAGGTCCTTATGTGATTTCCTAATTTTTTTTCCCTTTTCCCCCCCTTCTGAGGTGCTTGATCTTGGAAAGTAGAGGCATATGAACTTCTTGCATGTTAATGAAAGTCAGCCTACTTTCTCAAGGGAGTGTAACAAATTCAAAACAAATCTTGGTTTTTCTCATCTTTTCCACTATTGAGGACTTTCATTTGAGTAACTTCTGACCATGGTTCACATTGAGACTTTGTGTACACAGCTGCTGCCTAGGGACAAATATTTTAATGCATGATATCTGGAAAAAAGCTGTCGCACACTCCGAATTCCAGGCATAAAAGAAATTTTCAGGTGGCACAGTGGTTTTATGAAGGAAAAGAATAGTAGTGTTATTGGGGAAAAGCACAATCCTCGGTGTGTGGGTGGGGGAGTAACTGAGAATTTGGTGGGTGGGAAGTGATCTTGGCATGTTCTTTGGAAGCAAAATTTTCTAAGTGTTTGTCTGTCGTAGGGTTGGTAGCCCCCATTAGCCACAGGAGCCCTTTCATGCCATTTCTTGTTGGAATTCATGTCCAGTGTACAAGAGTCAGGAGTTCCCAGGTTGAGTGATGAAATATAATTTAAGAGATAAAACTGAAGTCCCAGTGCAAGCCATATATGGAGGCAGAGAGCAAAACCTTTTTGAAGGACAAATGGCTTAGGGTACAGTAAGGAACAACCTTACATTTGCTGTAGATGTTTCTTTAGGGTTCTTATTCTGTAGAATTTCTTGTAAATAAGGATGAATTCTTACTATTTATCATAAAAAATATCCCCCAAAACTTGCTGAAAGACCTTTCAGGCTTGGTTGCAATGTGAAGTAAATTGAGAATTTCTGAACCTGGCCCTTTTTTGTGTTAAAATAACATTTTAAGTTATGTGATAGTACAGTATTTTTATTAACTCCTGTTTCTGTTAATTCAGTTATAAAATACTCTTTGTGTGGCATTCTTTATATAAATTCACTTATCTTTCTCCAGACTGTTTTTACACCTTCCCAAATTTATTTACATGCACATCCCTCAGTCACCCCATAACTTTTGAATTTTAATTAGACCAAAGCTAGAATCAACAATATATGCGTGGTCTTATGCTAACTTATGTATTAATTGTCCAATTTAATTTTTCTGACAGCTGCTTTGCTGTTGAGCAGATGTTTTCCTTGAAAATTTCAGTAATGCCTAAACCCTTTGATACATGAGTCCTAATTCATTTTAATGCACATTCACTTCTCTCTAGCCTGAATTTCTGTCAGTGATAATATTAACACCAACCAATTTTGACTTTTGCAGTTTATGAAAAGGATCTGAAAACCACCAAGTTGTATCTTGGGATAAGTAATTCTAAAGAGCTTGGTGAAATATAAAGTTTACTGGTAACTGTTTCCCAAAACAAAGAATTTTGCATGTTACCCATGCTTCCTCTTGTGGTGTGTTGAGCGCTTTTACTCCATTAAGAAATAAAGGAAAGAAAATTTATCTTCCTCACACTTGGAAGCTGTATGAGCTGCATTTCTATAGAGAGTGGAGGCAAAGATTTTTTTTTTTTTGGTTAACTTTTAGTTCATGGGAGAAGATCTGAGCCAGTACAGTATAACTTTGAAGAAAATGTTATCTCAAGGGACAGATTACCCCAACCTGATATTTTTTCTCAGATGCCTCTTCATATAATTCCTTTGCTTTAACATTAGAACAAGGATGTGCTCTGATCTCTTCTGTTGGACTCCTATCAGAAGAGAATACTTAGAAAAGGCTTGAACCTAATTTTCCAGAACATGTACCAGAAAGCCTTGGGACATCTCTGACTATAGGAGAACAGAAAATAAGTGTATGAATTATATTTGCAAGTTAACCTGAGGAAGAAAGCATTTAAGAAAACAATAGTGAAAAAACCCAAACAAAAACCTGAAAAAAAATTAGAGGGAAAAACTTTTTTTCCCATGATTTTCAGACATTTAAGGAATTAAGTAAATGCAAATTTCCATGATTCAAAGAAAGATTTTGGTACATGGGAAGGATTGAGTGAAATGCAGAACAGGAGTTATGACTTCCATTGAGACAAACCACCAGTATCACTTACAAGTATTTCGTTTCCTTGATGGCAAGGCTGAAATAAGCCTTCATGGTGGTTTGTCCTTATGTGGAAAAATTTCCTAGTGTACTTAATGAGGCTGACTTCAAAAGAAGTAGCTGTGGCCTCACCATGTAAATATTTGCTGTTTGGGTGGTTCCTCTTAAAAGAGTAATCTTCATGTCATGACTTGCAGTGCTTTATTGTTTTCCACAACTTTCTGTACTCTGATTCATTTGGTTTAAGTGCACAAATGCCATTAGCAACAGGCTGTGATTGCTGTGGTGAAGTTTTGATTTTGATTGGGGCAGGAATGTTCTTAGTTCCTACCCCACTTAGTCAGCCCTGGAACTGCAAAAAGCCACCAAATCAAGTCACCACAGACCTGGTTGTGTTTACACTCTGTTCTAGCAATAGTATCATGCTTGTGCTCCAGATTGAGCTCCTCTAGCATCCAAACAGATGGGAATTTGAGACTGGGAATGCAGAGAGGCTCAGAGGGCATCTCATACTATAGTCTGCTTTCTGGGCTGTGCTCCTACTCAGGATGTAGATGAGGCCAGAGTTCCTGAGTGTTTTTCTGGGACTAAGGAAAAAAAGATGTGTATATGTACATATGTATGTGTGTGTTTATGTAGATTTGAACACAAATATGGAGTTAAATGTCTCCTCCACACAAGCAGAGCAGCTTTGCCTGCCTTGTTCATCATGTTCCCCTCTAACTTTCTGTGCAACAAGGGTAGGAGGAGATTATAGTATTACAGCCCTGGGCAGCATCCCGAGAGCTTGCCAAGCAGAAGAGCAGTTGTTTAATATTGCCTCTGTTTAGAAGTAATTATATCCAGGAAAATGCAATTCAGATCAGACCCTTCTAGAGCTACTCTGTTAACTGTTTCAAAGCCAGTCAATGCATATGTCATCATTTGCTGTTGCACTCTTGCCATCACCGTGCTGGGCAAAACTGGAGGGGTGGTGTCAAGGAAAAGGCCTGTAAAATGTGATGTTATTTGGAGTACTCAAACTTTCAATCCCTTTGGTTTCAGGCTTTAGTGAGGAAGTTGTTCTGTGGAAGCAGCAGGCTGCATTGAGGAGGGAGGTTTGAATGATTAGAAGGAGGCAGGGCTCAGCTGCAGTCACCTGGGAGATGCCAACAGGTGATATCCCTTAATCCACCTTGGTGGAGCAGAAGGGCTAATCAGCTGGTGATAAAAGGGAATGGAGAGGTGGTTTTGAGGGGAGCTTTAGTGCCAAGGGCTCTTTTGTGTTTCTTGAGTGGGTTGTGTGGGAGTGGTAGAAATTGCCTGCCTGTACAGCTTCCAGCATTTTCATGAAAATTATCCACTGCTTTGGTAGCTTTCTACTGCGAAAGAATCAAACACACCAAGAAGAATAGAAGTAAATCTCATGATATTCCATCTTTCTGTTTGTATCCAGGGAAGGGTGGTTCTTGCATGTGTTTTTGACATTTTGCTCTGAATTCTGTGGTTGTAAGATATGAGGATGATAGTAATTTAAGCCTATAAATCTTTCAATGTTTTAAAAGCAGAGATAATGAAATATGTGACAAGCTTATGCAAGAATATTTTCCCAGTCAGCTATAAAAGCATTTATAGATTTTTTCCAATTTTTTACTAATTTCTAAGGGATGATTTTATAATATCATCAAATTATTATCACTGTTGTCAAGTAACAGCAGCTCCAGTAGCCTGGTCCATCCACTGCCTTTTGAAGGAAGAAAAATGCCCAAAACTGCTGCACCAGTGGGGAGCTGAATCAGATATTTGCTGTGTGGGGGTAAAAGGAGGATGGCAATCTCTGGGCTTTTAATGCCTAGGTCTGTTACCAGCATTACATAGGAAAAGGTCACCTCAAAATTGAAATGGAATAGCTTGAAGTCATAGATCCCAATTGTGTTGCATGTAATGAGCAGGCAGGGTGCCTCACCAAATGAGAAGTCCCAATTAAAAGCTCCAAAATATTTTCTAGAAATCAGTTACTTCCTTTGGAAAAGAAAAAAGAAAAAGGTGGAGGAAGAATCTCAGAGCTCTGCTGTATCTTGTGGATGGATGACACAGTGATATATGAGACTAGCCCTGCTTTTGCTATTAGAAATTCCCAGCAGTGCCAGGGAGCTGGAATGTGCTCCCCACAAGGCAGGCAGGCTGCCCACACCTGAGGCTGGGGAGGATTGGGCTCAGAGTGGTGGTTTTGCTATAGAACTTCTGCAGCTCTCTTTGACTTCAAAATATTTTCTTTATACAGAAAAAAAAAAAATCATTAATAAAATTGGAGCTGAGCTAGAGTAAAAAAGCATCCCTTTAAAGATGGTCCAGTGACTTCATTGCTTTAAATTTAAGATGATGAGAAGACTTTAGGTGGGAAGATTTTGATTGATGGTTCAATGTGTGTATGAGTAGGGGTAAGTAATAAAGAATCAGAAAGGAATAAAAAAGGAAAATATGAAAAGGAAATGAAAGGTGAGATGTGGCAGATATTTTGGGAGCAATGGAAGAAACAGACCTTGGGGATGAAGAGGATGGAAGGAGAGGAAAAATGGATTGCAAAGAAACGAAAAAACAAGCCAAACCAAAAAACCCTGAGAGGTTCATAAGCTTCTCTGGAACAAGTAACAAAATTGACATCCGAACTATATAGAAACAGTCTTAATATACATGGTATGGGGTGTGGAACTGGGGTGTTGGAAGTGGAATTGGCTGTATTAAGAACCTGTATAAATGCTTCGATCCTCAATGAGAAATTGAGGTTGCTCTTTTCTGTCCTGTTCCTGCTGTTATTTAAATTTTGTCTATCTTACATCACTCAAATATTATTTTGGTTTATGTGTGGCTCATCAGATTTTTCCACTGCTTATATCATTTACAGTTGTCGCTGAAGATGGCTAGGTATAGTCTAGTAATGTTGGTGGAGAGCCTAGGAAAATACAACTTGACTCTGAAATACCTATTTTTTCTGAAATAAAAAAGCTTAAAGGAAATGGTGAATAATGGAATAAATCACCATCTATTAACAAGACTATTTTACTGTCAAAACCCCCATTAGACACACATACCACTAACAAGATTGGTACACTAAGAACTGTGTAAGCTGAGATGCTGCTTCCCTTCAGTGGAAAAGAAAGATACGCACTGAAGCCAGCTTGACATTGGCAATGCACAGTGCATCATGCAATAATTTTTGTTCTCAAAGCCTCACTACAAAAATCAGGTTTGGTTAGTTTGTCATGTGGAGTGATGGACTGTACTTCAGCAGCCCTTGCCTTAAAAGGGAAGCATGTGGGAAGATGCTTTGCTGTTATTTCAGGCTAAGGTTTCAGGGAAGGATGTGAAATGGTGCCAGGCTAGATGTTGGCAAGTCATCTTTAGAAAATAAAATATGGGATAGATTTAACTTTTTAAAATGCCTTCAGCAAGCTGTCCCTCAAGAGCCCCAGGTTCTCTGGGCTGGTACTCTTCCACAGAAGACTGTTGGGAGCCAAAGTCCTGACCTGCCTTGAGGGCCTTTTGGTTTGGGAAGCCCACACTGTTTAGTGTCAGGCCTGGAGACCACCTGTCATCCAGCAGCACCTCCCAGGGAGCAGAGTGTTCCTTCCAGCTCTGTGTCCCTTCATCTTGGATAGCTCTGTCCTCTATAAATTCCCTTCCTTCCAATGTGTGGTCTCTGAAACCCGCTTTAACAAAGAGAAGGTTTGGAGGGGTTGAGTAAACTCAGGTTTGGTTTGAACTTTCAGAACTTTGGGAAGGACTTTAAATAATTTTATCTTTACCTAGAGGGTGTATATCTTAAAATCTGCTCTGAAGTTTCAGGGGCACTTGCCATAGATTTATGTCCCAGTATTCCACTCATCACTTTGAAAATGAAATTCTAACTTGTAGGTTTGGGTTTTTTTGCAGCATTTTGGTCACATTTATTGAGCGTAAGACTGCACTCTAAGTGAAATCCATTATTAATCCATTATTAAGTTATGGCCAGTGAGTGGTATGGAATTTTCTAATATTTTTTGCTATGTAGGGTGATGCATTTTTGATGGTGATAGATCTAGTCTGTTATTTAATCCAGAATTAATTAATGATGACCACAATACCACATGTGTTCTCACCTCCAGTTCTTTAGTGGAATGGAATTGTGTTGCCCAAGGGCAGAGGCTTTTAAGACAAGACAAGGAGAGCCCTTTCCCAGGGGCAGGGCCAAGACCTGTGAAGTTCTCCAGCTGATCCATCTCTTAGACTAGGTCTTTGCCCTAAGACAAACAAGGCAATGTGCTAGAAACAAAAAGGATTGTTTTGATCGAAGGGAGGGAATTTAACACAGCAGGTGCTTGCCATGTTGTGTAGAGAATTGTTGGAAGATGTTCAGGTACTTTGATGAAGGGAAGGAATGCCAGATCAAGAGTACCTAGATGATTTAAAGCCTGTTATAGGGTCAGTTTGTGAACAGTGTTTTCTCGAATATAAAAATCTTGATAAATAAATATTTCAGTGCAGTTTTGTGGGATAGAGTTAAGAAAGAATAGTCAGCTTGTTGTCAGAAAAAATGGAAAATCTGAGCTATAGGTTGATAGAGGGTACAGTCAAGTGCTCAGAACCACTCACTCTTTCCCCTCCCCCCCCTTTGATTTATTCAACTTTCAAATGTAAGTTTTTAGAAACCACACTTTATCTGATGATATTTATACCTCAAATAACTTCATTTAATGGCAAACATGTAGCTGCACAGCAGAGGTCAGGAATCTCCCACCTAAATAACTGAGTGGTCTTGCAAGTGACATCTCCTGTCTGCTGCACACGTCTGTGCTTCCCCTTGTGCATGGTGCTGTTTGGCTGAGTTCAAAAGGAACTCATCAGGGAATAGTGACGAAGCTCAAGTAGATGAAAAATGATGTGTTCAAAGAATAGAGAAATGTCAAAAAGGTATGAGAGTTCTAGGAAATTTGAGGATACTCTTAGGAGAAGTTGAGGATCACAGTCTCTGAAGAATACAAAGTGGGAAGAGGATGGAGATGCAGGAGGAACCAGGAAATGCTCTCTTCTTTAAAAGGTTTTAGTCCAGAAAGTTATTCTATGTACATTGTGCTGGGTAAGCTTGATGTTATTCTCACTGGATGGACACTGAAATGGAGCTGACTGAAGGTGGGAAGAAAACTGGGAATGTGGAATGAGAGAAGAATTTATGTGTGCTTGTAACTCCCCTTCAGCCATACTTTGCTGATTGCTGCAGTATGAAATCCTGGTGCTGATTGGGAAATGTGTGCAGTGTAAGTCAGGTGTGTCCAGAGTTTTATACAAATAAAAGAATCTGGCTTGTTTCTTAGCATTTGGGATGCTGGTTTTCTCCATCTTGTTTTGTTTTTTGGTCTCATTGAATGAAGTTAAAAGATAATAAATATGCAGAGGGAAAAATGAACTAAGAACACCAGGAGACTGAGCAGAATACGACAGGTTTACTTGTCTGAAGAGTTTTCTGTTCATTAAAATAAAATGAATGGCTTGATCTTAGTTCCCCTAAACCAAATTATATTCCCACTAGAATTAGTAAAAGGTTTTTCTGAGTAGTATGTGAGGGTGAAGCACACTGTCTGCAAAAACACCATTTGTCATTGACTGCAATTTGGGGGTCAGAGAGTGCTGCTGTTACCAGAGTGAAAATAAATGGATTAACACTTGCTGAGCTTAAAGCCTCAATCCTTTAATCGTATTATGCCAAAATACATGTGATTTTCCCCCTATAAATTCAGTTGTGGTTTTCTGTGTGCTTGTTGCATGGGTACATCATCACTTTAGCCATGTTTTAATGACAGTTCAAATGACAGTGCTGCTTCTGGTAGCAAACATCCCTGTAGAAGAAAGATTCTGGCTTTTGTAATTGTAATGCAGAAGAATTCTGCATTACAATTTTTCTGAATTCATTAGGGAAAGTTGTAATTAGCTTAACTAACCATCAAGCTTAAGTTGACTAAACTCCCTAAAAAAAGAATCTGAGAATATATTGGAAGGTAGTGACTTCAGAGACTCTCTTCCCAGAGATAAAAATTCCATCATCAGGTGAATGTTTGTGAGCTCCCCCCTAGCATCCCTATAGGCAAGATATATTCCCATGCTTTAAACTATTAACCTCCCTCCTCTTTTTCAAGACCTTTGGTGGCCGAGTTTATAAGAGAAGAAGGAACAGTTAGGAAAACAAGAGGAGCTTATTTTTCCAATGTAACAAAAATTTAGAACTGTTGTCTGCAGTTTTAGTGGAGGCTCTCATGTGTCTGTTTATGTGAGGGTCTCCAAAGTTTTGTGGTTTCAGTGGAACAGAAAGGACTCAAGGTTTTCAGATGTCTTTCAGCCAAAGAATACGATAAGCATCCGCAGGGGCAGGGAGAGCAAGCCATGAAAAATAAGCTTCTGTGAGGCTTGGAAGCCTGACATAATTTTCCCTGTCAGAACCTTTGGGCTTAATTCTGCTTTGCCTCACACCCAGTTGAATCCCATTGATTTTTTATTTTGGATGCTTCCAGTGTGAGCCACATGAGATTGTGGCTGTTGGTTTGTAGATACTCAGTACTGAAGAAACTGTAGATACTATGGTTATGAAAGTGTGTGTTACTGATACTCCAGGAAGTGCTACATTTCATCAAGGCTGCTTAGGGAATAAGAAGATGAACTCCATTACTTTTAGGAAAGTGCCAGATGTTGTCATGATATGTCACACGCTTCCGTCGCTGAAATGTTTTTGAACAACAGCGCTAATGTGTGATGTTATGCTGATGTTGTACAAATAACTAGATGTCAGCCTCCATATCCTCACCAGGCTTTTGTATCTTTGTGTCTGCTTAGCTATAAGAGTTATAAAAAAAAAAATAAAAATGTTATTTTGAAAAGGAAGAGGAAATAGGAACTTGCTGAGGAAGCACAGGTTAGTGTTCTGGTTTGAATCAGCAGGGGGGAATTTGAAAAACCAGAAAAAGGAAGGAAATCCCTTTTTGTGGGGAATGGAAGGACATATGCGTGCCTGTTCAGAAGTTACTGCTCTGTGTGTGTATATATACCCATTACCAATTATTGGTAACTGAGAGGAATAGCAGATTTGTCTTTACAATCAAGCTGTGGGTCTGCTGGTGGATAAAACTAGCACTGGGAGATAAAAGAAACAGTGGGAAGGATTCCACTGATGTGATGAATGGAAAAAGAGATTTGCTTTTACAAATCAACTTTAGGTTTGCTGATAAATGAAATTAGTCATTGAAAGATGAAAGAAACAATGAGGAAGAAAAACCTCTAAATTCCATAAGAATTAAAAATTAAAAGGGAGGGTTATACATTAGAAGGAAATCTTCAGTGTCAGGCGTATTGGGAAGTCTGTACCTCTCAAGTACCTCACCCAATGGGGAAAGAGAGAAAGAAAATTCGGCTGGGAAATTAGGACAAAAAGGAGGCTGCATCCTCCAAAAATTTGAGAGATCCCAGGAGAATGCCCCATGGCCTCTCCCTTTATTCGAATAAAGCCAAAAAAGACTCCTCGGTCTCCTTTTTGGACATAAACCTCTGGTGTTTGTGGATTAATTTTCCTAACAGTAACCAATAACCAATATTGGTTATGTAAATCATTTCCCCCTATTCTCATATTGAGAGAAAACTGCCATCATCATTGCAATTTCAAATTTATGTGTTTTAATAATTTGAAAGATTGCAAAATGGGCATGTAAGATGCAACAATTTTTCTTACAGAAGAAAATTGACCATAACCTCATAAGTGGAATATAGAACATTTAAGGCTGTATGTATTGCAATACCGGCACATAGAATATATTGAAAGACTTGGAGAGAGAATTATTAGGGGATTCATTCTTGCCAAAGAAATTCCCTACTGTCTTTTATTATTGTTGCGGCAGCCATGATGCTGAGGGTGGCTCTTACCCAACTGACTTTTTCTACCCTTGAGGATTGAGTACTTACATAGAAAAATAATGCTGTTTATTTAGCTAGTTTGAGTGAAAACCTTAATTTCTAATGGCATTTTTGGAAGGTGGTAGTTTGCTCTACTGACAAATTTTCGTGGGGAACTTGGTAGAACTGCTACAAATGGCAAGGAAGTGTTATTGCTATGGCATCGCACAAATGAAAGACATTTTGATCAGAAGACCTAGATCTGTGGAAATATTTAAATGTCATACTTTTCTTGAAATTATTGCAAACTGCCCCTTTGTTCCTTTATGCAGCTGGTCCTAAGAGAATGGTACAAAGAAAAGAGGAACTAAAGAGGAGGCAAAAGGAAAAAATGGCAAGTGAATTGGTGAAGAGGCTCAAATCAGCACTTCACCTGAAACCCTGGCAGCTGTTTGCTGTCCCAGAACTGTGGTAATTCTGCTGTGTTTTGGATACTTCACAGTTCATTGTCTTAACTTGTGCCAGATAACGTTGGCAGTGCTGATCTAGTTCCCTTGCACTCCTTCATGCACCTTCCAGCATGGTGTCATTTGTCTTAAACCTTTCCTGTAAGATGCTCAGAGCAATGATTAATCTTTTCTGCTTTTAACTTCTCACCCAGAATCTGAGGCAATGCAGCCTTTTTTTCTATTTCTGCCTGGAATTCTGAACATCACAACTAGGGAATTAAAATGAGTTGGGCCTTTTGTTCTGCACTAGAGCTACAAGTTAACAATCTTAGATAAAAGTTAACTTCTTTAATGAATTCCAAGGTTTGTAGTCTATAGCTGAGGAGCCAAACCTCGTTTTAAGGCGTAATTGTAATTTAAGTAGTCCAGTCCTGCTGACATACTTGTGTGGATAGCAATCATGTTAGTGGTTGCTTTCATGAGGCATTTGCATCAAGGAAAACTCTTTGTGTGGGAATTTTGTATGGTAAATAAATTACAGAGACTTTTCCAAAACAGCTTGGTTAATCCTAACTTAGGTTATAGGAGAAATACTATTCACTTGGGGAAAACAAAATGATCTCAGAAATAGAATCAAGGTAAACTTCAACTAGGATCATATTACTAGTTGGTTTTGGCTTGAGAGTTGTAATTTTAGAAAAACAAAGGAGGGACAGCCTTAGACGTTTGCTAGATAATTGACAAATCTCAGCAAGTGACATTTTGATTTTATTGAATCCATATAATTGGAGAGATTGGCTTTGCACATATCTCCCTGGAGATGATCTCTTTACATTGCATTCCGCTTTGACCTTAATGTAGAAAACTCCATAGATTGAGGCTAAACAGACAGCACTCAGGCTAGATGGGCTACTTGAATGTTTTGGGAATTACAGTGAGGTGCATCTGAGGTGCTTGGGTAGCGTTTGGCTTGTGGTAAAGCCAAGATTCCCTGCTACTGCCAAGAAAGATTTGCAGTTTTACATTTGTTTTCTTTTTTCTTTTTTTTAAGCTTTCTAGAATGCAGATTTTAATCCCTTTGGAGTTTTAGAGAGCTGCTAAAACTTTTGAACTTCAGCTTTCCTTGATTTGCCAGGCTTCACTTAAAAAATGATGTGGTGAGCTCACTGGCATTGCTGATTTCACATCAGCCCATTCTATTTGGTCCTAACACTGAACTCTGATGGTTTTCTTCCTTTGTCTTTTTTTTTCTTTTTTCTTTAAGGGAAAAATATTTTTTAATCTACATTATGGTTCGATTTGGTATTTTTTTTCATGAAGTTATTTTAGACTTGTTAGTTTTTGATTGTGGTTTTCTTGTTTCTGCTGTGAGGTTTGTTAAGCAATGTTTTATGAAAAACAGTAGTGTGATCACGACTCTTCATGGAGGTCTTGTTCCCAGTAAAGATGTCTGCAATGCTGTTTCTCCATGCCAAATGCATAGGAAAATACTCCACAATTTAGATATTGTTTAGGTCTGGATAGGTTCAGTAACCTGTATATGCAAACAGATTCTGCCATGTTTCTTCTGAATTTGATCACCTGTATATTTTTAGACCTCTCTGACAGGTTGGAAAATGCTGGGGGAAAGTGTGGAGTGAATGTGATGCCACTTCCCAAAACACAGCTCTCTTTCAGTTCTCAGTCAGCGGGAATTTTAGTGGGCATTGACCCAAGTGAAGCAGCTCATTTTCTCTTGGGAAGATTGTTTCTGTAGGGTGCTGGCAGAGGGAAAGAGTCTGGAGCTGGGTGTGGGTATCCTGAAGCAAAACCCCCACCAGTAGCCTCTACATTTTGGGAAACTGGAGAAATACTGTCCCATCAGATTTTGTTAGAAAGACTACTTCTGCCATGGAAATCTAACATTTCCATTGTGAAAAAGTATGTTCTCTAGCTGTGATGACAACAGCCATGGTTCAAATTGAGCTTGAGGAACTTTGCTATGGTGAAACAGTTCCACCCTTGGATCATTTTGTGATTTGCTTGTTGCTCAGCAGGAGCTCATCTCAGAAACACCTTTGGAAAATGGTCTGCTGCCACTGTGATTGGTCCATAAAATTTCTCACATTATTGAGATAATGTTGTGCTTAAGAGCTTCACAACCAAGAGGGGCAAAGCTGGGTTGGCTACGTGATGGTGGTGTGGAGTCCCTTATAATAGGACAGTAGGATATTGAAAGAAATGCCTTCTTCCCTATACAGGCTAAAATGGAACATCTAGTGAATGTTTCTTGTAGTAATTCTGCTGTTATCTCCCATTTTCTTGATCTCCTCTGTGTTTCTGAGCCCAGGCTGCCAGAGCTGAGCAATTTGGAGCAAAAATGATAGCTAGGTGTTGACACATTGACCATCAGGCATAGGTGATCTTGACATGGCACTCCTTTTCTGTTACTTCTCTTGCAAATACTCTGTTCTTTTGTGTTGTTCTGTACAACAGAATTTGTAATCCAATCCTGTATGCCATCCATTTTCCTGATTTATCTTTCAAATTGCACACTTTTGCACAAAAATCCAGCTATAGGGATGAGACTGGTTTACTTTGTTAAAAAAATAAAATTCCCTAAAGTTAAAAGTTTTTTATTAAATACTTGGTTTATTTTCCCCCTGGATTTCTAGTTGGGAAATAAATATTTTTGTCTTGGACTAAGACTTGAATTAGAGTGAACTCTTGAGTTTGAACCAATAAAAATCTGTTGGTTTTCCTGATTTGGTATATAACTTCAGTGCCTTTGTGGGACTGTAGTTTGGAATCTGCATCCACCGTTTCTGTCTTCAAGTTTAGGGTCCCCAGAGAAGGATACAGGCGTGGAGCCTTCATCTGCAGTTTTCCTATCCAGGGCAAAACAGAGTTCCCTCCGAGTGAGAATTCAAAGTGTACCCTTTTTACAAGGACAGGGAGGACACAGGGACATGGACACAGCATGTTACCTGTGTTCCTGTTCCTAGCTGCTGAATTCTTCCTTTTCTCTTCTAGAATTCACCAATAGCTTTTGAGCATTAACAGGTTTTTGGATTTTTTTCAGGAGGCAGTTAGCTTCCCAAGTATTTCCTCCCCACATTTATAGTTTTTGAAAGAGCCTTCTACTCCCCTTTCATCACCCTGCAGACAAATGGTTTCGTGGTGTACTTGAACACTGCCAAAGCTGCCAGAAAGAGGAACTGGATTTGCCAGGAATTCTGGCATGTAGGACATGGTTGTAGGTCCATTTTTTGGGTTCAGCCCTTTCAACCACAAAACTGGCAGCATCAATTTCTGCAGCATCAATTTCTGCAGCATCAAGCCTAGAGCCACATTTGTCCTGACAAAGGGGAGCACTGTCCAGGTGTAGAGGCTGTGCTTTCAGCTCAGAGGATGAGTCCATAGCAGGAAAAAGGTTGAAACTGCTTGGAAAAGTAGGGAGTAGCTGTTGCAGGCTGTGTTATTAGTGGCACTTCTGACAAGATCCCATAGAGGGGCCAGACCAGAAAGTTGGGCAGATGTGAAGAATTATGTATGAGAAAATTATTTGGCTTGACTCCCCTGTGTCTTTCCCCACCCAGATCCTTTGACAGGAATTTTTGTGTTCTTGTGTTATGATTGCACTGGCTTCTAGGAGACAGTGTTGGGCTTTTTTAACATTGTGTTTTCACAACCACGTTCTGGATTTGCACACTGGGGTGTAAACCTTTCTTTAAATTTTATTTTCGTATCTTTCTGTATATTTTTCTTTGCTTTTAGTCCTTACCTCACTGAAGTTCTTATTTGAGAGTGTATCTTCTCTTGTCCATCTCGCCATGAGCAGGGAAGCCAGGTAATCAGCATTTTTCAAGTGTTACAGTGTCAGTAACCACTTGTGAGCAGTAGATGGCACAGGAGAGGTACGAATAAATTGAGAACAGCCCCTTACAAGTTTCTTCCTGTATCTTTAAGCAGTTTAGGAATACAAATAACCAAATTAGGAAGGTTTGTATCTAGCCTGTGGAGCGGCTGTTATGCTTGTTAACTTGATCTTTTATCCTAGATTAACTGAAGTCTTTGAATTGTAAGTATAATACCTTTTCACGGTGGGATATTTAGAAAATGAGTTTTCTCTTTACGTTGCACCGTCTGCGAAGTGAAAACTAGACACTGTATATGCATGGAATAAAAGTTACAGGGATCATATGCTTATGCACTTTTCATCCTTCATGGCTTTCCCAAAGAGTACATGCTGAATTCTTGTAGCTGTTGTGTCAGGAAACAAACCTCAGGAGCATAAACCTTACACTACTCTCTGCTTTGCAGCTCCCAAGGTTATGATCAAAAGTGTTTCTCAGTTCCTGTGCTGTGTGACACATGTCCCAATGTCCCAGGAAGTGAATGGGTATTTCTAAGGACACAAATGCTTGTTTTATTTCCTTTGATTGAGGAGTGAAAAGTCACAGTGTAAACAGGGCTCCAGGTACTGGGCTGATGATCACAAAAATACCTCCATCTGTTTCTTACAGCAGATTCCCTTTTTATTTTTATTTTTATTTTCCTTTTTTGGTCTTTTCGTTTGTGCAGGGAAAAAGCTGCAGGAAGGTCCTGAAAGGGGGAAGCCACAAGGAAACATAGTCTGTCAGTTTGTGTAGGGTCAGGACCTGGGAACTCATCTTGCTTCTGCTACTGACTTGATGTGTAATCTCAGGCAAACCACAGTTCCTCTGTGGGCTTTGCCCCGTCTTGCTTTTCACTGGGCACCCAAAATTTTGTCATTCAAAATTGTGTAAAATGCTGTTCTGAATTGATACCCTTTTTATCTGTGCACTGTATTTCACAGGTGTAAAGGCGTGTCCTATTTGCTTTCTCTCATATCTTGTGGGAATGATTACTTGCTATTTAAGAAAAAGACTTGAGTTTTTGTCTCTCAATGCACAAGATAAAAAACCCCTGAGAATGCAGGGAGTTCTCATCTCCACTGTGCTTTTGAGGTTAAATGGGTATAAGTTCTTCTATGTTATAATAGGCAGAAAGGGCCTTAAATTTCTTAGATGTTTACAGCAAAAAGAGAATTTTATGAGTGTGAGGGAATAGAGAAACAAGGCACAGATTGTCAAATTTCTTGTGCACAAGAGGAAACTTAAAAAAACCTCAACCTCAAAACCAACCAAACCAAAACACCTTTTCCACACTAGATGCTAGCACAGGAATCATGGAAGAGATGGAAAGATAGATAGTGCTGGATTTTACAGAGGTTGAGAATGAGCTCTGTTTTCTTCTGTCAGTGGAATGCTCAGACTAATCTGTAAATAGTCTGTTTATCATTAATTGCTGTGGCTCTGCCATTCCTGCCTCCCACTAGGACTTCCATGAAAAATAAGATGGTCTTGGCCAAACAAAACTCCATGGTGAAGGAGGGGGAAAATAAACAATTAGAAACAGTGTAGGGCACCACCAGTATTAAAAAAAAATGTAAACAGCAGTGGAGAACAATGTCCTGAGGGGCTGTGTGAGAGCCAATCAGTTGTTGCAGCAGAAACTGATTAAAGGCTATATAGCAATTCCAGTATTGTGGATTGTTCTCCAAATGCCCTTTCTAATGGCAATACAGATAAAATAAAGGTGAAATTGCTCTTAGTGGCAGATGGGAAGTGCTGTCCTGAGAGAATCTGTCTGGTGGCAGAAGCAGTCACCCACTGTGGTATTTTTGAGATCCCACACGGCAGGAAGGAAATTATGAATCTGACTCCACATTCTTAGAAGGCTAATTTATTATTCTATGCACTTAGATTAGTATAGTTTTAGTATAGTATTCTATAATATAAAGAATAGAGAAAGGATACTTATAGAAGGCTTAACAAGATAATAATGAAAGACTTGTGGCCTCTTCCGGAGTCCCGACGCAGCTGGACTGGGATTGGTCATTAAGTAAAAACAATTCACATGTTGGATAAACAATCTCCAACCACATTCCAAAGCAGCAAAACACAGGAGAAGCAGATGATTATTGTTTTCATTTTTCTGATGCCTCTCAGCTTCCCAGGAGAAGAAATCCTGGTGAAAGGATTTGTCAGAAAATATGACAGTGACAACCCACCCTGTGCTGGATGAGCCAATGGTTCCCTCACTCCTTACTTGTTGTCCTGCTTCCATATGACTCATGCTTTTTGGGACTTGGCCATATTGCCATATTTGGTTGAAAAAGAGTCAATGTGGAACAGAGGAGGTGTTTTGATGATGTCAAAATAGTAGTAACGATTGGTATGCTGTGACACTGATTTCTGAACAATTGTGCTTATAGTGTCAAGTGACCAAGAATATTTTGATAAAAGGCTTTTCAGAATAAATTTGGTACACTCAGCTGATGCCTTTGTGTTTAGAAAAAGATTGGATGTGGCACTCGGTGCCATGGTTTAGCTGAGGGGCTAAGGCATGGATTGGACTCGATGATATGGAAGGTCTCTTCCAACCTAGACTTTCTGTGATTTTTTTTTGTTTTTTATTACAGGTCTTTTTTCTTTGTTCTTTTTTTTTTTTTTTGAACACTGGTCAGAAATGAAGAAGCTAGATGAGAATAACCCTCAGATTTTTATTTTAGTCATGATGAAGTAGTAAGAAAAATACACAGAATTGAATTTCTGAATGAGATTGACTGATGATATCAGTTCTTTGGTTTTCCTTATGTGTTATTTAAGCAATACTAAGGGGAAGTAATTGGCCAAGTTCAATGACTTAAAACAGTCCCAAGTGTACCAAAGTTAAAGACAGAGCATGTTAAACACTTCTAGTCGAAGTGCTGTGGCTGTAGCCTCTTCCTGGATATCTATAGTCTATTATAAATAGATTTTTCTCCTGTGTCTAGTAGCTTTAATGCTGATCTGGTACTGTTATCCTGAAGTAAATCTATTAAAAGAGAGAGTCTTAACTGCCAGCCCTGCTTTCATACGCCTAGAAATTGTTCCTCTGCTTCCCTGCATGCTACATCTATTCTCATTTTTGTAATGCTCCCACATAGCCATTAATAACCCAGGGCCAGAGTCTGGATTCTGGGACGTTCAGATTGACTCAACCCAGCAGCTCCAGAGGGGAATAGTGTGCAAGTGAGACCTGTGTTTCTGCAGTTTCCTTTTTGTCCTTATAGCCCATTAGCAAACTTAAAAGCAAGTTGAAATTTACAGGGGACTTTGTCTGACTTGTAGGCAGTGGCACAAATTAAGACAGTGCCTGTTACCTGTGGCAGTGGTGGGAGCAGAGCACATCTCTCTTGGCTCTGCTGATTTACAGATGGTGGTTCTCAGCTTGGGACTGATGGTGCAGGGTCAGACCAGGGCTTCACCCATCTACTGTGCTGTTCCTGACTGGCTTTTCTGTGCAATTAAGGAATGACAAAATCATTGCTGTCCCTACCCACCCAGCTTCAACCAATTTTTGCTTAGTGACTATTTAATGACTTGGAGACCCTGTCTGGTTCTTTGTATTTCATAGCTACAAACAGACCAATTTTCTGTGAATTGTTTCCCTCCCCTTTGAATCTGTTCATGTATTTGGCTTTCCCCCCATCCTGTAGCAGTGAGTTCCACAGTTTATGATGTCTGAAAAGCATTTTCTTTTTTCTGCTTTGAACCAGGTATGTGATAATTGCATAAATGCCCCCCAGTTCTCATTTAACAAGGAGAAATTGAGTTATTTGCATCCTATGAATTTCTCTACACCATTTTTACAGACTAGTGACATGATCCAGTAAAGAGAAGTCTGTATTCCATATTGAGTCCTTACCTTTTATAGCCTCTCCTCTGACAGGAAAAGATACTTCATATCTCTGATTCCCAAAGCCACAATTTTCTGTGCTTTCTGGACTAGAGGAAGTAACCAAAGTGACTCCAGCTTCTACTTGGTGGTTAGGAATGGCTTAATTAGGGCCTATTATTAAGGGTATGTGCATTAATTTTTACTTCTCTACCATGCAACTCAGGATTGTGGTTTTTTTCTTGTCAGTCAGCTTTAATTCTAGAAAGCACTTTGCTTTATTAATGTGCTTGTCTCTAATGTAAAAACCTTACTGTTTCCCCCCTCATTCTTACCATATTGACCAATTAAAATCCCAGTTGCTGCCACAAGGAAGTTCTACAATTTTCTTGATATGAAATCTGACCATTTATTCCTATTGTTTATCCTTAGTGTTCTGTCAAGAATCATGTTGGAAGAGTAAATTCTCTCTTGTTCAATTACCTTTGGCGCAATGTTTGTTAAAAAAAATCAAACAAAAATCACTCTGGAATTTAAAAAAATTATATCTGTGTGATCCTTGCATGCATATTTAAGGGTCCTTGAAAAAGCTCTAGATCTTATTTTCAATGTCCCAGAATATATCACATTGCTTCATGTCTTTTGGTTTTTTTTCTTGATTACAGTTTCCATAAATATAACATGGAAGTCAGACTTAGGAGCCTGTAGTTCATAATGTTTCTCTGATCTGTTACTGAAGATCAATGTCCTTGAATTCTTGACTGAGCTTGTATAGTACAGGTTTGGAACAGGAAACTCCCACTCTGCCAGATCAGTGTAATTGATGTTTGAAGTGGTGGAAACTTCAGTATGGTTTCAAAGGTCATGTTTGCTCAGTCTTGCTGTCTTGGGTTTAGTAGCAAACTTCTTCCCAACTTTCATCAAAAGCAGCAGTCTTACAACTGTCAAGCTACTTCACCAAAGCCACTGATGTTAGTACTTGAAAAGTGTTGTGGTGCAGAGGGACCAATGTGTTCTTTTTTCAGAGCCCCACAATTCAGATGGTTCTTGGACTAGTGTAAAGTGAAAATGATACTTTTTTTGCTGGAGTGATTTTTGAGTAAGGGCAGGTAAGCCACAAAGTTACACTGTTAGATCTGCTCACGTTGTTGTGAGAATGGAAAATACCAGGGATGATAATAGAAGTGGAACATCTGAAAATAAATGATCCTTTTTTTTTTTTTTGTAAGTTGAAGGAGCAATTTGCTTTTGCTTGTCCTCCATTTGGCTGTAGATGAGAGACATTGCTAAAAATGCTTCATTATCTGTGAGCTAGTAAAGCTTTTCTTTCATCAAATAACACTCACTTGATGGCGGAAAAAATATTTCCCTACTTTGAAGAAGATGGCAACATGCTGTCATATGGCTTTGGAAAGTGACATGCTGACAAAATGGATTTTTCTTTGTGTAACTTACTTTCTTTAGCATGAGCAGCATTTGAAATAAATAGTTCTGGGTTTATATGTATAGACAAATTCAGCTCTTTGGATGCCAAATCCGAGGCAGCAGTTTAGGGGTATTATCCAGAGGTGCTACAAATATGCAGAGTGCGTTAGTTTAGAGTGGTTTTGGAGGCTAGAGGAGTAAAATGATTCTGGCAAGGGTGAGTGTCATGAGGCATGGGGGAACAAGAAGTTCTGTAATGTGTGTTTTGCAGTATGGCTGTTTGTTAGGCTGGCTGTAGCCAAGACACTTCAGTCAGATTCTAGACAGGTCTTTTTTTCTTGGCCATCCTCGCTCTTTCTCTCTGCCCTTGTAGTCACATATAGAAATTTTATTCCAGTAAATATTAAGTTAGTATCAGAAAATATTAAGTTCCTGTTCTGGAGCCTTATACCTGTCAGCACATAACAAGTTGCTCAATTAAAAATAGTTAATAAGGGGTGTGGAAGTGCAGAGGCTTGTCTAAGAGGAAACAGTTTATTTCCTTGGAAAACCCCACTCACCAACCAAAACCCAAAAAACCCCAAAGAAAAAAAACAAAACCCCTAAAACCATAAAAAATTTTAAAAAATCCATTAATCTGTTATTATGATGACAAAGGGCTTTTGGCCTTTGCTCAATAAGCAGTACAAAAGATTGATATTAACTTTGTCTTCCACTCATATCTTCTACTTGAAAATGTGCATGCACTGGAGATACACAAGGCAGTCCTGAACCATCTATGTATTGTGGAAGGCATCTTTTTTGGATCACCAGAGAGAAATCAAAGTGTTACAATAACTAAATATCTCAGAAGAAAACTTCTTCTGAGGCTTCCATCTCTTCCTCAGTGCTGGAGTTTGTTAATTTGGTAACTCCTAAGAAGCAGTGTATGCTTAGAACCTGTCAAGCCCAAACTTGTCTCCAAGTAACAGAACACTGTGACATCTGTACAGTGAGAGTACTTGGTCCTGGTCGTATGAAAATGTATAGAAATGAAAGAATTATACTTATTTGTCTGCTGTTGTTGCTATATAAGAAAACTTTATTTTCTTGCCTCATGTAGATCTAAGTAGATCATAAGGTTTCACCAGGATCTTGAAGGCACAGATATTTTTATTGTCTGTGGCCAAACTGAGGAGTGATGGAAATTCTACAGTCTTTCTACAGCAAGGTCTTGGCTTTCAAGATTGGGTGAACAAAAGTCATTGTAGGGAGGTAGTTTGAATAAACAGAAAGCAAAGCAGTCCAATAAGAACAAAAAAAGTCACTAACATTTGAATCAAAAATTAGCAGGTCCCATTATTGTGTTACCTCTCGAAGAACTGCCTTCCTGACTTATCCTGCCCTGCTTCTCTTTTTAGTCTAGCCAGCTTCCTATGGAGGGAACAACCTTCTCTCCTTCCTCTTGGCTGAATCCCTGTCGAAAGCTTTCAGCTGGAAATCCTGGGGTGGTGGAAATTAATATACTCAACATGGCTAGTCAGAGCATCTAATGACTATTCTGCCTGAAAGCAGCATGGCCTTGGCTTTGGATCTCATCTCTTTGGGCAGGAGAGCAGTGCTCAGATCTCGGGAGGGGGCTTGCCTAGCCAAGACGAACACTTGTGCAGCTGCTGGGGGAGATAAGCACATGTGTACATCAGGACCTTGTACGTACATATGGATGTGAGATGTGTGCTAGCTGCCAGTGCAGAAAGTGAAACGTAGAGAGCAGCATTCTCAGTCTTGGTCTTTCATGAAGATGATTTTTGGGGAAAGGTTATAAGATAATTTCATTTTGTTACCTAGTTTGGCGAGTTAGCAGGAGCAGACTTGCTTAATTGTAATGAGTTTGAAAGCATCCCTATCCTGTGTTACTGAGTGTGAAAAAGCATCTAAATTCTCTCACAAAGTTTAATTAGATGACCATTTCAGCTTTTAATTTAAAGAGAAGGGTGGCTCATACCTGCATTTTGCCAGTTGTTGTTTGTATGTAGTAATAAACTTTGATCTTTTCATCTAGGTTGTATTTATTTTCACTGCTATTTGAAGCGAGGTTGTTTTAACAATTGTGTTCAGAATGCCTGTATGAAAATTGCAGGGAGAATAATTGATGCCTAGAGGGTTTATGCCAATGTTAAGTGACAATTCTAACAATTTTGGATCTGTGTTCAGGTGGGTAAGCTGGTGGTGTAAACCTTTCTCCCCTTAAGTCTTAAGCTCAAAGGAAGGAGAGCCACATAAGCTACATGCAGCTTCTTTCCTCTCTGTTAAGAGTGGATATGAGTCTTTTCCCTCCCTTCTTTTGGAGAATCAGCATTTCTATACTGCTCCTTTCTTTGTGATTGTGGTGGTAGAGTCTTTCCTCCTGCATTTAATTTAGCTGATGGCACAATGTGTCCTGATAAATGGTGAAGACTCCTATTGACTGTTGGTTTTGATTTCCTGAGAGTATGAGCCTACAGTTTTGGTACTTAGTTCTTTCTGGTTTGTTTTTTATTTTTATTTTTTTTCACCCAGCCAACTAACATGGAAGCTGTGTGGGAACTGGAACATCCATACTGTGGAAATTTTAATGTTTCCAACTAATTTTTCTTTGCAAAACTGAGCTCAGGATGTCTGCCAAGAAGACTGCCCCCTCGGGAGCTTGCCTGTGGGTGGGCTGGCTAGTTGCTTGGATCTGGCTTTCATTGAAAGATTTTTGACAGTATCAGTTCCTGTAGAAGTTTGTTTCTACACATCAGCATTTTTCTATTGGAATAAAAAAAAAAAATCTAGAATTTCTGACTATAGTTAGTGGAAAAGAAACATTGAAGGGAAACTGAGGAATTCTATGACCTCACCTGACAGTGCCCTGTAAATATGGAGTAAAATAGCTTGCATCTGAATGGCCTCTTGGCAGGCTGCAAGCCCAGTGCTGCCTGCAGGCTGATTTCTTTTGAATAAGCTGCCAAGGAAGATAAGTGGAGAGAATTCCTTCCTTGTCTTCACCTGGTGTCTAAGGGTATGTTGTGGTAGATAAAGAAATAAAAAAGGAAGAGTGGGAAAAGGAGGCTGAGTTCCCTTGTGCTCACCCAAATCACCAACTGGTGCATAGGGCACTGTTTCCTGTGTGAACTGGGGAAATGGTTCCTGGTGCCATTTTCTGTTCCCTACAACTTTGTGGCATGCAGCAAAAAGCCACTGCTGCTGGGGAGGGAAAACTCTGCCTCTCAGAGGAGTTCTTTGGCCTTAAGGTAGAAGTGTGTTCCCTGATGTCCAGTCAGGCAGTTTAACAGTGGGCAGGTGGCAGTTCAGTCCTGCCCCTTGCTGTTCCCATTGTGTGACTGGGCTGGGGGATTCCCTTTTCTGCTGTCCGCTCATGGAGATGCCCTGGAACTGGCTCCATCATCAAAAAGGCTGAGCCACCCTGTAGCTTTCCAGTCCTACTGGCAGCGCTACATGGATCTCTCTTTTATTCTCCTGCTGGAAGGTAAAAGTTACTAAGACAGCACAAAAAGCTTTTATTTCTAGGATTAGAAGAAATGAAACTGGGAAGAAGAGACAATTTTTAAAACCAACAGGTTAAAATAAACTTTTGGATCCATCACAGATAGGAATTAAAAGTGAAAGAATAGAAGTAGTTTGATTACCATTAAATCTTTCAGAAAAAAAGCTGTTTGTATTTTATCTTATTTTTCAAGTTTGGTCCATTTGTGTTTAAAAACATCCAGTACTGGAAGAACAGTAACTGGACATTAACTCTCCCCTTTTTTTGTTAAATAAATGTAAATTGCATGTTTCTTTGACTTCCATACCCTTATAATAAATTACTGGCTTGTGAAGGATCAGATCCAACGTATCCTTCATCAATGAAATCTCCACAAGTGCCCCAAAGCATGATATATTTTCTTGCTGCTGCACTTGGACCAAGTCAAGCTGTGCTGGTAAAGCTGTCTTTGGCTGCGTGCAAGGCTCATAATCCATAGGTTATGGCTCTGCCAAGTCTAATGGGACTTGGGCACAGCATGAAAACACACTGTTCCAGCATATGCCTGGCTGCTAGACGGGAACCCAGCTCCCCAGGTCCTGCCCAGTAAACATTTGGAGCAGATTGCTGCACTCTTTTCTCACTGCATTAGTGAGAAGCATCAGGAGCTCTCAAGAACTCATTAATTATATTTCTCTGAGCATAGTGTTTTGGCATTTTGAGTACAGCTAATTACAAGCAGATCTTAATCTTGGAGTTTTTTTCCTTGTAATTAATTATTTCTTCATTATCTTTAAACTATTTGACTAAGCAGTTTACATCCTGCTCTCGCTTCTTTAGCAGATGTCTTGAGAAAACAGATGTTTCTGTTTTCAAGAGAGAGAGGTTCATTCTTTCCTAGAAGGAGGAAAGCTCTGCAGTTTAATTGTTAGCATGGAAAATGTAAGGGAACAAACACATTGGAGTTTTTTGTGCTAAGCTAAATATCTCACTCTGATACTGTGACTGGAATATCTGTATATAGATGCGTAGGTAAAATTCATATTCCAGTAATATGTATTTATCTTATATATGCATATATAGGATGTATGATATGTTAAAAATATACACCTTGAGGGTTTTGACCTGCTATGGGTTCTTAAATATTTTGACTGAAGTTTTAGGAAGTTACATATAGATGTTTGTTAAACCTAGTCTCATGAAACTGGTGACAGGCTTGACAATTTAACATTGCTGAATTGAGTAATTAGTTTAGAATCTTCAAGTATTGTTTAGATAGTGTTAAACCATGTGGAAATTGAAGGTGAAAGAGTTAACTTTTTAAGTAGATTTTCTTAAAAAACGTTGCCTACAAATAATTCCTGATCTTATTATTTAAAACTGCTTTTACTGACAAATTAGCTTCTGTGGCCAAAAGATAGGCTAGTCTTTAATAGATATTTGGAAATAATCTTTGTTAATTAGGATTTATTTATTATTAGGAGCCTCAGCCAGACTCCAGTGCTTGATTAATCTAAAGTAATTAAACTCTTAAATCTGTCTGACTAATCAAGAGGAGCAGTCCTACCTAAAGCTGCAGCTCCTCATAAGTGGAATCAATGGGCAGTTAGTCTGCCCGTGGATTTCTGGATTGAATCCAATGAACTGAAATTTGCTTGTGTGGATTTTGTGGTTTTGGATAACAAAGCATCAGATGTGCTGTGGTAAGTTCTGTTTCCATATGCCCTGTTTTTGAGGCTGTGGTAATTATATAGATTAGTTCAGTCACTGACCTAACACACAATGAAAATTTTTTCATTAAAACTTTCCTATCACAATAAAGACTAAAGATTATCCAGTTAGGAAAACCAAGCAACATTTGACTGCAGAGTGCTGGGCCACTGAATCAGAATGATGGGTGTTTTCTTGTATTCCTTTATGGAAAAAAAACCCCAGAAAGACCAAGCCCAAAACTTAGGCTGCTGCCTTTTGTCAACTCAGGATGAAATATACCCAAACACTGTCAGTATTCCCCTCTAGTCTGCATGTTGTACAGACATTTCAGGAGCTTGGGTGTTAGCTGTGATTCAGGTGCTCAGTGGTACACATGGTGACTCCTCCTTTGACCCCAAAGTCAACGTGAATAATGTGTTTAAATGCCTTAATAGACTGAGTTTACTTCTTGAATTTTAGAGGAGTTTTGATTCTGCTCTTCCACAGCTCACAATTTCAGTGGGATATCTGGAGAAAAGCAGCCTTCTTCAATTTTGTCTTCAAATTGTCAACAGACAAAAGACTTCTTGGCCTCATATAGAATCTATAGGAAGCTCCTTTGTACATATCACAGGAGTTGTCATTAGCAATGGCCTCATCTCTAGAAAAAATGTTTGGGTTTTCTATGTCTGGTAAGCAGCAGAAAGCACACAGAGCTGGTTCTGTGGGTGATCCTCCTGGCAGGCAGGATTTGCTCTGGCAGGGTTTGGCACTGCTCAGCTCTCATATTCTCTGTTCCCTTCTCGTCTGCAGCCCTTTCAGTATGATTGAAGGCTTCTTGGTTGTGCATGTTTCTCATACTGTACTCATCTATGCAAATGTGTCAGAGGCGAATTTAGTCAGTGGCACAATGCAATTGCATACTCTGGTTTCATGCATTGATTTGGTTTTGCCTGTTCCACTTTGAAACATTTTCCAGGCTTTTGATTTAAAAACCACTGGGGTAGAGATGAAGCAGGGAGTTGGCATTTAGAAAATCTCATAGTAGATTGTGTTTATGGAATATTGTTAAGAAATTAATAATTAATAATCTCAGAGCCAGGGCTTGACATGAGATTTGCAGCCACCTGGAGAACAGCTCCTGGTCCTCAGGCCCTCTTTAAAATGGGAAGGTGGGTGTTTGCAGTCCTGTTGGATGAAGCTGTTGATACCATGTGTGACCCCAGGTACTTTTTTGGGATGGGACGGATCTGATGAGGGCTGCAGCTATCAAAATGCTGCTGGAAGTATCTGTCTAAAAGGTTAGAGAGGAGAATTGCTGCCAGCACAGAGGGAGCATGTTCCTCAGAAGGGATGTGTGCACACAGATGTTTGGCTCTCACTGAAAGTTCACTTGATTTAGGATTGAAATGTGGTGTTAATAAACTGAGCAGAGCTGTAGCTGATGTGTTGGCCAACTGGTGGCTTAATGTGATCCTAATTAGCAAGGTCCATCATCAGACAAATGTGGCTAGCTTTGCTCTGATGTGTTAGTTCTGTCATCTAAGAACAGAGAGATCCTTCCCTGACACTGTGCATGTGCAAAACTTCCCTGAGCTTGCCTCAAATTCCAGTGCTTTGTGTAGGTCTGTGCTGGTGGTGCTGTCCCTAAATACAGTGGAAAAAGGCATGGCATGCATTTATGAGCATCTTGTGCCTGGTTGTACAATGACCTCTCTCTAAAGCAATTTGAGAAAATTCCTCTGTCTTTCCAGGCTTTCAGCTGGAAATGCTGCCAGCTTATTTTGTTTGTTGCCATTATCATTATCTAAAAGTGAATGAAGAGGAATGAAAGAGTTGTGAAGAACATACTGGCATCATGAAATTGTGGCTTGTGTTTACAAGTCATTTAAGTAAATCTTACAAAGTTTAAAGGAGGATATTTTTAAAGTGTTATTTTTTTCTTAAAAGCTGACTAATTTTAAAAAATAGTCTTGTTTTTTCCTGCACATTGTGGCTGAAGATGTTTGCATAAAGTAAGCACTGAAGCCACTTGTCCTCTAGTGGTATCAAGTCCTACAGCTGATGTGTTTTCCTTATGTGCTACAGGAATGCTGCTGTTTTGAGATGCAAACTCAATTGAAAGGATTTTTAATATCTTTAAATCAATTAAACATTCTCACTCTTAGATTTTTAAGGGCTAGGTTATGTTCCTTTTTTGGCTCTTAAGCCTGATATTTCATTGCTGACTCCTCTCAGCCCAAGGGAACATAGCATTTTTTCCATAAGCAACCATTTCAGAAGGCAGGAGACTAGGATATGAGGAAAGCAAACCCTGTATTTAGCCAGAATTGCAAATTGTCATTCCTTATAGTTTGACAGAGTGTGACTAATACTGTATTCATTACAGATTTACCTTTTGTCCTCTCCTTCCATTTTTATTGACATCTACAATGTAATATCTGTTAACATTTCAGATAAAATTTGAAGAACTCAGACTTTAAAGTTGAAAAAACTTTTGAACTTTTCATGCCATTTTTATTTGGGGAAAAGGCATGAGAAATTGATAGGACACTCAGCTCAAGTTCAGGAAATGGAGCAGGAGTTCTGAATCCTGGAGTTTATATTCTCATTCAGGACAAAGTTTCTACAGCTGAGGTCAGTTTTTCTAGTTAAAACACCACATTCACCTGAACACTACAGCCACACTCATTTTACCTTCTGTTCTGCTTTGCAGATGAACTCCATTACTGTAGTTCATGTCCCCTACCCTAATGACTGAAAGAAATTGAGATATTTGGAATACCTTCATGTGCTAACTTTGGAAACAACCCAGAAGAGAGGCAGAGTGTTGTTTTCACCTGAACCCTGACTACTGTGATACATGAAATCAAACTAATTAATATTTACAGACAATCAGCCTTCACTTGGTATTTATATTTTGTATCTGAAGACTTGTACATGATTAAATGCAATCCAGACCATGTGGAGCTGGTCCATGGACTCATCCATTGCTTCCTTTGATAAGTTCTAGGAATGTATAGATACTTGTTGCCTGCCTTTTCCTTGTGTTAATCTTGCCAGTTGATATTTGTGTCTTCAACACAGCTACTTGCAAGGATTGAAAGCTCCTGTGAAATGAAGGGGGAGCCTTCCAAGTCTAGGCTTCCCATACCTGAAATAGAGCATTACTATTGATCACCCAGTGCCTGTTGTGTGGGGAAACAGGAATCAGAGCTGCTGATTTTTTCTCTCACATTCTTCATGAGTAATAATAACAGGTTATTAGAAATTCCAAAGTCACACAAAATGCCAAAGATCTGCTAGAAACAGCGAGTGATTACAGTGACTCAAAGCTGGAAGTATATTTTAAACTGTGGTTTTCCTGGAAAAAACACCCACCAACAAATAAGTTCTAAAGGATATGGGTTCTGGTTAAAGTTTATGGCTTTTAATATTTTTTAGATTTCAAATATATTTCCTCAGGAAAAAAAAAAAAACTAATCTCAAGATTCCATGTCTCTCCCGAGAAGGAAATGTAGAAACATTATTCTTATACTGGAATCAAGATCTAAGCCCACAGCTCTTTCCTCAGAGAGAAACTGCACATTCGTTTCTGAGGGAATCAACAATTCATCAAATTATTGAATTAGAAAACCCTTTCTTTGAGTTCCTGTTGCAATTTGATATCACAGCACAAACCTGTCAGACGTAACCTTTGTTTCAGTTGCTTTCACAAATGTTTCTTGCTTTCCCTCAAGAGATCTAGGGAAATTGGTTTAAACAAACAGAACCTCATCTGTTTCATTCAGTTATGTAAGTTTTGTTTCTGCTGAATATAATTAATGAAGTGGGGAAGATGCTGTTCATTATCACCTTAGAAAATAGTAAGTTTTCATCTTCTTTTCTCTAAGAGACATTTTGAAAGGCTGTGCTGCCCATCCATATGTTCTGTGTTGAATAGAATTACTGTGACTGGGGGGAATTCTTTTCATGGTATTAATACTGCTTGTTGCAGCCAGCACTAGGTGGTGCAGAGGTTATACCTTGAAGCTGACTAAAGAGGCTTTTTCCCTCTTTGTTTGTATTTTGGGGTGTGTTTGTCCAGTTGCTGTTGTTGCTGTTAGGTTTTTTCCCTTGGCTTGGTTGACAATAACTCTTGAGACTGACAGAATTGCTGACGGAGGTGAGTAGAGGAATGGACCCCACAGTATTCAGCTTGAGCCAGTTTATTCAAGTCTATAGCCATTACACTCAGGTACATAACACTATCTGGTATGTAATGAATAAATAAATTAATAAGAAGTTATACTTTAAAACAAAGTTACACTTTAAAAAGCATTTTAAAAATGAGTGGCTCTCTCAGGTTTTGTTGTTTTTGTATATGTTACCTCATTAACAATAAACCTCATTCCCTTCTGTGAAATTCTGGTGGAATTCCAGTGAAACTGTTTTAATTGTGTTGGCATCCTATATAATTAACAGCATTTTTCATAAAGGATCAGGGCTTGTAATAGCATGAAATGCCTATCTGAAGGTATTGGTCAACATGTGACTCAAGTATGTAGTCATAGGCTGAGGAGAGATTTTTAGCAAAACTGCATTTCTGATTAAGAGTTCTTATTTGTTTATCAGATGTAGCAGTATTTACCCAGAGTGTCACGAAATGTAGCCCAAAAGGTACACGTGGTGTGTTTGCACTGTTGTGCCTGGGGCTCTGAGTGGGAATTATTTTTTTGGCTGGCTGCTATTGCTCAGACCTCATGACCTCATACAAATGAGCACTCCTCCTTCTGGTACCTAGGATGTAAGTATGTAGTTTAAAAAGATATTCAGCCAACCTCAGAACTAACTAAAGAACTAAAAAAAAACAAGGAAAAAGAGCAAGGCAAAAACTTTAATAAATATAGCTCTGCCTGGAATAAGTTGGGGTGGCAAGGCATAGGAATCTCTAAGTCTGTCATGACAGATGCTCAGGGAAAAGAAATTCGCCACCATCAGCTTTTTTTTTTTTTTTTGCTAACCTAAACCAGGATTATACAAGTAAGATAAGATTTATACCCACTAACTTCTTGATTTCCTACTTAAACCCCTATTTAAAGATTTTTGAGGATTTATGAAGATTTAAGAAAAATAACCCCAAACAAATACCATCTCAAAACCCCAAAGCCTAACCCAGACATTTCATTATTGCCCTGGAAGAGGTAATACAGCATAGCTGCACCACTAACTCCTGAGACAGCCTTGGAGGATCCATGGCCTCAGCCTAAACAGCTTTTGGGAGAGAGCTGATGCTGCTGCATCTGTCCTCACAAGGTTCTGCTGAACCCATTCTCTTTCACTGAAACAAAATGAGCAGAGGGCTCAGCCACAGACAATTAATGGAGAATTAATGTGTGATCCTATTATAACATGCTTAACCTTTACTAGATCTCTTAATTTAGTTTAAGTCAAACTTAATCTTTATTAGGTCAAAATAATTCCTATTTGAGAGGTAATGAGGAAGAAAATCTCAGGCAGGGTAAGGTACAGTGACTCTTAATGGCTTCACTGATGTAATCAAGGGCTTTCATCACCAGTAACTGTACATTAGAGTGTGTTTTTCTTGCTGGGACTACTCTGTAAACAAGTACTTCCACAACACTTCTCCTGCCCTCTTTTTGACTTGAATAGTGTGTGCACAGTGCTTCAAGATCTTATGAGAACTGTACTTTCAGGGTATGAATCTGGCCTGGAGCTCATGAAGACATTTAAAGGCATGTGTGCCTTTGTAAAGACATTCAAGACATCTAATGTGCATTTAAATGCACATTCATCAAGTTATGGCAACTTTTCAGAGAATCATAGAATCCCAAGGGGAATGTTAGGTATCCCACTGTATGAAGCTTGTTCACATGATCAAAGTACTGTTGCTGAGTGTATTCTGGATAACTTTTCCTACTATTGGCTTGATGTTTTGTCTCAAATGTTTTTTTGACTGCTGATGATCAGAAGTTTGGTCACTGAGCCCAAAATGCTGGCATTTCATAAGGAACAAAAGAAATTTGAGCGGATAGTCTCTAGCAATGGAGGGTGTTACAGCTGAATTTCATTTGGTTACACATCTAATGTGGCTAATTATCTAAGAGTCAGTGACTCTGCTGTCTTCCTGCTGGAGAGAGCTGAGGCACAGATGGGGAGCACCCTTTTGGAGGCTCCCTAGCTTTGTTATTGTAACTGTGGCTTGCCTAGCAGCCCTGTGGCAGACTGGAGAAGATGAGGCTGAGGAGGGTTTATCACGTGGTGTTTCATTTCCCCGTCTGTGTACTTTTACAATAATAGAGCTGTCTCCTCTCACTGTCCAGAAATACTGACACATAGCAAAGAGAGCCACTGTGTTGCCCTCAGCTGTAAACATCCTTAGAAAACCATGTTGTGTCTTGGGATAAAAATTATTCTAAATAAACAGGCTTCTTAGGAGACAGAAGACGACTTTTTAAGCTATGATTTAGTTCTTGCAAGTTTATTTTTCTGTTTCAGATTGTGTTTACCCTCATGTGCACGTGATGCAATGTACCACCGACTTGTCTTCTACTCCACCCCAGTGAACATAAACCAGACTTTTTGGAGATCCAAGTCATAAAAATTGCAAGAGGCAGTTATTGAAGTCATTGAAGTAGTATGCCTTTTAAGGTAGGTTCATTCCCAAGTGTAGATTAACTTTTTTCTTTTTAAATGATACTTTGGAATGAACAAACCTTTGCATTCCAGTTTTAATAGGGGATTTTGTTAGAGAATTTAATAGACATCTGCAGTAGAACAAACTTCTGGCAGAATATTGAATATTATCTGTTTGAGATATTTGCTGTGTCTGAGTTTCTCATCTGACTACTTCACCTGCAACCCTCTGTCCCTAGGAGTTAAGAACAAAAGGCGCTGGGCCACGTTAGCTCCCATCATTCCAGAAGTTTCTTCTTTTCTCTTGTCTATCTTCATTTTTCCTGTCCAAGGGGATCTCACAATTTGCCTTTTTTTTTAAATATTTTTTTATTTTTTTCCTTGCCTTCTGGGCTCTGTGGGGCACTTGTGTGTAGTTTTGCATCTCTGCAAGTAGACAATGAAAACAGCAGTGAACTGCAGACATTCAAGCCTTTCGTTCCTGTCAACCACATACTGCATTTTAGGATTACCTTTTACAATTGAAAATGCTTAATGAATTAAGGTATAAGATCAATCTGCAAAGGCCTCTGAGACTACAAAGAGGTACTAGAGCAGGGGTCATCTGCCCCAAAATACCTGTTAAAATCAGCAGAGAACAAGGTGTCCTTCTAAGAAATGGGATGGAGAATATCATATTGAAGGAGGAAAGGGCAACCTCCAAGATGACCCAGCCTGAATCTTTTGAGATCATCTTCAACCAGTATTTTATATCTGCTTTTCTCAGGCTTTCACTATGCTGTTTTTTAATGCAAATGCAAGCAGGCAAAGCTCAAACTGCACGAGCATATGACTTGTGTGGGCTCATAGTAAGTGAAGTTTACACATGGTAGCTGTAACTCCTCAAATGGCAACATGAACCTGATGGCCACATCATAACAGTTAAAAATCTGGAACTACCCTTAGGTGGTCTTTGAAACAGAAAATTAGTTTTATATCTACATATTACATTGAAGCAGAAAATGAATTCTAAAGAAGTGCCAATCAAAGAAATGTTGAACATCAAATGAATTAATTGTACCGTGGAGTACATTTCACACGTGAGTTGGTAGCACGATGGTTCTCTTCATCTGTAGACCATTTTCTCAATTACAGCCTCATGAAGCCTGTCTATTGTACAGCAACCTGCCTCAGACAGATTAAATTGGTTTCAGTGTGCTCTCTAATGAAGAGGGACTTGTGGCTCTGGTTTCAGTCCTTGTGACAGTGCTGGCACAAGAGATGGTGCTGGTAACAATCACTACGCCACAGCTGCCTTCCCAAGGCACACCAGGAAAAGGGGAGGATTCTGACACCAAGTGTACAAACCAAAAGGCATGCAAGAATATTGCTTTAGGCTGAAAATAAAATATTATTTTCTTTCTCTTGGGTGTACCTTAGGCTGTGTCTACTGTCCTGGCAGTCAGTGTGGGACCTGGAGTTAATGCTGGTCATGCCTCAGCTTCCCAGTGGAAAAATGGAAGGTCGCATGTACCAGTCTCCTATTTTCTGGGTTCTACTTGCCCACATCCTGGTTTCTGTGGAACAGGCTGGAGGTTTAGAGCACTTAAGTCAGGTCTCAGCCCTTATTTAAAACTCATCAATCAGCAGTAGCTTTTCAGTGCACTGGTTTACATACCCAAATATGTGCTTACGAACCTACCTGTAGTTTGAAACTTGGCCAGACATTTTTCAGGTTCTGAAATCCATCCAGAATATGTTTGCAGAAGGAGTATTTCCACAGTTGTGTGTTAGAGAAGCAGGTAGATGGATCTTAATGAGAAGTAAATAAAGGTGGAATATTGAAAAAAAATGCATTGGAAGAGAGATCTGTCTAATATTTTCTAATTAAAAACTTAGGGCATTTGCTCTTTGATAAAATATTACCTATTTCTTCACTTTTAAAAGAAATAAAACATTTTCATAGAAAGACTTCTGCTGTCTTTTGACAAATATAAGTCAGGGGAGAAGATTGAATCCGACAGGTTAGTGTGTAGTTTGGATTTAAAAAAAAATAAATCCTGAGCTTCTTTAGGACTAACACTTACCTTGGAAGGAAGCTGCCTGTTTTCTGCTTTTTCATATTGTTTGTAAGTTAGTTGATTCTATTTTGATTCCTTTTTGTGGCTTCCTCTTTGGTGAAGATATTTTATTAGAAACAAGACAAAAATATTTACGACTGTATTAAAAGTACTTCTTTACATGCTCAGTTCCTCTCCAGTACACCAATTTAAAATATTTTTTCAAGCTTACACTTTCCAATCCTCCCCTCATGTACTGGAGTGACTCTTAGTAGTTGCAGCAGAATTTTGAGTCAGCCTAGGTACAGTGATAGCAATCCTGTGCAGTGCAGGATCTGTGCTCTCAAAGATGGCACCATGAAGTATCTGGTGATGCAGAAAATGTTTTGGCATTTGAGAAGGACAGGCTGAAACACATGTTAAATACTCTCCAGTATCAAGTGATGATAACATCTCTGTAGTGTGCTTTGGGATGTCTGTAGACACATTAAAATCAACTGAAAAATTTTCAGATCTTAAGCCCCTTGATTCTAATGCAATTTTTTAAATACAGATAATGTGTAGTTCATTAGTATTTTGAGAAAAATCAAGCAGACTTTTCAACACTCAGCCACGGAGTTTGGAAATATTCAAATATTTCCATGTTTAGAGGCCTCTGTGGCCACAAAGAAAAATATGCTAATTTCAACCAGATCTTTGTGTTCTCAGTTGAAGTAGCAGCTAGTGTATTATAGGCATATACAAAGCTGTTCTCCTCCCAGGAGATATTTTAGCTGTGAATGACTCTTGGAAAACAATATTAACTTGCTGCCACAACCGGATGAGCTATAAAAATGAGTACAGATAATACTGTGTTATGTTTTCTTGCTTCTGCAGCAGCCAGCTTGCATTTTTGCCCCTAATTTCTTACAAAGAAAATAGCTTTCAGGGCTTTGCTTCCAGAAGTTGTGGTGGAATTGCTTTTATGATCTCTTCCATTTTCTTGCTGCCATACATCTGGCAGTCAGGCGTGAGCCACTAAGGACTGTGTGGACTGCACTCAAACCTTTGGCTGTTGCCATTACCTTTATGGTAGTTGCAATTAACCTTACTGTTCCTCATAAATTGTTTTCACATGTTTATTTTTTCCCTCTGGAAAACAAGCAAACTTATTTTTTAAATGGGTGTTTGTTCTCTTTGTGGAGTGTTGTTGTTTCAGTTACTCTAACGGTCAAGCCTTGGTCATAATTTTACCCATGGAGAATGCACAAGATTCACACTTTACCAATGGGATCACAAGATTCACCACGCAAGTGTGAGCAGTTGTTCTGAGTGGGCCACTCCCAAGAGATATGGATGTGAAATCAAGGTATAGCTTCCATTTCAAATTTAATTGCAACTAAATTTCGGTTGAGTATTTGTTTGATTCAAGCAAAACTTTGTGTTCAGTTCCATTTAGGCTGAAAGAGGTGCTTCTAGGGAGTTCTGAAACAGATTTTGCTCAGACACTTCTTCCTTCCTGAAGGAGCTGGCTTGCCACTCTCCTTCAGGGACCTGCCTTGGACATGCTTGTCATGCCTTTGCAGTGATGCCCCTACAGCAAATGTTTGCTGTTTTCATTAAAGAACTGTTTCAGAAATAATTTTTGCCTGTCTCTTATTCTGGTACTGGGTTTACAAGTGCCTGGTGTAATAGACTGTGTCAGCAGCCAAAGCCTCAAATGTGAGCTGTTGTCCCAGAATTTTTATTTCAGGTGAGCAATTCCGTGTGATCTCTGTGGGCAATGCAACTGGACAACTTTGTTCTGTTCTTTCTTTTTTTGACTTGTTATGTGTTACGGCCAGATTTCCTCGAGATGAACAGCACGCTGAAAACAAGATTTAATTAACATTGGTTAACACTTTCCTGCAAAAGCTTGCTCTTGTGATTGAGCTTTCCCTTTACATCTGTTAGTAATGAATGGATTTGGAAGGACAGGCTCTACAACTGACAGAGTGGTCACCCTCAGTGGTCACCAGGATCTTGATGTCTGGCACATTGGGAATACTCTCAGTTGTGTCTCTGCCATTCAAGCTGCCCTGGCTGTGGCCTTTGTGAGCAGCTGGGAAGCCTCAAACCACAGTCAGAGCCACAGCCCTGTGCTTCAGAACTCCCTTGTGATAAAAGGAGCTGGGATTAGCGTGTGGGACCCAGAGCTGAGCAACCAGGCTGGGCCTTCTCATGATAGGGACAAAAAAAGGGGGCCCAAGGAGCCCCTAGTCCCTCCCCAGCCCTTGGCATGGGCTGAAGGTAGGTCACACTGTTTCTACCATTTTAAAAATGAGTATTTTATAATTTTTGTTTTTGTTCTTGGACACAGGAAGAAAACAGAAAATCAACACACATTAATGTAGTTCTTTTCTTTCTGGAATGAAATTAGATTTTTTTAGTCTGTGTCTTTGCCTTGTGAAGGGAGGTGTGGGAAATTCAGCAGACCTGATCATGTTATGGCTTAGTCCAAGTGAGACAGATCTGCTGTAGTCACTCTGCCTCACTGTCTGTTCTGTGGCAGGGAGTATATCTCTTACTCCTTTTGCTCTCAAGAGAAGGCAGCCTGCCACCTGTGAATTGACTGTGAGGTCATTTTACTCAAGAGAATAGGTGGTGAAGAAGACAGTGGAAGAAAATTAGTGTCGAGTCTGTTTCTTAATTTTTTTTTGATTGTTGTCATGCAAACTTGCAATGACTTTCAAATCTTGGAACAACTTATGGAAAACTCTCTCAGTTCAATGTAGGTTTACATGGGATTTTGAAATCATTCATTCAAACCCTTGAACTTTGAGAACTGACGCCAAAGTTTGGCAGAAAGGCATTTTCTTAAGAGTAAAATTTTGGTTTGGTTCTTTTTTTCAAGGCATCACGTTAGAACTTTAATGGCTGAGGTTTGTCTTTCCTGAAAGCAGTGCTGAATAGTTGGCAGTGGCTGTAAAGCTGTATTCCAGAGAGCAGGGTCTCCAAGGGCCCACTCCTAGCATCCCTCTGTCTTCCATCACCTCTGAGTTTTCTCCAGTTTTGTGCCACAGCCTCTGTCCCAAAAGCTTGGTAAAGGTCACTTGTTCAGTTATAGCAAGATTGGTGGAGCCTGGGATGGTTCTTGAGATATTTTTGGCAAGGAAAGCCTTACTGAATGGAAATTAACTATTTCTGCTTTGTAGGTGCTGTTAGGAATGGAATGTATGTACCTCATACATTGTTTTGCTTACATTGTAAAAAATGGTGCCATTCCATTCAAGAAGGAAAACCTGCCCGGATTTTTGTGTTTTCATTCCTTGTTGTTGTGCTAGGGAAGGGATGTTCTGACAATTTCTATTATTATTACTACTTTTATTTTTGTTATTCCTTTTATTTTAGGGTCACTGATCTAAAAAACAAATCAAGCTAATAATCTTTCCCCCTAAAACCCAAAAATATATTTAAATTTGAAAAACTCTAGTATTAATGTGCGACATCCATGTACATCATTTGGAAAGGCTTTTTACTCCAGAAAGTTGCTACAAATAACTTTGCCTTGGTCACAGTGGTTAAATTCCACAAAAGTGGAATGGTTTTTGTAACTGACTGTGAAATCATGGCTGAGTGTTTCCCCTCAGGCTTCAGACTCACAGAGGCCAGAAAATGTCCAGAAGTTTGGTTGGAGCACCTTCGGTGTCTCGTGAAGCCAGTACGTGCTGTACTTGATTTTTGCTTGTGGCACATCCAATGTTACATTGTGTGATCCTTTTCTTCTTTTGCACAAAAGTGTGAAGCCTCCCTCTAGATGACCCATTCATATCTTTGTCATGGTTTGTGCTCATAACAATTTCTCTATTTGAAATTCAGTCAAGGCTTTAGGCTTTCCTAGGTTTTGTCAGAAATGAAGGCAATGATTTAAGGGTTTTCATGGAGACAAATCCTTCATGAACACAGCAAAACAAAAGCTTATAGATACAAAGAAAGCAATTTCTTCTCATTAACTCTTTGTGAAAGAGGGAGAATATGATTCCATAAAGCATGTCTATCTGCTGGAAATCTGCTTAACTGCCTTAAAGCTATGTCCTTCTAAACATATTTTTCTTGCTATTGCCTTACTTTTAGAGGTTATGGAGACTTTTGTGTCTGGGAAGTTGAGTTCTGCCCTTCGGAGCAGAAGCTGAGGGCAGAGAACATTGCTGGCAGATTTGCTGTCCACAAGATCACTGGCTGCAGCTTCTACTTGAGGTACAAATATATAGGCTCTGCTTGGCAGAAGGAATAGGTAGATGGGGAATTTTGCCTCTGACAAGGCTGTTATGTACTGGGAAGCTTACCTGGAAATGAGACTAAGTGCTCCCTGTTTCTTTTGTCAGGGTGACACATACATCTCTTCTTGCTAGCTTATCTCTTGCAACTTTTTCTCTTGAAAGGCCGACTACTCTGTAAGAAATACAAATACAAAAGTAGGTCCGATTTTGACTAAAAGGGAATTATTTTTCCATTTTGTGGGAAAAACTGAGCCATGGAAATGCACATGGATTTTCTGTTTCAAATGAACAGTAATAATAATAATATCGTTATTTTTTCTGACCTAAATTTTTTGTGTGTGTGTTTTCCCTCTGTTCCTTGAATATTTTGGATGGTCAGGATTTCAAATATAAGTATAATCTGAATAAAATTTTGATCTATTTTCCAGTTTACTTATAATTTCCATTTATCAACAGGCTTGAGCATTATACAGGAATACAGAACTCTAGCACATTATACAGAGAGAAAACAAATTATTCACACAGTATTTTCAAATTCAAACAGAGTTTTTTCATCTTTAAAAATGCTCTTGGCATAGAATTCAGATTTCTCTCATTCATAAGCTGCTGTGGCTCTGAAAGATTTGATGCTTTTGATAAGAGCAAAGGTGCAACCCAGTATTATTTTACCTCTCTGGATTTCCGAGGACATGTGGCTTTTGGAAGTGGCACTGATAGCGATTTTTGAGTGAATGCTTTGCTCTGTGATTTCCATTCCCAACTGCAGCAGAAAACAAAAGAGCACTGAGGCCTTAATCAGTGACATTTTCCCCTGTGACAGCAGCTGTATTCCTTCAACTCCCCTCCTTCCGTAGGAGTCTCCCTGGGATGCCAGGATGCCCTGCCGGTTCACCAGGAGCCACAGACACATTGTCTGTGGCATTAATTGCCAAAGAGTGTGGCACTGGCTGCAGTCTAAAGCTTCTGACTGGCATTTGGAAATATCCAGTTATTTTCCAAGTCCTAATGAAATTAGTTCAGCAGCAAGTTCTTTGAGTGGATGAGAGAGCCTGCATGTCTGTTACTGTGTTTATAAAGAAAGGCTTGTTTGTGCATCTGTAATTTTTTTAAGTGCTTGCATCTTGCTGTGACATTTACCTTATTTTAATGTGTGTGGGAGCTTAGTGGTCTTTCATTAATTTACAGTTCTTTTTAAGTGTTCAAGAGCACAGTAGGACCTTGGGAGAAATCTTTAAAACCCCCCCAAACCAACCCACAAATTTAAACTGTATTTTATTTGCACTTCAGATGTTAAAGCCAGGTCGCAGGCTTACTGTTCTACCCTAAATGCCACTTTGTGCTGATGGCTCTGTTACCCATGCTGGGTGTGGCAAACTGGCTTGTCAGAATTCCCTCTCCAGAAAGGTGTGACCAGCAATAACCTTTCATGTGTGCTGCAGAACAGAATCTAATTTGCAAATAGCCTGACTTTGTATGAAGAGAGCAAATTAGCTGGCTATAATCTTCATGGTGAGAGTGGCTTACAGGGCATGAAAGCGCAGGAGACCAGGGACATGTGCTGTCTCAGGGGCTCCTAAACTCATCTTATGAACTTTCTTTTCCACAAAACAGAAAGCCCAGATGGTTTTAAGTATGATGTGGGGGTGATACTCTGATATCTGAAGTTGGACTTGACTGGACTTGAACCTGTTGTTAGAGATGAACAGCATTCAGGATATACAGTTCATGGAAACTTTGAAACGTTCCTACAGAGGGCAAATTCTTAATTAGGGGTCAGACCTGTGAGCCAGTCAATTGGGAAATGCTGTTGAATCATGTAAATGGCACTTAGATCTGGTCAAAGCTATTAATATTCTTTATTCTGGTATATTCAGTGATTCTGCACATTACAGTAATTCATCTTCTTCCTTACTTGAACGTACACTAGTCACTGCCTTCAAATTCTGGCTGAGCTTCCTTGTTGTCATACAAAATGCACTGTTGTGTTTACTTTGTTTACATTTTTCTATCTGGGAAAACTCTGGCACACAGAGAAGTGCAATTCCTGTCATCATACTGACATCCAAAGCCTCATGCAGCAGCACCACAGTGTTCTTGAGAAACAGTTTTGCTTCTGAAGGCACAGCTTAAGGGAGAAGCAGAAATGTGTATTAAAAAAGGGAAAAAAAAGTATATGGAGACAAATCCAGGATGAAACTAAAACCACATGGTGTTAGAGAGTGAGAATTACAGCAGCAGGCCTTTGACAAGAGGGTACTGGTCTGGACATGCAGGTAATTGAAGACAGACAAAAGGATGGTTTTAAGCACAGTTTTATTAGGTTAATAGAGCAGGAATATTTCCGATAAGTCCAACATGGTGTTACAGGATTCTTACCGCATAACTCATAACTCAGGATCACTGTTCTTTGGTTTACCCACAGGATTTAGCTTGTAACTGGAACATGAAGAATATGGCCTAAAATAGCATAAAACCTAATTTTTTTGTTTGACCAAAGTTTTGCTAAAGCTGTGCCTTAAACTGCAGACACAGTGGAAAGTACAGGTAGTGGAAAAGCAGAGTAACAAATGAGGAAATCTCAGGTAATGGTGTTTTTATTTCACCTCTGCATGCGTGCGCTTGAAGCAAAATCTGATACTAGCTAAAAGAAGCTCATATGACTAAATAATAAAGTACGTTATGCTTAAGTAGTGATAGGCTACTTGGGCAAAATATTTGTGTACAGTTCATTAGAGAATGTGACTCAGGGATGCCAGTGCTTTATTAACAGTGCAAAATGGCTAATGAGGAGAGAGATCAGGGTCTTTTATGAACAGTGTTCTCTCAAGTCTCCTTTTTGCCATCTCAGAGGTACTTGCTGACCTTTGGATTTGTTTTAGTTTCTGTTCATTAGTGAAGTAGATAATAAACCAAATGTTTGCATTGTAAATCCTGTAGGTCCACGGGCATTCTTAAAAAATATTCTATGTTGGCTTTTTCAAGTCAGAAGTCATTGTTTTGGAGAGTGTATTAAAATATGAATGAAAGATCTACAGGTTCAGTCTTTAGGGGTCCCTTCCAGTTTTATATGGTGAAAGTTAGGAAAGAGTGAAACTCAATCTTCCCAGACCCTTAACTCTTTCTTCTCTAGTCTCAAAGTCACCCAGGAGAGTATTCGATCTCCTTCTTCTGAGAGGTCTTGTGGATTCTGTTTTGTTTATTTTTTTTAATGCTATGGGATGCTGGCTGATGTCAGAATAAAAAATAAAAGATAATTAGAATAGATAAGTGAACCCCCTGTCAGTATTTAACTGATGACATAAGAAAGTTTGTAATATTTTTTTTTTGACTGTTCCAATAGAAGTAGTTCTTGCTTCCTAAAGCAGGTGCTGGGTTAGTTTAAGTGGTGCTAAGAAGTTGTGTTGTTATTGATGGAGGAAAAAGATAAAACCCCAAACAAACAGATCCACCCCCCACATTCTTAGAGCTGGCTAGTCAAACCTATGTCTGCATTGGACAATCTGGAAGTGGTTTTAAAGTTTGTAGATGAATTTAGGGCAAGTCCCTTCTTGCTGACACACAACCACCTTGATCTCTGAGGGTGAAAACCATGGACAAGAAATCAAAATGGAAGTTTAGGGCTTAGTAAAAGATGTCCTGCCCAAAGTGCTGGGGTGCAGGACCCCCATGGTCCACCCAGGAAATGCTTTAGCTGGGGGGGCACATTGACTGGACTGCCATGTTCACTGAAGATTGACCATGAGAGCAGTGGCTTTCTTTTCCCACGTACCAAATGTCAAACATGGTTTGGTGCCTGATACCATTCTCAGGAAAACATTTGTTCTGTTTGTGCTGCTTTACTTTTACCTCTTTACGGCCGTGATTTGGCTTTTGGATGTGATGTACTTTGCTGTGGTGTGGGCTACACCTGTGCTGGGCTTTGATGCTAGGCAGTTGTGTAGTGCCAGACTTGCCTTGCAGTCTTTCCTAAGATGGAATTCCTTGAAAGATCACTGCCCAAGGCAGTGGGAAGAGCTTGGACCTGTGTGGAAGATGGATGACTTGGTCTTGGTAAGATGGCTTGGTCTTCCCAAATACCTGTTCTTCTGAGCTGCCTCAGGAGGAGTGGAATAGGACAGATCTGAGAAAAGAGGATGCACCAGTTGAAGTTCAAGGAAATTACTGGTGGGTAAAACATGTTGTACTTTGTGTCTCAATTTGAAAGATATGTGGGCACATTAAATGCAAAGGTCTGAGTCTAGCAAACCACCAAGTCTTTGCCTGCTAATCAGTAATTTGAGGAACTTCTCTTTCCCAGAAAAAATTGAACGTGCTGTCAAAGACTTTTTCTTAAAAGGCATTTCTGGCCTGTCTGCCTCTGACCTGGCTATTGTTTACACTGTCCTGGCATGAACAGAGAACATTTAGGGAACATTCTGGTTTCCTTTCAAACTATAAATGAACTACCACAAGTGAACCTGGTTAAATGTCATTGATGTACTAAATGTAAGAGGCCTTAAGCATTCAGTTGCTAATCTTTGCAGGCTCTAAAATTTTAATTCATTACTCATAATTTCTAAATCATAGAATATTTTGGATTCTGAAAATTCAGAAAGTAGTTTGAGGTGTAAATGGCAGATTATTTGTAAAAACAAAATGGGAAGCACGTCATCGTGGTTGACTTTCAGTTATAGCTGTATTGTTGGAAATTATTTCAGTTATACACATAAGAAAGATGAACTTTTACACAGGGCTTGAGAATTCCTTGTTAGTTTATTTTTGCACATGATGCACAAAATTTTCTCCAACTTTGAAGCTAACCTTACATGTGGCAGCTCTGCGAAAAACTGTTGCCACTCAGTTCAGCCATTTGCAGCAATGCTTTGAAGTGATGGTTTGGGCCACATTCATCCCCCCTGGAAAAGTTACAGAAGCCATTAAATGAGGAGTATGGCCCTGAGTTCTTGTGCAGGTTTGCTAAGGAACGTTCCCATATGGGGCAGTGTGCTACCAATATGATTTAAAAGGCATCTGAGCCAGAGCAGGGGAAATAAAAATCCTTACATTTGCAAACTGTGATTGTGAATGTTGATGTGTATGAGTCTCTAGATTTGAAAAGAATTCACTGTATTCCCTGTTGCTTCTAAGTTCTTTTAAACTTTCTAAATCCTTTCTTATCCCTTTGATCTGAAACAGAATAAATCTGATCTGAATGAAAGCTATTTGTCTATAGAATAATAATAAAAATATCATTTTTCTGTAGAGAGGGTTGAGGCTTTAAGTGTGAAAGCTTTTGGGTATTTAGATGGTCCATATTTTGAATTTGCAATAACTTTGCCTCCCTGCCCCCCCACTCCTATTTTTTCCTGGTTTTTCTGTTCTTGTAGAACTTTTTTTTATGCTGCTTGGGCTTCTTTCCATGCACTTTTGCAGCGTGTGTGTGTAGTTAAGATAAACTGGAAAAAGAGAGAAGAGGCTTATATATAAATTTCAGTTAATTAGTGGTCTGAGGTGCTCTAAATTGGCAATATAGTCCTCTACTCAAAAATGTATCCACAGTCACTAAGAAAGGAAATCTTTGGAAATGCTGTTATCCCTAGCTGGTCCTAGGTGTGACATTCAGTGCAGCATAGCCTTAAATACACCCTACACTGCTGTACTGGAGGTATTTAAAGTACTTGTCAGTCAGTTTTTGACCCTTTGGCCATAGTCCACCCTATGTGATACCCAATTGCTTGTGAATGGATCCAGTGTTTGTACCTGCAGAAATCTGCTTCTTTAGCTTTTACAGCTATTCCTGATTTTTTTTCTTTTTTTTTTTTTTTTATTTTGCATGCAACAGGGCTTCCTGACATCTGCTTCAAATAAAATGTTTTCTTATAATATTCATATATGCCCCCTTGTCCTGTCACGTGTACTAAACTGAAAATAATTCTTGAATAGACAGCCATATCGTGTAGGATTTTGTGTACTTTTCATAAAGGCCATCTGGATTTGATCCTGCTGTAGGGAGGCAGGATGCTTTGTTTCTTGACAAAGTTTTCTATCAGAAACACTGTCAGGAAGGAATCCGTGGGCCTTTCTTCCTTTCAAACCTGAGATAGCCCTGAGTCTGTCTACAGCTCAGCTTCAGTGGCTTTTTGAAAGTCAGAAATCCACAACCACAAAGGGCTTGAATAGCCTAACTAGCTCAGGAAGGGGTTTCAGTAATGGTGCCACAGACTTTCATTTATGGAGTCTGCAGAGCTGTAGCAGGCAGTTTGCCAGGGCAGCAAATTACCATTATTTAACATTTCTGCAACTTTTAATTAAGCTTGTTTTAGGCTTGCAGGCAAACTGGAGCATATATTCCCATCCCCCACTCAAGAATTTTATTGGCTTCTCCATGAGCTCTTCTAAGTGGTCCCAGTTCTTATACTAATGTCATCCTAATGAGCTGTGCAAAACATGGGGTGTTTTGTTCTGGGGGCTTCATGTGCACCAATTTTGCTTTCAGTCCACGTGGGTCTGCACCCCATGATTTTTATTCTGAGTTTCAGGTTCATGGGGAAAGAAAAAATAGAAAAAGCACCGTTTCACAGGGGTTTATGTGGGTCCCATAAATGGGCCCATATTCTCTCTAAAGATGTGTGAATCTTAGTTAACCTTTTATGAAAAGTCTTATGTTTGTAAAGAAATTCAAAAGGGGCACATTGTGTAGTTTATGACTTCATTGTGAACATTTTTTACAGCTGTAATCCTTCCTTCTGAATGTTATGTTATGGCTGCTGCTCTTGCCGTATGGCTAAGGTAACAAAATGGTTCCTCTTATAAAGCCCTATTTGCAGATGGCTTGTGAAACATTCAGCTTCGCAGATGAATTGTTCTATGTCTTGGACTGTGGCCACATATGCATTTTTTTGGAAGACTTGAGCAAAATTGGTTCAATCACTTGTATGAGAGTGGGGAGGGAAACCCAAGTCCAGCAAGGTTGGAAAATAACTTTTACAAGGAAGTATTTTATACTCTAAACTAAGTGCCTGAATATGTTTTAGGGGGGTTATTTCTGGTTAAATTATAAGCCAAATCCAGGCAAACCTGGAAAATGCACCTGTGGAGTGAGAGTGAGCAGAAAAGCTCCAATTCTTTCTGGACGTTTTCCTAATCTTTAATAAAGGTATGACTTGGTGAAGGAGGTGCTCCTCATGTTACATCCTCCAGCAAACCAATCCATTACTTCAGAAAGGTGCAGGGAGCAATAAACATAGGGTAGCTTTTTTCTTGGTCAAAACATGAAGGATTGTCAAAGCCAAAGCTTTTCAAATGTTTCTGAGTCAAAGCAGAGTCCAACTGGAAATGTTTCAATCAAAGGAAGAATTGCATATGGAGGAAAACAGATGAGATCCCTCTCCCTCCTGCCTCATTCTGGGCATGGATTTATACTGTACAAAAGCTATAATTCCAATCCTTATTTTCTAAAGAATATGTCACTGTTATAAAAAGTAGAGAAGCTCCAACAGAAGCAATCAAAGTTTGGTGTCAGCAGAGGGAATTCCTTGAAGATGATCAGCTTGCTTGTGGAAGAGCAGTGGTGGCCTGCATCAGAAGCCTTTTCAGGGAGTAGCCTCAAAAACAGCCTCCAGGAAGACTGGAAAGGTCTGTTCATTCCGTCAGAAGGAAATAAATATTTTTGGAAGCTGGTTTTCTGGGTGGTTCAGAAGTACTGCTTAGGCTGTGGTACAGCTTTTGTTCACTTTATATCTAGAAAAAGTGTTGGAGATGGGGAGCTGATTTATTTTTTTCCAGACTGTGCTTTTATTTGTGTTTTATTGTGGTTCTTTGGCTGATATAATCCAAGAACTATGAATGTAACAGTTAGTTCATTGAATAGCTTAGCAACAGTTCTTGTTTAAAAAAAATAATGAAAGCATTAGTTGTCATGCAAAGTATGTTGGATTCTTCTGCCCAGTAAAACTCAGCTAGATGAAATACTGAAACTTCTAAAGTTTGATTTGTAAGTTATGGCCTGATAAAAGGACTTCGTTAGCAAAATGATGGAGTTGGAAAAAGTAGTCTTTTCATCAGGCCAGCATTCTGATAAATTTTTATATGATTTTTAAAAACTGTTGTTTAAAAAAACGATTGCTTTTAAAAACAGGTGGAGAGAATTCTCCTGTTTTGAAAAATTCAAGGTTTTGCTGTTCCAATTCATGTAAAAGTTGCTAAGTTAAGGAGTTGGTGGTGCTTGTAGTGTTTTCTGCTGGCCTTTCCAGGAAATGGTGCAAGGATGCCTCGTGTGAAGTGATGAGGGAAGCAGCCTCCTGGTCTTGTGCTGTAAAATCCTGAGCCATTGATATTCTCAGCATTCTGGTAACTAGCAATAGAAAGGTTTTGGTATTAACTCAGTTTCACTGGAGCAGTTCTTGTTTATGTTGTGGTGAAGTTAGAATGTATTGTATACATCTCTGTTTAAAGGATGGGATAAATGACTGCAGCTTGGCCCTCAAATATAAACCATCCTTGTTTGAGAGCAGCCCTGTAAAACAGGAATGCACACCTCATTTTAGGTCAAAGCATTTGTGAGGAATGTGTCCAAGGCACCTGCAGAAAATTAAAGCATTTACTCCCCCTGAACACAAAAATTTCAAGAGGTAATTACCTTCAGTGTGAAACATAATACAGCTCCCATTAGATGGAGCACATGGAGTGAAAATTGAATAGATGCCTTGTCGGGAGTGCTTCTGAGAATCAATAGGGCTGCTGAAAGCACTGAGAGGAGGGTGTTTTCCCCACCCTTGTGCCCAGCAATCCCTATCCTGATCTTTCAGGTTTATGATGAGGCTGTTGTCATTTGACTCAGCAGACAGACACCAGCTTCCTCCATGGCACTGGCTCCTGCCAGCTGCTTTGTTTCTGTGGAGCTGCTGCTGCCTTTGGAGGCTCCCACTTCTCCCAGCTTGCCTGACTCCCTCACGCTCCTTTCTTATTTTCTGTGCCAAGGGCTGGCGTGGTGTCTCTGCCTTTCTGTGACTGCGAGGACCAGAGTGAGAAAGTGGGGCTGCTGGCTACAACATCTCACTTTTATCCTTTTATCCTTTGGGGAACTTCCTCTGAGGAGATGGAGCTGAAAGTTAAGATTTCACGCTTTGTTCTGGCAGCCGAGCCACAAATATCCACTTTCCTCTCTTACTGTTTGACGTTTTGTTTATGTCTCTGTTACAGAAATAGAGGAAAAGGTCTTTGTGTGCAGGTTTTCTGCTCCCTCTAACTACTGAATGACAATCAGGTCTGGTTTGAAGCTTGCACTGGTGTTTCCTCTCTTCCTGCCAGTTTTGGAGATCCCTGCCAAGTGGAAATTGTGTGCCTGCCCAGCTGTAGTGACTGCTTACCATAGGTTTTGTAGCCATTCAGTTCCATCTCATGGCTGTCAGGTAAACAAGGTGTGAGATGTGCCGTGGAAGCCTTTGGCACTCACAGAGCCCTCATTGTACTTGAAGAGGCAGATGATGTCCTGGCTGATGGCACTCCATAACAGGGGTGTCCTGCCATGCAACCTTCTGGGCCACCTTGGCTCTGCTCCAGAGCTATTCACTGGAATTGCTTGGACTCCTGCTCGATTTGAATGTTAAAACCTATTTAAACATGAGTGGGAATCTCTAGCCTGCAGTAGTGACCATAAGTTTGCCTGTGTGCTTCAAGTTGCAGTGAAATTCGGGAAGGGTTTGTCCATTAATTCACGGATGTTTTTAGAAGATCTGTTGTGGAGTTGTCAGTTTGCAGCCCTGTCAGATGGGATTGGATTTGTCCCCAAGCCTCCCAGGAGGGAGACTACAATTTCAGATGTCACAGAAATACCTCAGGTTCTGTACCTCAGGCCAAGGAATAAGCTCCCATGGTTTAATATGTATGGCATATTGTTGGTTGTGTTTTGGATGGGTGAAATTCAGGATCCATCCAAGCCTTTGGCTACCTAAGAAGGAGAGTAATGACCCTGTGATGCTTCTTTGCTTTTTCCCTTCTGTCTTTTTCCCCTGTAACATATATTGATTTGTCTCAAGGGGTGGGGAGGATGTGGGAGTCCTCAGGTACTGTGCTTTATGCTTTTTTGGGCCAGACTTATGAAAATCTTTGATTTCTCCTTTTGCCAGAATTAAAGGTCAGAATAGTCAAAAGGCCTGCTTCTGTCAGTTCTGACATAAGTCAACAAAATACATGCAGTGCTTGGCACTGCCCCAAAGTGCATTTCTTGTTCCACTGCTAGCAGTGATGCTGGGTAATTTTCAGGTAGAGTTACCTTTAATAATGTTTAGATAAAACCTCATTCATTTGTGAGGAAAAAATTGGTTTTGCCAAACCAGGCTTACAAGCTAAGCATGGAACTGGAAAGCTAAATGCTAACTTTTTTTGGTGTGTTGTTCTCACTGATAACCCCCAGTGTATGTAGAGAACAATTTGGCATTTATGACAGCTTTGGTACAAATCAATTCCCAGTTAGAACAAATGGTTTTTAATGTTCAGTAGATGATAACAATCCACAGTTCCATTTCAGTCTGTAGTTCTTCCCTCAAAAACTTCTAAGCTACTTTGATTAATATCTTGCCTTTCCTCACAGACTTCTTCTTTCCATGTGAAATTAGAGACTCAGACATTTAATACCCTTGTATTTCAGCATTTCCTTTTAAATAGTGGTTTCAAGATCAAAAGAGCTGTGAGCCTGTGTTGTCTGTATTTTTCCGGAATGGGAAACTTTCCTTACGCTGCTTTAATTGTCAGCTTTTCCTGTCCTTTTCTTGCCCTCTCTTTATTTCAATGTAACTCTGCTTGTTTTTAATTCAGATGGTCAAGTTGCTTGTATAGTTGCCTATGTTTTTGACCAGCATTTTGGGTGCAGTAAAGGTGATTTGCATTAAATAGAATCAAACTGGATTCTGAAATTTTAGTACAGATTTGAACTTGAATGATCCTCCAGACTATTCTGTCCTAGGAAGTTCTGGGTAGGATAAAGTCATGCAGTCTTGAGCTTCTGAGTTGCTTTTCTATGTTACTGTGTTTCTTCTTGTTAATCACTTTTCGTCTGAAAGTGGCAAAATAGCAATTTAGATGCCCTTCTGTGTGTATTCTGCTCCTAAAGGAGATTATTAGTGGTGGGGTTTTGCCTCCTCTACTTTATTCTGTGGCCTAAAATAAGTTCTGCTTAACATTTGGCACGGCAGTTACTTACAGTTGTGAGGTTACTCTGTGGGATTTTAAGATTCCTGAACAGATATTTGCTGAAAAATTAGTTTAACATAAAGAAAATGGTGTTTGGACAGCCTGGCATGCTCTCACTGCTGTGGGCATTCAGAAATGTGTTCTTGCAGTTGAAAGGCCATCATCTGGGAAGATCCAGATCTCCCTGTACCTGCTGGGTTTCTAACTGAACTTAAAATAAAAACCTGTGTTCACAGAAAGCTCTGATAGCATGGATTTTGTCCTGTGCACCAAATATAATTATTTTATTCGCACCAGATGTTGTGACTCTGGTTTTCCTCATAATGAGGGTAGTAGCCTGATTTGTACCTGATGTAGCAAGGTAGGATAAAACTGCCTGGGCCAGCTCCTGTGTCTCTTCTGACCTTCAGAGCACAGCAACATCTTGTCCTTGTGGACACCACGGCTCTTCACTGCTCGTGTCACCATTTATATATCTGGTAATCAGTGCTCAAGCAGTTTGTGTGAGGTAGTTGAACTAGATTGCTCCTCTCCCAGCTACTCCAGAAAAAAACAGGACTGCTTATCTCTTTCAGCTGTGATTCTGGGGAAATCTTTCTCTACTTGGATGAGTACACACTGTGTTAGGAAATCTCAGGTAGTGTTGCAGCGTTTACATTTCCCGCTTCAGAAGCAGCCTTTAAATAACTTCCAGTTGACAGCAGAACATGAGGCTCCTGTGGTTCACATGGGTATGGATAGGTAAGGGCTGGAAGTGGCTGCCCTCCTTGCAATGCCTCCAGAATTTTTCCTTTGCCTGCAATTACTTCTCCTTCATAAACTTTTAACAAAGATACTGATGTGGAATCCAGCAGAATGAGACACTAAGCTGGCTTTTAGAAAGACAGTCATACAAGTAATAATGAGCTATAAAACATAACCTTGACAAGGAATAAATGCTGGCTAGGACAACTTTTCCTCCCTGGATCACAGACAGGTGCTATCCTAATGGAAACTCCAAAACTGAGGGGAGACTGAAGAATCATTTCAGAATCTGATGTAAGAACCAAATGGCTGCAGTTCAGTGTTACTTCGAGAGCTGGAAAGTTAAAAGTAATCCCAAAAGCTGAATTAGTGGGCAAACAAAATGCTGGTCAAAGGTGCATAATAAAAATGAATGTTGTTACAGACTTACACAGTTTTCCATGGGAACTTGCAAGAGTTTTGTAGAAATGATTTGTTTTTGTGCATGGATGTGCATGTCCTTTAGCTTTTCAGTATGGTACCTTTCCAACAGAGAAGCAAAAGCAGTTTTGATAAATGGTGTTTTCAGGGATATGGTGTGTAAACCATCTAAGTGTAAGATTTCTTAATTGCTTTTACAGGATCTATGAAAACCAAAGTATTTTGCCCAAGAACTGATTTGAATGTCATGACTGAGCACTTTCAGAGTCTGTCCTGGTCATCTGTCCCAGCACAGGGAAAATGGCATTCCAAACAACATGAAAATTTCAATCAGTTTTAGACTATATGGAAAAAGCTGAAGATGGAGCTTTCTGAGTTGTTTTTTATTTATGGCTTGCCAGCCCTTTGGTACTGGCAATGTTGTTGTTCTTTTTGTGGTTGTTTTGAACTGCTTTCAGAATAACACACAAGGTTTCTGTGTCCAAATATGTATAAATAGTGTAAATAGTGGTGGTGTTTGTACTTATGTGCCCTCACCAAACAACAGACATGCCCCCTATAAAACCATTAGTTTTCATACTTTTTTCCATTTTTTTATTACTGTTTGTTTTGAATGACCCCATTGTTTTTACCTGAGTGTTGTGCTGGTTGCTCTCATGGTATATATATGTATATTTTAATAAAGACAAAGGGAGAGACCTTCCAGACATCTGTTTTCAATTAAATTGCTTTAATTTCCCCATATGACATCTTCTCTCCATCATCTGTGCTAATCCTTAGTCAACATGTGCAGGATCTCATACATTGTCTCACAGGCACATCTTTAGCTTGTGTTTTCAACTAGTTCATAAACATGTTTGCTTTAACATACTCTTAGATCACACTTATTGAGTTTTAAATCCATAATCAAAGGCACAGTGTCCTTTGAGTGTCATTTCAGTGTGTTCAGCATCTTTTAATAAAATACAAGTTAAACAAGCCCAGCTGGCAGTTCACAGGATGTGTTTGGACATTCCTTCTACTTAAACTAACTGGACTTGACTCTTAGATGCAGTTGTAATTGTGCAAGTCCACATAAACCTGAAGCTGTCCTTCGGATGGTTTCAGAAGAAAAATGATTGTATCTGAATGTATCAGTGGCATTGTCTGGTCTTGATGTTCCTTAAAATTTTCTCTTTTTTCCACGGCCATGCTGGCTGGATGACAGGTTAAAATAGTAGGCAGTATTCTGTAGTAAGCCATGCAATAAACTTTAATTTTTAGATCTGTTCTGATCTGATTGGATGTTTAATTCTACTTAAAGGAGAGGCTTTTCTTTCAAGTCAGCACAAAGCTCTGAGTTGTGATTTTGTTTTCTTCTGTAGGAAAACGGTACTTTTAAAATTAAATAGCTTGACTTAATTTTTATCTTTCTGGAGGGAGAGGTACTAAAGCTTAGGGCACACAGTAATGCCTAGGTATAAAATACAGCCATTGGAACACAATGCTCTGTTTAGCTGGGAGAGGACAAATTTGGCCATGCAGAGACCATAGGCTGGAGGTGCAACTCCTTTAGGTGAGTTCCAGAAGTGATCTCAATGTTGGCATCTGTTTGGCCTGAATGAGAACATCGTGTCTGTGGGCTGAATTGAGAGATAAGTGAATGCTCTGTAGGAGTTCAGAATGAAGGGCTTTGGTCAGGCAGTACTGTGTTTTATCAGAGACTGCTAAACTGGTCTTGGAAAGCAGTTCACTGCTAAAATTCAAAGACAAACGTTTTGCTTGCATCCCTTCTCATAAATGTGAATGACTGAAGCGTTTCAAGTGTTTGAAAGGTGACAGTGTGAGCTGAAGCATAGCCCGGAGTTTCCCCAGGAGCAGAGGTTTGCTAGCCCAGCAGGCCTAGCTCCTGGAAGTTCATAGAAATGCAAATTACATGCCAGATTACAAAATGAAAACAAAAAGAAGTGCTAAGCTACTGAAGTGGCTCAGCATGCTAATGACAGGCTTCATTAGGGTATCCTAACAGGGGCAATTGCTGCAGCCCTGAGCAGAATAGATATAAGGACTCTTCATTCACGGGAGAGTAAGCACGGTGTAGTAGGGAGTTATTCCGAGCTGTTTTCTTCAGAGTCTGTTTTGGACAGGCTGGATAGAATGAAACCTTCTTAAAGGGTCTGGTTTTGAATGATATATGCAAACAAATGTCTTCTTTTACTGCTGGTTTTTTGTAACCTGACATCCGCAATGATTTTTTATGTGCAAATTATTTTGGAAAGAGGTCAGCTTCAGGAAGCAAGGAAGGAGAAAAAAAATCAAGACTCACAAACAGTAAATATGAAAGTCTTTACGTATCATCCATAAAATAGTGACTCAGGAGGCCTGTTTCATTTGCTGTGCGGGTTACTCCAGCTTTGTCTTTGGAATAATCAGATAAAACAATGAGTTAAAGTTTGCAACTTCTAATGTGAAAAGAAAGTCCCAGTAGCCATAAACCCTTTCCTTCACCCCCCCAAAAGTTTGATTTCATGCTAAGTATCTTCATTATTACAAATGCATATTGAATTTATTACAGAAATTAGCATGTTTGATTTCATGCTAAGCATCTTCATTATTACAAATGCATATTGAATTTATTACAGAAATTATTATTTAAACTAGGTCTCATATGTTGTGTAGGTTCTGCACAGGAGCGTGTGCATGTGCAGGTTTATAATTTAATACTGACCTTTTTGATTGCTCTGTAAATGAACAAGACAGTATTCCAAGCACAGGAGGTCGTCAAAACCTATTCCAGGTGCAGCCTTGTCTAATAGAAGAGCACCAGCACAAGGGTGTTTATGCCTCTGAAACAAAAGTGTGATCTGTTTCAGATGTGCAAGAGAAAATGAAGTGTTAAACTACTTGCAAGCAATTGTCATTTTTTCCCCTCTCTGTTGAAAAACGAAGGTGCTTTGGGCTTTGTACTGTGTTCTAGAGAGGCGCACAAATCTATTTTGCAGAAATCTGGAGTCAGAAATTGTGTAACTCCTCATAGAAAGATAATGAACAGTAGGAGGAATGCAGCATTTGAGGGCTAAATGGAAAATCTTTCTCCTGGAAGAACACTCACTGTATGTGCAGGTTCTAAATCATTGCAATATGCAGATCTAAGCCACATTTCCATTCTCCTTTTTTTTTAAAAAAACCCTAAATAACTAGAAGAAATGCATCTCTAAAAAAGATAATGTGAAAATGCCTTACAAAAATTTTTTCTTTCCCCATTGCTGCAAAAATTACTTTTTTCTGGGCCTTCAGTACTGTCAGTGCATAGGGCATGTGTCTCCAAGTAATGTTCTCACCTTGCTATTTGTCTTTAATGACTCAAATACAGTGACAGCATTTTGAAAAATGTTTCTATTTTGGCAAATCTCAGCTTGCCTTGATACCTCTCCATGCACTAGCAGCCTGGTTTTCCAGAATGCTTCCTTTCTCCTCCTGGACTTCAGGAGCATGTTTGAGTGTTTTTCAAGTGTATCCAAAAAATGGCCACTAAAAATTTGAAGTCACTTGGATAGGTTTTAAGCAAGTCACGTTCAAGGTCTCTATTTCTTTTGTTGCTTTTGAGAATTGCTCACTTACCCTTTCTTTGTGTTGCTCTACAGATTTGGGATGAACTAAAGGTATGACATCATCTGCATGATGATGTTAGTTACTAGCCTGAGTAAATGGGCTTTAGAGCAGAAAGTGGTGTCACAAAGATCGGAAGAG